>CM053785.1:915992229-916199729 GCA_028749045.1 Cupressus sempervirens
TAATATTGAGATATCCAAAGTTGAATAAGGATATTTGATTTAATATAAGGTTATAATATACAAATAAAAAGGGAATGGAACATCATACACTGAAATAGTTTTTCAATATTTTTCTAAATTTAATTTTTTCGTCAGTGTGCAATATTTAAGGATAGTCATATACAGAAATAAAAATAGTGGAACAGTGTTGCTTGTGGGGATGGAGTAAGATTATTTGTGAGTCTGATTCCCAGGTAGTGGTGAACATGCTTTCTTCGCAAGAGCTTGAGGATGTTAGCTGGCAGCTGGCTACTGTTGTTAAGCAGATTCTTTTCTTCTCTTCCTCTTTTCAGTTCATTAGGTTCACGTATATTCCTCATGAATGGAATAGAACTGCTGATTGTTTGGCCAAATGGGCTTCTAGTCATGATCCGGGTTGGAATATTAGGGATAGGAGGCAACTGTCCTTTGAGATGGTGCAAGAATTTGATGATCTTGTTGCTGAGGATCAAGCTTCTTGTTGAGCTCTCCTTGTTGTATTCCTTTCTGTCTTAATAAATTTTTACCCCTCTTTTTGCAATTTTACAAATAAAAATAGTGAATTAGATGTAATATGTAATCTCATTAGAAAGAATAATATTTTTATCTCCAAGAAAATAAAATTAGTACACCACTTCCAATGTGGAAAATGATAAACTATTAGGAACCGAATATTAAATGAATTAGATTTGATGATCAGATTAGGCTGATTATGCATATTAAATGCATCAGATTTGAGATATAAGATTATCAGACTATATTTCCCCAAGTCACCGCGAAACCAGAAAAAAATAATTTAAAATTGCCAAAATGATGGAATTGCCTCGGTTTATCTTTTGTGGCAGCTAGGGTCTGTAATGTGTCGCCCACAATTAGATCCCGATGATAATAAATCTCCACAATTTCTACTATTTTATCAACCATTTTATTGGCTAGTAATGTATTCACTTTTTCCTTGATGAAGATTGGACGAACACATGCAGCGAGGCAAAACAAAACGTTGAGCAGGAGCAGCACTATCATAATTATCAAAAGTATTTTTGATCTCACCATTGTAATCTGAAGAAAGGGAAGCTGTGTGATAGTGTCACAACCCGTTTGTTCTCAAAGCATACAAATGGAAACAACATGCCACGTGGTTTTTGTTGAAAATTTTGTTAGAAGTTTCATTAATGGAAAGATCATTAATTAGGAAAGAAATGTGGAGCCATTTGGTTATATGTGTCAAATTAGTTGAGTTCGTTAGGCACCTTGTTAACTTGCAACTAATCTTGAGAAGTTTTTCTTGGGAAAAAAAAAAGGATATCTTTTGCGATTTTGTTTTGGAAAAAAGTCACAATCCTCAGCCGCTGGATTTCGAAAATAGTAGTCGTTATTAGCTCAGACCTCCATTTTTCTTAGATGCTCCAAAGTGTCGGATAAGTATGTCTTGAACGATTGGCTCCAAGTTCTGGCAAGGAAAACATCTACTCCTTCACAAGGCTTTTGTTCCCATCCCTGGTTATGCAACCCATGAAACCAATATCTGCAACCTGCACTTGCTCGCATGTATTCGGACACCTCGTTCAATGCATTCTCACTGCTCTCTGTGAAAAATCAAACTATTGCAGTCACTGCTTATTAATCTCCTATCATAAATGATTATTAAACTGCTAAAAAATAAATTCCCAGCTAATATCAAAAAATAACACAACTGCAACTTCACTTAAAATACGGAAAGAAATGCGCAACACAATCAACACAATATTTTCGGACAAATTGTCCTTGGAAAAACCCCTAAGGTAAAACTAGTTCTATAGATGAGAAATTATATTAAACTTCAGCAAATCAAGAGATACAAAATTCCTTGCCTCTCACTGGCAGAACTCCGACAACCTCCTAATTTCTCCCGCTGATATTCCTCACTGCTATCCCTGCGCTAACACTGCGCCCTTGCTAACACTGCAAACGTTTCTCCCAAAGCTTCTTCACATCCAAATGACCCAATGACCCCTTTCTATACTACTCCTGTTGGTAAACCAACGACCGAGATTAAATCTAACCAACGGCTGAGATTAAGACAACTTGACAGCCAATAATAGAATTGGTTGCAAAGTGTCCAAAAGGAATCACTAAAATTAGTAAATAATAACCATTTACTAATTTTTGGCAAGTGGACAAACAACTGTCCAAACCACCAATAAATACAACCGCTATTCATAGATAAGGACGAACAGCTGTCCAAGCTACCCATAAATAGTGCTGCTATTTCTGGGTCAGAAATAACAGCTGTCCAACTAACAATAATTAACACTCCCTCTTAGCGAGGAAGCTGTTCTGCATGACACCCATCTTATCTCTGAAGAAGATAAATTTGGCCTTTCCCAAAGCCTTCGTCAGAATGTCTGCTACCTGCTCATCTGTAGGTATGTATTGTAGTCGAACAACTCCCCTTTGTACACAATCTCTAATGAAGTGATATCTGATATCTATATGTTTAGACCTATCATGAAACACTGAATTTTCAGACAACTTGATGCAAATCTGATTGTCACAATGTATCACAGTAGTCTCAACCTTCTGACCAAACAAGGCTACTAACAACTTCTGAAGCCATATAGCTTCACATGTCGCCATGCTAGCTGCTATGTATTCTGCTTCTGCTGAACTTAGAGCCACAGACTTCTGCTTCCTACTGAACCAAGATACAACTCCTGATCCCAAGCTGAAACAACACCCTGAAGTGCTCCTTTTGTCTGTTGTACTTCCTGCCCAATCTGCGTCAGTATAGCCTATCAACCTGATACCTTCACCTCGAACATATCTCATCCCATACTTGACTGTACCACACAAGTAACGTAGCACATGCTTAGCCGCTATCCAATGCATTCTCTTTGGTTCAACCATGAACTGACTAAGAGAGTTTACTGCAAATGCTATATCTGGTCTAGTGTTGACCAAATACATAAGTGAACCAATCAATTGTCTATATAAAGTGGGATCTACATCTTTCTCCTTAGATGTATCTACCTTCCTCCAATTCGTGATCATGGGTGTAGACATGGCTTTGCAATCCTCCATCCCGAATTTCTTCAAGATTTCAATGCAATATTTCCCTTGACCAAGGAAAATCTCCCCATCTGTCTGCCACACTTCCATGCCTAGAAAGTAGTGCATAAGTCCTAAATCCTTCATCTCGAACTCTTCTGCAAGGTTCCTCTTGCAATCCACTATGAGCCCTAGTGAACCTATAAGAAATAGGTCGTCCACATAAAGAACAAGAATGAGAATCTCACCCCTAACCATCAAGTAGTAGAGGTTAGCATCTACTTCACTCTTCACAAAGCCCATTTTCTGCAAGTATGTATCAATGTTCTCATACCACGCTCTAGGAGCCTGCTTGAGTCCGTACAATGCTTTCTTCAATCTGCACACGTGGGTCTCTTTGCTGTGTGCTACAAAGCCTTCTGGTTGTTCTATGTATACCTCCTCCTTCAACTCACCATTGAGGAATGTTGTCTTGATATCCATTTGATGGATCTGCCATCCCATCTGTGCTGCAAGTGAGATTACAGCTCGTATAGAAGTATACTTGGCAACTAGAGAAAATGTCTCCTCATAGTCTATTCCCTCCTTCTGAGAGAACCCGTTTGCCACAAACCTAGCCTTGTATTTCTCGATGCTACCATATGCACCGTGCTTTATCTTATAGATCCAATGTGATCCAACTACAGCCCTATCTGTTGGTCTAGGTACTACCTCCCACACATCATTCTGCATTATTGAAGAATATTCTTCAACCATAGCATCTTGCCATACCTGATGTTCTGCAGCTTCCTGATAGCTAGAAGGCTCACTATCTACCAACTGACTAACTAATGCCACATAGTCATTGAACTTGGCTAGTTGTCTTCGCTGTCTAGTACTCTTCCTAGGAGCTCCCACAAACTCCTGAGTATCCCTTTGTGTATCTGGAACCACATGGTTCCTGCTGCCAACTGTAGAGGATGAAATGTCAACCTCTAAGTCTTCCAGATGCATTTCCTATTGCACCTGTTGCTCCATACTCTGTGAATCTTCACTAACTGAGTCTACACTCGTATTGGTAACTGTACTTGAGCTTTGATGCCCTTGACTTGGTCTTGGAGCTTCTGTTGGCTGCTCACTCTAATCATCTGCTAGCAAATCTCTGGATCTCTTGAATGCCTTGTCCTCCATGAACTTGACATCACATCTGACAATAACTCTTTTAGTCCCCAGAATGAAAATCCTGTATGCCTTTGAGGTCTCACTGTACCCAACAAAGTACCCCCTCTCTGCAGTCTGATCTAACTTTGTACGTGTATCTCCAGGAATATGACAATATGCCAAACTCTCAAATATCCTAAAGTGACTATCATCTGGCTTCTTCCCTGTGAAAGCCTCCTCTGGTGTCATCTTCCCTAGCACCTTGTGTGGAACTCTATTCTGAATGTAGACTATTGTATTACACATCTCTGCCCATAAGTAACGGGGCATGTCCTGGTCATGTAGCATAGCTCTGGCTGCCTCCAATATAGAACAGTTCTTCCTCTCAGCAACTCCATTCTGCTGTGGATTGTAAGGAACAGTCCATTCTCTCTTGATTCCTTCTCTGGTGCAGAACTCCTAGAAGACATTTCCTTTGTACTCGCCTCCATTGTCTGACCGAAGAACCTTTATCTTCTTTCCTGTCGAGTTCTCCACAAGAGCCTTGAACTCTTGGAATCGACTGAAAACCTCATCTTTAGTCTTCAAGAAGTATATCCAGGTCTTTCTAGAGAAGTCATCAATAAAAGTAACATAGTACTCATATCCTCTGAGAGATTTCGTTGACATTGGTCCACAAACATCTGAATGTACTAGATAAAGAACACCCTTAGATCTGGTGTCACTCCTTGGAAAAGATGCTTTCGCAAACTTCCCCAACACACATCCCTTACATACATCATCATGCTCTGTGCTCACCTCTAGAACACATGTCACGGTCTCACGAAGCAATCTAAGTGCTCCATGATGAATATGGCCCAACCTCCTATGCCATAGCTCTCCAAGATCTCTAGGATTATTGGTACTCATAAGTGCCTTAGGAGTATCAAACTGCAATCTATAAAGGTGACCACTCCTAACTCCAATAGTTATGGGTGATTTCCAATCCTTGTGCTTAATCAACACATGTGTCCCTCTAAAGAGTACATTATACCCCCTATCCTAAAGAACAGATACAGAAATCAAATTCATACCTAAGCTCGACACATATAACACATCATGAAGAGGAATTATCTTTCCATTCTCCCTCTGAAACTGAACAGTCCCTTTCCCAACAGGGTTGAGTTTGGACAAGTTTCCCATAGAAATCTGGATGTTGGTGTCCTCCTCCTTGTAACTAGAGAAGTACTCTCTAACTCCTGTCATATGAAATGATGCCCCACTATCTATATACCAAACACACTGTGAGGTTGAGCTAATCATACAAGCTATGAGTGCAAACTCATCTTCCATTCTGCTGGAGAGTTCTTCTGCACTTGCTAAAGCTGCCACCTGCTTCTTACCCTTTTTCCTCTCTGGGCAATCACTGACATAGTGGCCAAATTCGTGACATCTAAAGCACTTGACCTTAGAAAGGTCCTTCTTCTTCTTTTCACTTTGTGAATTTGATCCTTTGCTAGATCCCTTCTTTGCTTTCCCTTTACCCGCTAGGACAACGTTCTCTTGTTCCACCTCATTTTTCTGACTCTTGTTGGCCCCATTGACAAGACTTAGTCTAAACTCTTCCTGAGTGAAATCAGTCCATAGTCGATCCCAACTCGGTAAAGTATCTCATCCATTGACAACTTGAACAAAGACACTTCATTGTTTAGTAAACCCATTTAGGGCTATTCTCACTAGCTTATCATCACTAGGGCTATCTCCAACAGCTAGTAACTCATCCTTGACAAGTCTGAGCCTGCTGAGGTAACTTGTGACGTCTTCTCCCTGATTCATCCAGGTATTCTTTAGCTTCTCTCTGAGAATCAACTTCCTGTTAGTGGTAGCATTCTGGGACAGATTTAGAATGGCGTCCCGCATCTTCTTTGTTGTATCTAGCTCCGAGATATGTGGAACAATACGATCCTTGACACCATCAAGGATAATCCTCCTCGCTTTGGCATCATCCTTCCTATATGTTGCAAGCTGTGTTGCATCCGTTGGTACAGGTACACCACTGGTAGCATAATCCTTGATACTATTCTCTTCCAACAATAAAGAAATTCTGGCCTTCCAGACACCAAAATTTGAGGCACCATCCAATCTATCCTGATCTCTCAAACCAGCTGAAGCCATCTCAAGGGTTTAAAGCAATAATAAATCTAAAGAGATCAAAATTTCTTTCCTTGGGCAAAACTCTTCTACCCTTAACAATGCTCTGATACCATGTGAAAAATCAAACTATTGCAGTCACTGATTATTAATCTCCTATCATAAATGATTATTAAACTGCTGAAAAATAAATTCCCAGCTAATATCGAAAAATAAGACAACTGCAACTTCACTTAAAATACGGAAAGAAATGCGCAACACAATCAACACAATATTTTTGGACAAATTGTCCCTGGAAAAACCCCTAAGGGAAAACCAGTTCTACAGATGAGAAATTATATTAAACTTCAGCAAATCAAGAGATACAAAATTCCTTGCCTCTCACTGGCAGAACTCCGATAACCTCTTAATTTCTCTCGCTGATATTCCTCACTGCTATCCTTGCACTAACACTGCGCCCTTGCTAACATTGCAAGACTGTTTTCTAACACTGCAAACGTTTCTCCCAAAGCTTCTTCACATCCAAATGACCCAATGACCCCTTTCTATACTACTCCTGTTGGTAAACCAACGACCGAGATTAAATCTAACCAACGGCTGAGATTAAGACAACTCGACAGCCAATAATAGAATTGGTTGCAAAGTGTCCAAAAGGAATCACTAAAATTAGTAAACAATAACCATTTACTAATTTTTGGCAAGTGGACAAATAGCTGTCCAAACCACCCATAAATACAACCGCTATTCATAGATAAGGACGAACAGCTGTCCAAGCTACCCATAAATAGTGCTGCTATTTCTGGGTCAGAAATAACAGCTATCCAACTAACAATAATTAACACTCTCGGAACATTCATGGTCCTGTCCAGTTCCTTTGTGACTTTCAAAGCTCTTGCTTTGGTCTCATGAATACATTAAAACCATAAATTTCTAGGTTCAGATTTTTCTTTTTCGGTTTTATTTGTTGGATTTGAACGGTAAGTTTATAGTTTTAGATTTTGAGTTCAGTTTAATTTTACATCCTCCATGAACAAAACTTTTATATGAAATCTGCCTTGCAGTATATATTTTAGTCAGTTTCAAGTTTAACAATTGATTTCTGATGATGAGTATTAGGAAGAGATTGAATGGGACAAGAAAGAAGAAAGCCACCTACAACTTTTTTCTGGATGAGGCCCCCATTAATTTCAAGTCCCCAAACACAGCTTTCAATGGCGATATTTTCAGCAATCTCAGGACCTTACATAGAGATTCTGTAGTGAGGTAAAACCCATTGGATTGTTTTGAATTTGAAGTAACTTACAAATGCTTTGAACCTGTCATCTTCTTCATTGTTAAGGTATTCCCTGTTTAACCTCTGAAATTCCATAAACATGTAACATCTTTCTATTGCTTCATTGTCTTCCCTTTTGTCTTTAATGTGGTTCCTATAGAGGAAAAAGATGAGGTCTGCCCATACAATTCCAACATTCATTTACTTTTTTTTTAGAGGAAATGGAACTTTGGCTTAAGCGTATCTTTCAACCTTAGCAATCTCATTTTGTCTCTTTGATTTGTGTATTGTGAAATTATGTATTGTGAGTTTCTCAGAGATTAGATGCTTCAGTAGGTGAAGACCTTTAGTCTTTCATTGCTACTGACTGCTGGAAAAGGTTAGTCAAGCATTTCTTTGGTCTTTTTGTAAAGCACATTTTGGTTGGTTTGTGTGAAAAAAAACAAAAAATAAAAACATATTGTTCATCATCCACATGTTGCATGAATTTCCTCATTAGGCTTTATTACTTTAAACCCAATGATGAGATCTGGCTGCCCAGGTTAATCTCTGTGGCACCTTGTGCATTGATAATAATATTTTCACAGTATAGATGAGAGCAAGTTCTATATAAAATTTCTCTGTGGACCTATGAGCCTCTGCACTAGATAGCTTTCCCCTTTTGTTTGATGTTGATTTTAAATTAGTGGTAGATAGCCTGAAATTTATATAAAATTTCTTGGTGGATTTGTGGACCTGTTCTTGCCTAACAAAGATTCCTAAATGTTATTTACAGCATCATAATGCAAATGTGATTTACTTGAATTCCGTCAGAGTTGTTGAATAGAAAAGTTGTGGTTTAGAGTTAATGGAAATAATTGTTCAATATGCATCCCATTCTTTTATAATTATTCTCCACAATGTTCCCTGAAATTTCAAAGCAACTGTTGTGTCTGTCTTGTGTAGCGATGTCTGCTACAAAATCTGGTTCTCTTCTTTTATTTTGTTAGAAAGAGTCAATTACTATGTATAGCTATCTATTCCAAACAACAATTATAAGCTTTTTTGCTACAATCAACCCAAATTTATAACTGTTTTGGAAAGATTTCAAAGAATTATGGTCTTTCTTTTCTACTCAGCCACCATGCGATGAATGATTGAAGAATGTTGGAAAATTTTAGGAGTAGTACTTTTGATTGTTAAAAGCTCTGTTGGAAAGAGAGTAATTTTGTTAAATGAGATTAATTATATGTGGATATTTCTCAATAAATTGTTATTAGAGCCCTGCATGTATTTAATCTATGTAAGGAAGATGGAAGATGGACAACAGAGCCATTGAGCTTTCGTTTGTGCTGGCAAGCGTTGAGGATTTATGTGGTTCATTGTTCTTAATTTGGGCATATTGTATCCTGTTGTATCGAGTTTAAGTGGTTGAATAGTGAATTTCTATGATTATTATTTTTTTTTTTTTTATTGTTCAGGTTAATTATAACATGCATTGTTACTTTTGGAATAACTGATGGAAATGCCTATGTGTAGATAGTGCATATTGAGAAAACTATGAATTTGTTCAATTGCTTTATATTGCACGAGTGCATTATGTTATCTATCAGGATGGATGGAGATCTTATGAATATGTTATAAATAATGTATTGCACACTTCCATTACTTCTCTTGGTTTTACCTGGTTAGTTTACCTCATTGTCGGGCTGGGTATCTTTCATGTCAGGAAAGATTCTGAGGAAGCTTAATAGCTTCATGGTAGGGTGGTAAAGCACTCCTACAATATTCTCCCTTTGTGTTCTTAGACAAGTTCTGGAGCTCATTCCATCTTGGTCGTCATGATTGGACCATCTGGTATCTAGAAATTTGGTATTAGTAATCTGGTAACACATTTATAATTTCTTTTAATTGAACATATATGTATATGTATCATTTTAGTTAACGTTAATGATAGTTAATTCACTTATGTTGACTAGTCAATATTCAAAAAACTTTGACGCTCGTTGATTTTTCTACATCTTACGGGGATTGCTGATGTGGCATTTCTTTTGCAGGGGCAGTTTTTATAGATAGAGAGTAAAGATGAGGAATGGGTATGAAGAATGAAAGTAAATTGTATTTATAGAAAAAGCATATTGTGTTTGAATTGGTCAAGATTGAAATTTGCTAAACAAAGATGGCATTCAAAGTAAAACAAAGGCGGGTTGAATTGCAGCAATTTTAGAGGCGATGAATAGACTTTGGAGGTGTTTTTTTACGTTGGCAGCCATTTATCATTCTTCATGACAAGCATATTTTACGTAGGGAGATTAAGTGTATGAATGGGTCAATGCTCGAAATTACCTTACGACTATGATATTCAAAGTAAAAGTATGGCGCATATATAGAAGAGGAAGGAAAGCGCTTTCATGGTCTTCAAAAGATGTTTTTAATTTAATAATAAGGGATCAAACATTAAAATTAAACTCGCATCTGTACTATTTTTTAGCTTTGACTTTTCGAATTCTGAGTTGATTTTATTAACTAATTATCTTTTTCAATACGTATAAACTGGGTTTTTCGAGACGTTTCATTTCATTATGTTAGAAAATCAAAAAAGAATTTAATGGATATGATTTATATCAAATAAAAGTTAATGTTTGAGGCTTTCAAAATGATGACGGTGGGTTAAATGAAGAGAATTTAATGGATATGATTTATATCAAAGAAAAGTTAATGTTTGAGGCTTTAAAAATGATGAGGGTGGGTTAAATGAAGTTCTTAAGAAGAAATAATAAAATTAAAAGAAGTTGTTAAGTAGTGAAAATAAGAGTAAAGGAAGGTGAAGATAAATTATAATGGCGTAAAACTTACAATGGCATTCAATCTTTCTATAGGAGGTCATTAAAAAAAATAGATGAACGAAAAAAGAAACTCTCCCCATTCTATTGTCAATGAAAAATCCAAAATATAAGGTAAGGTAAAGTAAGGTGGTTTTTATAGTCCATGACACTATGCCATAGTTTTTGGGTTTACATATGGTGACAGTGATATGGGACTACCTCGTACTCTTTTTCGAGAGGTGCTTGGCGCTACAAATGAGGCGTACATACCCTACCCCCCAGTGGGATTTGAACTTGTGACATTTCTTTCAAGAGTACAAGTTCTCCACCACTAGGCCAACTCAGGCTGTACATTAGCATTCCATTATCAACATGTAAAAATCCAAAATATAGCAAAAAAAACTAATATAGGAAACCAGTTCAGTCAATAATGCGCGATAATATAGGAAACCACTTCAGTTTTAATGTATATATTGAAAATGCCAAATGGCAACCCATACTTCAAAAAATTTATTGATTTAATTGCAAAAGTTGAAACGCCAATTGTTATTTCATATTCAACCTCAGGTACTTACCATATAATGTGACAATCGTGTCTTAGAAACCCAAGAAGTTTTGTTAACATAGAAATTTGATCCAGAATCAACTTAACTTGGAGCTCTTTGTGGGAAGAATCTTTCTACTATTTCAATTTGTGGGTATCTCCTTATTTCTTCTTGGTGAAAATTTTAGTTTTGTTGTGGGTTTTTCTTGAATTCTTCTTAGGCCGATATCATATTTTATTGATTGGCACTTATTTGATTAAATTAAATTTTCTTAGGATGCTTTAGGAATTAGTAATCTTCCAGTCTCAGTATGCCTATCTTCTGGCCTAAGTATATTAAGCTATGATCTAACCATGTGCATTGAAATACTGATGTCCACTTCGTCCAACTCCAAGGAAGAAAAATGTGTGTCCAAACTTGAATCACCTCATTCAAAATTCGAAAGACGAAACAACATTTTGCTGGCTGCCTCCGGCTCCGAGCTAGATTGAATAGGAACAAAATTGCCTACCCTATCTTGGATCACCTCATTGAATGGTGGAGGGAAAAGCAACATATGGTATCCCCAATCTACAATATACTGATATGAAGGCATAGGATGAAACAACATTTGGCATCCCGCATTTGCACTTTCTTGATATGAAGGTATACCATAAAAAAAGGTGTAGGAGAAAATAGTGTTTTGCCTCCCCCATCTGCAATTTTCTCATGTAAAGGTTTAGTTTTACATATCAAATCCACAAGGTTCTTTATGCCAAGGTAATGAGCAGCCTACACAACATAGAAAAGATTTCAATAATTACAAACAGTCCATCCGATATAGTACTAAACAAACATAGACTGTCTAGATCCAAACTCCAAGCGAATAAAGAAAAGTGAGACCATACTCTACTAAGAAGAGTGATTGTATCGTGATCAACATCAACAAAATCTTTCTCCCACTTTTCTATAGAAATAAACAATGCTCATTGTCCTCCTCTTAAAAAGCTTTCATGCATGTAGATTTTTCAAATTTTTTATTGCTGAGATATGGCATATGCATTAATAAGAGTGGATCATGATGGCAGCTAGATTTCTTTCCATTATTGTGGAATTATCTTTGATTTTTTATTTAAAATCAAACAAACATGCCCATGTTTTGTATAGGAATAAGTTAGTAGTTTAGAATGATGTTATTAGTAGATTGATTTAAATAAAGTAAGTGTATTAATAAGTAAAATTTTTATTTGTGTGTTTTAAATTAATCTCATTACTAATCATTATTAGTTTTTAATAAATTAGCAAATTTTTTATTGCAAGTTTGTTTTATTTCACATTTTAATGTTTTTTTTGTACACACACACACACACACACACACACACACACACACACACACACACACACACACACACACACACACACACACACACACACACATATATATATATATATATCATACTTTTCTTCTAATTCATAACATTAGATATTTTCATCTATACCATTCAAAGTAATCAGTTCTCAACAATTTCATTAGTCTTTAACAAATTTCACTAGCCATTGCGATTTGATTAGGTATACCTATAACTTAAACTTTATCCTTCATTTTAGATGCACTTTTCTAACTTTTTACATTTGTATTTTCTTTTGATCATTCATTCTATATTTTTCTTAGGATGTATTAGTTATATTTAGCATGGTAAAAATTTTAATTATTTCTAAAGACATTAATTGAACTTAAGAAAATGATATTTTTAGAATTAATTGAATACAATTTAAAGTTAGTGATTAATTAATATCTACATAAAATTATAATTTAGAATTATTTTTTGAAAATATAGAATATCAATTTTAAAATTATTATTTAAATATTGGTGAATATCATGACTGTATTGTAAAGTTTTTATGCAAAGATTTAAGCCCTACTGAAAATTATTCATGAATATTTGTTGCACGTTTATGTCATAAATTTATTTAAACTATTTTTTGATATATTATATAGAATGTAGTGCTTTAGAATTTTTTTTTAATGTAAGTCAATATTTTTAATATTAAAACTTAAATACTAAATAAAATAAATATAATTAAATAGATAGTTAATTCCTTTATTGTTGTTAAATCATTATTTTTCTTGCTTTCATTATATATCTTAGGTCATGGAGAATCCTATCAACAAAATACAAAATGTTGAAATCTGAGATCTGGAAAACGATGAAGATGTTGAAATTATAGAAATAAAAAATACCACTTTTGAGGATTCTGCAAAGACTGATAAATCAATTTCTAGTCCTTTAGTATCAATTGTCAATTCAAACAATTTCAATCAAACAAAGGTCCAAAAATTGGGAACAGAAATTATGAATTTGCACAAACAACTGATTGAAAGAATTAAAGTCATTGCCCCAAATGCACATGCAATTGAAGGGGATGATGTGACTTACATTCAAGAAATAAAAGAATCATTCTATGGAACAGTTGACATATTTTCTACTTTTGGAGGCTTCTGTAAAGGGTTATTTTATGATGAGCAATATGAACAAGGGGACTCCGAGTTAATCAAGGATGGGTTTATGAGATATTTAAATGAAGTCTAATGCGAGGAAAAGTCATAGTGCTCCATGCACTAAAATTTTTTGTAGTGTCCAACACACATTTTAGTGTCTAACACACATTTTTGTATCTACTAAATTATGGTTTTATGAAAATAAAATATATATTTTTGCATGTATTGCATTATTAATCTCATATTTTAGAACAAATACAATATAATTTTAATGTATTCCCAAAAGTAATAAGTTATTAAAAAGTTAAGAGTATGTATAGTAATTCTTACATGATAAAGAACGCAATAAATAACAACATAGAATTTTACTAAATATAAAAATGTACCTAAATATTCCTCTATTTCTAACATTTATAAAATATATGTTAAACTTTAATAAATACATAAATGTGGAATTTTGGGACATTTAGATGATATCAAAATGTAGGTCGAAATACAAAATTTTAGTAAATATGAACAATTCAACAAAATTACTTACTCTACAATATTTATAATATAAGCATTTTTTTAATATACTTGTATCCAAAGATTCCTTTCTATTTTGAGTGTTTATGTTTACATAATATTATTCTTATCAAAATACTATAAATAACTATTTTTTATTTATTTGATTTCTCTATGTATTTTCTAGATTAGTTATGGTTCAACCAAAAAAGCTGTTCTTTGAGATAGAGGAGTAGAGAAAACATTATAAAAGACAATATCAATAGTAATATCGTAAACGTCATATGCAAAAAAAGGCAGATGCTCAAAGTGATCAATTTGAAAGTTAGGGGAATAGCATTGAACTAGAACAACATGGTAAACATAGACTAGATGTTACTATTGAACAATTACAAAGTGAAAGAATACAAGAGGATAACATAGACAACCTACATATCAACACAAATAGATGTACACATCTGTGCACATCTGAGGAGGCACATGCACAACAAGAGATAAGACGGGGAGGGGGGGGGGGGGGGGATGTTGTGATACATCCTATAAATAATGAAGGTTTAAATTGTGTAGGAAACATACAAAACAATGCCCACCTATAGGAAACACGAGAAATTACACATTGAGAAAATATTGCCATGAATGTACATAATCAGGATTATGAAAGGAATACACATCAAGGCATATTTGAGGAGGCACATGAACAACAATTGATAAGAGAACAAAATAATGTTGGGATACATCCTATACACACTGAATGTCAATACAGTGTAGGAGAAGTACATAATAATCTCCAACTGCAAGCAACAAAAGAAAATAGACATCAAGAAAATATTTAAATGAATGTACATAATTAGGATTGTGCAAGGAATCTTGAAGAGGAAGCTTTTACTTTAGCTGAACGTGTTGCAGAGACACTAGAAAATATAAATCAAAATGGAGTACGATCAACTCCTGAATCATCTCAACATGGTTTTCCTAATGCAAATGGATTGCTAGAAACTAATTTCATGATATTACAATTGGCATCTCCAACCATGTGCTACATTTGCCAAGAAGGCTATATAGGAATTACTATCTCTCGTACTCCTCAAGGTCCTGTTTGTACTCGATGCAAACAAGAAAAGGGCATCCATTGATTCTCAATTGAAAATAATATGGATCCAGAGGCACAACCAATAGATTTAGCAAATTTAACTCAAGTGGAAGAAATGCTCATTGTGTGTGTCAGCCCAATATTACAAGTGACACATGCAACAGGAGGTTAATTAAAATATAGGGGACACACAATAAGTTCCATAGAATATTGAGAGTGTGGCAAAGAAATTGCCTCATTTAGTTAAAGATCATCCATTGACTGTAGTGTGTAGAAAGGATCAACGGGGAACACACTATAATTTCACAGTAAACATAGATCGTGTGTATGCTACTTTACAATACAAGATTATGCATGATAATTTCTACTCTAATGTGATTATTGATGAAAATTATTTCGATAATATATCACCAAATGTAGAAAATAACATTTTCAGTGAGTTAAAAAAAGTGCATATAGAGTTTGATTCTAATAGAAATGATGTTGTTTTTACAGGCCCTTTAGTTGAGAGAAATGAGATAAATATAATAGAGCACACAACATCAATGGCATCCAAACCACCAAATGTGCAAAGAGAATTGGAGTTAATTCATGTATGGGTCAAAAATCCTAACATAGACCCAACAACAATAATGGATTGGCCTAACATTGGTGCATCTCCCATAAATGAATATATCATGCTAGGTTTACTTGATATGACATTTCCCTAATGGTAAATGTGATTGGTTAGAACCACGATTGAAGAGAGTATATCTACACGAATATATCAAACACTTGATATGATATAGAGATAAAAAATTTAGAAAACATCCAAGATTTCATTACCATATGCTGAATATGATTATGAGACATCGAGCACATAGCTCTACAATTGTTTGCATGAAAAGAAGTTTACAAGAAATGCCAATTACAATACAAGAGTTGTGTGAAGATATGCAGAAAACACAACATTCTCATTTAGCAGATAGATTGATGAGGTTTGGGACCAATTTAAGGGGAACCCGGTCATATTGGACAAAGTGTCGAGCAGAATTGACAGACATGCTTAACCAACTTAGATCACCAACAATACTTTTTACATTAAGTGCAGCAGACATTTATTGGCCAGACTTGCATGCAATGATGCTTGGAACACCACCAAGTGATCCAAGAGAAGCACAAATGTGGAGGAAACAAAATATCATTGACTACCCACACATTGTTGCACAATACATGCATCTACGAAATACCATTTTTAGAAAAGAAATACTCAAGAATGGAATGAATGTTGAAGACTATCGGTTCAGATATGAATGGAAACATAGGGGATCTGCACATGTCCTTGGTTTTATTTGGTTAAAAGGAGCACTAAAAATGGAAAATATTGATTGGAATAATCAAGATTAGTTGTACTATGTTGCATCGTATCTCCATGATTTGGTTCACGCATGCAATCCTAGGCGAGATACACATCTTCGAAATATATAGGTATGATAATAAATAAATAAAAATTCAACCTTATCTTTACTTTATTCACTTTAAAATAAATACAATTATGATATTCAACTTGATCTAAATTTGTATTTCAGGTATATTGAAATTTTAGTCTACACCCATGTTTAAAAAACACTAGACAATTAGTTGAGAGTGATTTCAACAATGACTATGATGAGATTTTAAATATTGTACAGAGGCACACAATGTGTAAAGAAGGTGCATGCCTACGTAAAAAGAGAGGAAAATTGGTTTGTAGGTATGTGTGATTCCTAATTGATTCAATTTATTTCAATTGTTAATAATATTATTTGTTTCTATATCATTATATTTATCAAAATGCTATATTAATGAAATATAGGTATAATGCACCATGGCCGTTGAATTTAGAAGCATCTAGACTAAAGAAAGATTTAGAAACTAGTGAAAAAATATTTGAGCCATTTAGAAATGATGATAGATTTAACTCATATAACCGTTACATACTACAACTTTGGAGAGAAAATATTGATTGGCAACCTAATATGTCTAAACATGTGGTGATTAAGTATATTGCAAGTTATGACGCCAAAGCTGAAAGAAGTTTAGAGACATACTATCAGATGTTATTTTGACTAGCAAATGTAGAAAATCTTGATGATTTAGCATCAAAAGCTTATAAGAGACTACTCACTAAAACATTAATAGAAAGGGATATTGGGGCACAAGAAACAAGTATATGCTACTAGAGCTTCCTTTGGTGTAGAGTAGTCGAGTATTTGTCAACTTCAATGTTTCAAAGGAAGTATTCAAATGGGTAGACCTAATGTTGATGAAGAAAATGAGGAATACACGATATCTTTCATTGATACTTATAAAAATAGGCCACACTTTATGGAAGCTTTGTGCCTTATTGATGTTGCGAAATCATGGATATATAACAAGAAAAAGAGAGGTGATGATAAATGGATTCCAAGGAAAAAATTAGCTATTGTAAGAGTCTTTCTTAGATTTTACTCAATTCCTGTACATGACTTAGAAAAATGGATTGATTTTTGCTATTTAGAATTATTTCTTTATAAACCTTTTCATGACATTCACATAGATATTGGAAATAATGATGATTCTAAAGTTGCAACATGGGATAACTTCAGATATAATCCATGGCACCTTGAAAAAAGAACAGATTCAGACAATAATGAAAATTAGTCTGATTCAGAATCTGAAGAAAATGATAATGCCCAAGGCACTACTACAGAGAATGAATGGGAGATTTTATCTAGACTTCATCATGCTCAAATTATGCAAGTTTCATAGATTGATATGTTGGGGAGAAGAGATATTGATCGAAAAACAAATTGGTCTCAAGAATTTCAAAGTGAACAATACACAAATGAAGCTATAAATTTCATTAGCTTGATGAGAAATGAAGGTTGTCTTATACTAGATGAGATGCCACAATGTGTGGACTATGAAAAGCTCAATGAACAACAAAGTAAAGTAGTTAACATTATAATGTCACACTATTATACATGTCAAGATGCATCACCCTTATGCATGATAATTCAAGGGATAGCAAGAACAAAGAAGTCATATTTGATCGGTGCAATAAGTCAAGAATTACAAAAATCATCCTTTCCACAATGCTCTCCTCTCCTTCTACTTGCACCGATAGGTGTTGCAATATTCAACATTGGTGCATCAACGATCCATTCCAAGTTGAAAATACCTATTAAAGAATTCATTGAGCTAAAAGGAACAAGACTTGCACATTTCCAAGAGGAATTATCTAATGTAAAATACATATTGATAGATGAAATGAGCTTCCTTGGAGAGAGGTTAATCCAAAACATAGACTCTCGTCTTCAACAAGCATTCCTAAATAATAGCCATAAAAATTTTGGAGGTATGTTTAGTATTTCATTTTCTTAGAGTAAGAGATTCACATACTAATTTACTTTTTTTCTTTACTATTAGAAAACTAAAGCCAAAGTAATATTATTTCATATAACATGTTTTCAATATTTTTCTAGGGATATCTATCATATTGGTTGGAGATTTGGCACAATTGCCTCCAGTTGGTGATAGACTAGTCTATGAAAGTAGAGGGCATGCAAAGCTACTATGGCAAGAATTCCATATTGTAGTTACTTTAAATCACATATTTATACAAGATGGACAAAGAAATGAGCAAGAAAGATTTTATGTTCTTCTATCAAATATAAGGGATGCAAACCCCACACTAGAGGATTGGATGATAATTATGTCAAGATGTAATTCAAACATGAGTATTACAGAAAATGAGGAGTTTCAAAGCGGTGTTCATTTATTTTCAAAAAATGAAAATATGTACAATCATAATAAGAAAATGTTACTATCATTGACAAATCCTATTGCACGAAGCATTGTTGTTAAAACAACATAGAGTTCTATGGATGGAGATGGAAGTGATGAGTTGGACATGGAACTACTACTTAGAAAAGATGCAAGGTTGATGCTAACTTCAAACCTATGGATTGAAGCTAGTCTTGTCAATGGAGCATTAGGATATGTTCGAAGTATTGTATATAGACCTGGAAGTGCACCACCTCTACTACCATCATATGTACTTGTGGAATTTGATAGTTACTCTAGAATTCCTTTCAATGACCATCATCCTCAGAGACTTCCAATTCCTGCAATTGATAGGGGTAACACAAAGCAGATTCTATTGAGACTAGCATGGGCTTTAACTATACACAAGTCACGAGGGCTAACACTATAAAGAGATACTATTGATATAGGTCCCATTGAAAGAACTAGTCTCACATTTGTGGCAGTATCATGTGTCAAATCTTTGTAAGGAATAAGAATTATGCCACCCTTCACTTATGACCGATATGAAAAAATGAAGGCAGGGAAGCAAGTTGCTAGAAGAAAGGAAGAACAAAGCCAATTGGGAACCTTAGAAGTTATTTGATAGATTGTGAATTTTTTCAACACATTTTTGTTATTTTTTTGATATATTATAGACATTATCAATAAATTTTGGTGATTAGTACTTCTCAAAATAATGAACAATATTATTATAATTTTTCTCTTGATCCAAATGCTTGGTGATAAAATCTAATGCTCATTTATTTATATTATATAAGTTTGGTAATTCAAATACATTATTTTGTACTTGAGTTAGTTATTTGAATGGTAAAAATTGCATTTTCATATTTTTACTTGGTAAAAAAAAAATCTCTTATTCTAAGTATTTTTAATATTTCTTGCACAACATGTAGTACTAAACATTATTTATTTTAACTCTTACTTTATTACAAATTATGGTTAATTTTAAACTTATAATTTTGAAATACTAATCTTTTCTATTTTTTAGTTTTTTTGCAGTAAAGAACTGAAACAATGGATGCTTCAAAAAATAAATTAGAAATCATTGTTGGAAGCCCAAATGGCTCTGTAAACTCTAATACATTTTTTGAATCTGATATTGATAAATGTGTAAGATTGGTTACAGAGTACTGCAAAGGTATCGTGAAAATTCTTGAACACATGGCATTAATGATTAATGATCCTGATGAGTTAGAAATATGGAAAATGGTGGATGTTGCAAAAAGAGTACATGATGCATGTCATTATGCAGATGCATTTCCATCAATGATCAAAGAAGTTCATCGTGATCATTGCACAAATAAAGGTTGTAATACCAATCTGATAACTAAAGAATACGCCATGTACTTACATCATTATGGCGAAGTGCTTTATATATAGTTATTACTTCTTTGACCTGTGGTACTTATTGGTTATTAAATATGATTATATCATAACATCTCTTTTCTCTTTGATTTGTGTAAGTTTGACAATCAACAACTTTTTTTCTTTTTCTTTTTTAATATGTGGTTTTTATGTGGTTTTATAAATGTCTTCCATATTCTTTCTTAACTTATACTACAATAGAATGAAATTCAGTTTTTTTAATTCTTCACATAATGTGTATAGTTACTTTCATAGCTCTATATTCAAAACATGTGTAGGCTATACTTTCATAGGTCTATATGCATGACTTTCTAATACGTTTGTTATCAAAATATTACTTTATATGGAAGTGACAAATATGTGGTGACACAAATGTATCAAACATTAAATTTATTTATAATAAATCTTAATTCTATGTATAAACCTAACCATCATGTATAAATTACCATCAATAAAATTCTAAAATAGATAGCATTATGGAAAATAGAGATGGAGTGTTATTTATACTGTACACACCAAAAATAAACTAAAATCTACATGTCTCTCAAACCAAAATTCTACTTGTATGCATAATCCTAAACATAATTTAAATCTCAAGATTGTCCATTATCTGAACTCTAACATTAAAATTAATCCTAATCTTAAGTATTTGGAGTATAATAATTGTTATTGTATCATAAACATATTAATAATATTCTCTATCCTAACTATTCAATCACCCTAATTATAATTCTAATCTTAATCCCGACCATAACATTAACTTTGATTTAAAGGAAAAACATAATCATAACCATAAATATAAATTATGACCCTAACCATAAATCTAACCCTAACAATAAACCTTAACATAAATCTAATGCTAACAATAAACCTTAACATTAAATTATAAACATATCATGATCAAAAATTTATTTCTAACTTTACTAAATTTTTATAATCATAAATATAAGTACAGGTCCTGACCCTTACCCTATCCCTAACTTTAATACTAACACTAAGCATATTTCCACTCTAAACAAGATGATAGACCCAACATTAACACTAAACCTTATCTCTAATTATTATAATAAATAATATATGGTAAGAGAAATCCTAATACTAAACCTAACCATGATATAAATTGTAAACATAATCAAATAAATATATAGCAAGAGTATTCTTAATAATAAGTTATATTTGAAACATAATCAAATTAATTATTCAATTTGTTATGCACGTCGTGACTGCTACTAGCTAATATATACTTTGTATGTAGAATACGCCGAGATGCATCGAGGCATTGAATTTTTTTAATGTATATTAAAAGTGAATAATGAAAAAATTAATGACTCGATGCATCGCAAATTCTACATATAGAGTATATATTAGCTAGTTTAGATCTAATTATATATGATCATTAAAGTTCTCCATTATCATTAGGTTATATTCATTATTAATCTTATTTTTTATTTTTAATTGCAATTCAAATATGAAAAATGGGAGTAGAATAATGATAAGTGAGCTATAATCTTATTATCCTTATTGACAAGATATTATTCTCATAAGAGATTATAACACATGATAATAGTCAATCTAATTGGTATGAGTAGAATCATTGTATTATTCAAGATACCTCTAAGATGGAAACTAAATTTAATAGTGACATGGATTAGAGGACCAATGTTGACAATAATTGAGGTATTCTCTAAACCCAATAAACAAGGATGTGAGAAACTTGATGTCAAAAGTTCACATTTTTGCTATTGAATCTAAACAAGCACATTAGATCATATCTTTGGTTTAGAAAACAGTGAAAATTTGTGATTATAAGGCAAAGAAAAATTAGATGCATTTATATCTTTTAAAATATTAATGAAATTATTTTTAAAAATATTAAAGATGATTGTTTTGGGAAATGATTTTGGGTCAATCCATTTGCAACACAATATTCTACAAAGAAGGATCAACTGAAAAATGTTTAAAGAAATCTTGAAACTATAGCTAGATATAATAAGCTCAAGGACAAGATCCAAAGAAAGCTTTTTGAGAGAATCTTGATGATTTTATAATGAAGATGAAATATTTGAAACCCTTGCAAGCTTTCACCAAGAACTAACAAGAAGGTCTTGGAAAATAATTTAATTACAAGACTCTAGCAAAGGAGTTTGATTAAAATGTTATGTGTAGGTCATCATGTTCACATGATGAAATTGGGCTAGGTACAATAAATACAAAATAAGAAAAAAAGTAAAGTGATTGTTCTATTTCAATAAGTATTGTAGTTTTTTTATTGAGATGGCCTTGCATCAATGTTCTCATTCAATAGATATGGATTAATAAATAATATGATTAAAATGATTAAATAATAATTTATTTATTTTTTAAATTTGTTAAAAAAGTCCAAATGACATAAATGAAGATATTTTTACAAATTTTAATGTTGCTTAGAAAATAGATATGATACAAAATTTTAACACTTGATTCGATTAAGATATACAATTTTACTGAACTGTTTGATCATTGAACTTACTGGTAAGATACGTACACCATAGCATACTAACGGTATAACAGCATAATACTTTTGACTCAAATCTTGTGTCTGAATGAGATATAATTAGCGTTTCAACAAGATATAATACGCACAATTCTGCGTATTCAAAATTTTGAATGGGTCAATCTACGAATTATAATGTTCAACTATTCCGATCGTTGTTTATCCGTGCTTCGCACTATAAGTATATTGTATTATGTATTGGAGTTTCATTCGATCTCCCCGTAATACATTGCATTTCAGGGAGCTTATCTTCGTACCCAGTTATTCAACGAACAACATCTCTTTCTGAGTACGTTCTTCAGCAGTGAAAATGGCGGGCTCAAATATGATCAGAATAATTGGAGTGCTTCTTGTTGTAACTCTTTTATTTACCCTTAAGTTTCTGCTCGATATAGCCTTAGGACAGACGTAAAAGTAAATGCTGATGCAGATGACAATTACAACAAAGAAAGATTTAATAATCTGTTTCAAGTTGCGGAGAGACCACGATCATGTACCAACTGCGCCAGCCATATTCCGGATCCCAAGTGCTGCAGATAAAATATGTACTATTACACTAATATTCATATTATTCTTTGCTATAAATGAACTGAGTGATATCTTTGATAAACTTTTATCTTCTATAGTCTGCACCGAATAAAGAGCAACACGAAGAATTCATTTTCATTGTTACCTTCTATGATTTGTTGCTCCATTTTGTAAGATTTACGTCTGCGTGATCTTGTTCAATAAATAATTTAATTTCAATTATTTTTGACAAATAATATTTTAAGAATTGTGAATGAATTAGGATTATGAAGAAGGGTTGAGGAGCATCTATTATTAGGTTCTGTAGAAAACAGTATGCTTTACTTCCTCTTATGATTTTTTTTTTGAAATGGGCGAATAACTCAATCATCTGAGGAAGGGAAATGTCTACCTAAGAATTAATTCACATTGTATTTTATTAGTCCCTGTCATTAAGGCAGGAGACTAAAGTTTTCATGTCTCTTTTTCAATTAATCTGTTCTTAAAAACTGTGTCAGAAATTTTCAAACTATGGTTTTGGCTATTTCATTTTATTAGTCTATTTTTCATCCTCTTATTTACATTTTCTGGTTGGCTGGAACTATTTTTCTAAGTAGTCTTTTTCTAATTAATTAACAAAATTGGTGAAATATTGCATGCGTTGTGCAAGTACCATCTATCCTCCAAATTTTTACATTTTACTTGCATATAAAGACAGGTCTGAGACAATGGCCTTTAGGTTTCTACAGTTTGCTTAGATGTAAAGACAAGTGTGAGGTAATGGCCTCTATGTTTCTGCATTTTGCTTGCATGTAAAGACAGGAATGAGGTAATGGCTACATCTGTTTCTTCTAGTTTGTAGTCATTGATGTAACTTTTGTCTCCATTTTAACATCAAAATGGTATATGAATATATCAAAATATAAATTCTTTCTAATTAATATATGATGTATGAAATCCATTTTCATCTCTGAACCATTGTTCATACAAAGCCACAAAATATATATTCTCTGCTCTTTTACAAGATAGAATGTTTGAGTAAACACTTTATACCATGCATAAGAATCATTTTTAATACTGTGTTTGAACAATTCTGTTACATCAAATCCTATTTAACTTGACCTGTTTTCTATCTTATTTTATTTGTTACCTGTTGGACAAGATTTGATTTTTCAGTTTCGTTTATGAGCTACTTTTCTTCTAGTTTGTTTTTATCAAATTGGTTGATTGCTTGTTTCAGGCACCACAAAGGATCGGCTTCCACACATGTAAGTCACTCCACCTTTAGAACTAAATGGGTTACCGTCAAAAGCATAAATGAAGAGGAATTTAATTTATGTGCTATTTATGGAATTGTTTAGTGTAACACCCTATTTGTAGAGATGGAAGATCTGATTTATTTGTTTCTCTGATTGCTTTTATGAGTAAATTTTTACAGCACCTTGTTGAATTGATGGCTGATGTTATATCCACAACGCGGGAAGGCTTGGGAGCGGGCTGCAGTTGGATGAACCTGAAAGTACCCAAATTCATGGATATACCATTGGGGACCAAATGAAATAAAAGGAGCAGGTGTGACAAAGGTCGACCAAACATGACCTTTTTGGCCAGTTTCTACTTTGTTGCTTATATACTTGCCATAGAAAGATGAGACGTATTGGTAAATATTATTCAAGGCTTTAACATAAAGTAATAAAAACTGAAACCAGTATAGTTTTCTCCAGTAAAAGAGTTCCTTATAAAGAAAGTGAAGTGGTGTTTCTATGTATTTAAATCGTTTGTACATTTCAAATCTCAAAGCTCTTAAGAAATTTCTTTGCAGATATTGTTTTGTTTGTTAATTATTGTTAGTTGGACAGCTGTTATTTTTTATCCGAAAATAGCAGCACTATTTATGAGTAGCTTGGACAGCTGTTCGTCCTTATCTATGAATAGCGGTTGTATTTATGGGTGGTTTGGACAGCTGTTTGTCCACTTGCCAAAAATTAGTAAATGGTTATTATTTACTAATTTTAGAGATTCCCTTTTGGACACCTTGCAACCAATTCTATTATTGGCTGTTGAGTTGTCTTAATCTCAGCCGTTGGTTTGTTTTAATCTCGGTCGTTGGTTTACCAACGAGAGTAGTATAAAAAGGAGTCTAGGGGGCATTTGGAGGGTGAAGCAGGAAGAAGCTTTGGTGAAGCTGTTTGCAGTGTTAGCAAACAGTCTTGCAGTGTTAGCAAGGGCACAGGAAGGCAGGAAGCTTTTGGAGAAGCAGTTTGTAGTGTTAGCAAACAGTCTTGCAGTGTTAGCAAGGGAGAAGCTTTCGTGAAGCAGTTTGCAGTGTTAGCAAACAGTCTTGCAGTGTTAGCAAGGGTGCAGTGTTAGCGCAGGGATAGCAGTGAGAAATATCAGCGGGAGAAATTAGGAGGTTGTCGGAGTTCTGCCAGTGTGAGGCAAGGAATTTTGTATCTCTTGATTTGCTGAAGTTTAATATAATTTCTCATCTGTAGAACTGGTTTTCCCTTAGGGGTTTTTCCAGGGACAATTTGTCCGAAAATATTGTGTTGATTCTGTTGCGCATTTCTTTCCGTATTTTAAGTGAAGTTGCAGTTGTGTTATTTTTCGATATTAGCTGGAAATTTACTTTCAGCAGTTTAATAATCATTTGTGATAGGAGATTAATAATCAGTGACTGCAATAGTTTGATTTTTCACATGGTATCAGAGCATTGTTAAGGGTAGAAGAGTTTTGCCCTAGGAAAGAAATTTTGATCTCTTTAGATTTATTATTGCTTTAAACCCTTGAGATGGCTTCAGCTGGTTTGAGAGATCAGGATAGATTGGATGGTGCTTCAAATTTTGGTGTCTGGAAGGCCAGAATTTCCTTATTGTTGGAAGAAAATGGTATCAAGGATTATGCTACCAGTGGTGTACCTGTACCAACGGATGCAACACAGCTTGTAGCATATAGGAAGGACGATGCCAAAGCGAGGAGGATTATCCTTGATGGTGTCAAGGATCATATTGTTCCACATATCTCGGAGCTAGATACAGCAAAGAAGATGTGGGATGCCATTCTAAATCTGTACCAGAATGCTACCACTAACAGGAAGTTGATTCTCAGAGAGAAGCTAAAGAATACCCGGATGAATCAGGGAGAAGACGTCACAAGTTACCTCACCAGGCTCAGACTTGTCAAGGATGAGTTAGCAGTTGTTGGAGATAGCCCTAGTGATGATGAGCTAGTGAGAATAGCCCTAAATGGGTTTACTAAACAATGGAGTGTCTTTGTTCAAGTTGTCAGTGGACGAGATACTTTACCGAGTTGAGATCGACTATGGACTGATTTCACTCAGTAGGAGTTTAGACTAAGTCTTGTCAATGGGGCCAACAAGAGTCATAAAAATGAGGTGGAACAAGAGAACGTTGCCCTAGCGGGTAAAGGGAAAGCAAAGAAGGGATCTAGCAAAGGATCAAATTCACAAAGTGAAAAGAAGAAGAAGGACCTTTCTAAGGTCAAGTGCTTTGGATGTCACGAGTTTGGCCACTATGTCAGTGATTGCCCAGAGAGGAAAAAGGGTAAGAAGCAGGTGGCAGCTTCAGCAAGTGCAGAAGAACTCTCCAGTAGAATGGAAGATGAGTTTGCACTCATAGCTTGTATGGTTAGCTCAACCTCACAGTGTGTTTGGTATATAGATAGAGGGGCATCATTTCATATGACAGGAGTTAGAGAGTACTTCTCCAGTTACAAGGAGGAGGACACCAACATTCAGATTTCTATGGGAAACTTGTCCAAACTCAACCCTGTTGGGAAAGGGACTGTTCAGTTTCAGAGGGAGAATGGAAAGATAATTCCTCTTCATGATGTGTTATATGTGCCGAGCTTAGGTATGAATTTGATTTCTATATCTGTTCTTCAGGATAGGGGGTATAGTGTACTCTTTAGAGGGACACATGTGTTGATTAAGCACAAGGATTGGAAATCACCCATAACTATTGGAGTTAGGAGTGGTCGCCTTTATAGATTGCAGTTTGATACTCCTAAGGCACTTATGAGCAACAATAATCCTAGAGATCTTGGAGAGCTATGGCATAGGAGGTTGGGCCATATTCATAATGGAGCACTTAGATTGCTTCGTGAGATCGTGACAGGTGTTCCGGAGGTGAGCACAGAGCATGACGACACATCTAAGGAGAAAGATGTAGATCCCACTTTATATAGACAATTGATTGGTTCGCTTATGTATTTGGTCAACACTAGACCAGATATAGCATTTGCAGTAAACTCTCTTAGTCAGTTCATGGTTGAACTAAAGAGAATGCATTGGAGAGCAGCTAAGCATGTGCTACGTTACTTGTGTGGTACAGTCGAGTATGGGATCAGATATATTCGAGGTGAAGGTATCAGGTTGATAGGCTATACCGACGCAGATTGGGCAGGAAGTACAATAGACAAAAGGAGCACTTCAGGGTGTTGTTTCAGCTTGGGATCAGGAGTTGTATCTTGGTTCAGCAGGAAGTAGAAGTCTGTGGCTCTAAGTTCAGCAGAAGCAGAATACATAGCAGCTAGCATGGCGACATGTGAAGCTATATGGCTTCGGAAGTTGTTAGTAGCCTTGTTTGGTCAGAAGGTTGAGACTACTATGATACATTGTGACAATCAGAGTTGCATCAAGTTGTCTGAAAATCCACTGTTTCATGATAGGTCTAAACATATAGATATCAGATATCACTTCATCAGAGATTGTGCACAAAGGGATACTCAGGAGTTTGTGGGAGCTCCTAGGAAGAGTACTAGACAGCGAAGACAACCAACCAAGTTCAATGACTATGTTAGTCAGTTGGTAGATAGTGAGCCTTCTAGCTATCAGGAAGCTGCAGAATATCAGGTATGGTGAGATGCTATGGTTGAGGAATATTCTTCAATAATGCAGAATGATGTGTGGGAGGTAGTACCTAGACCAACAGATAGGGTTGTAGTTGGATCACGCTGGATTTATAAGATAAAGCACGGTGCAGATGGTAGCATCGAGAAATACAAGGCTAGGTTTGTGGCAAAGGGGTTCTCTCAGAAGGAGGGAATAGACTATGAGGAGACATTTGCTCCAGTTGCCAGGTATACTTCTATACGAGCTGTAATCTCACTTGCAGCACAGATGGGATGGCAGATCCATCAAATGGATGTCAAGACAGCATTCCTCAATGGTGAGTTGAAGGAGGAGGTATACATAGAACAAACAGAAGGCTTTGTAGCACACAGCAAAGAGACCCACGTGTGCAGATTGAAGAAAGTTGTTCGACTACAATACATACCTACAGATGAGCAGGTAGCAGACATTCTGACGAAGGCTTTGGGAAAGGCCAAATTTATCTTCTTCAGAGATAAGATGGGTGTCATGCAGAACAACTTCCTCGCTAAGAGGGAGTGTTAATTATTGTTAGTTGGACAACTGTTATTTCTGACCCGAAAATAGCAGCACTATTTATGGGTAGCTTGGACAGCTGTTCATCCTTATCTATGAATAGCGGTTGTATTTATGGGTGGTTTGGACAGCTGTTTGTCCACTTGCCAAAAATTAGTAAATGGTTATTATTTACTAATTTTAGAGATTCCCTTTTGGACACCTTGCAACCAATTCTATTATTGGCTGTTGAGTTGTCTTAATCTCAGCCGTTGGTTTCTTTTAATCTCGGTCGATGGTTTACCAACGAGAGTAGTATAAAAAGGGGTCTAGGGGGCATTTGGAGGGTGAAGCAGGAAGAAGCTTTGGTGAAGCTATTTGCAGTGTTAGCAAACAGTCTTGCAGTGTTAGCAAGGGCACAGGAAGGCAGAAAGCTTTTGGAGAAGCAGTTTGCAGTGTTAGCAAACAGTCTTGCAGTGTTAGCAAGGGAGAAGCTTTCGTGAAGCAGTTTGCAATGTTAGCAAATAGTCTTGCAGTGTTAGCAAGGGAGAAGCTTTCGTGAAGCAGTTTGCAGTGTTAGCAAACAGTCTTGTAGTGTTAGCAAGGGCGCAGTGTTAGCGCAGGGATAGCAGTGAGAAATATCAACGGGAGAAATTAGGAGGTTGTCGGAGTTCTGCCAGTGTGAGGCAAGGAATTTTGTATCTCTTGATTTGCTGATGTTTAATATAATTTCTCATCTGTAGAACTGGTTTTCCCTTAGGGGTTTTTCCAGGGACAATTTGTCCGAAAATATTGTGTTGATTCTGTTGCGCATTTCTTTCCGTATTTTAAGTGAAGTTGCAGTTGTGTTATTTTTCGATATTAGCTGAGAATTTACTTTCAGCAGTTTAATAATTATTTGTGATAGGAGATTAATAATCAGTGACTGCAATAGTTTGATTTTTCACATTGTTGGCACAATTATGGACAATCCCTTTGCAGATATTTTTTTGTTAGCATAATTATGGACAAACAATCTTTTTCATTTGCTTACAAGTTGCTCCACTATTCTGTAGAATAATAATTATGAAATTTGTTGTGTTACCCACAAACCCCTTCTTTATTTCATGAGTCATACATTTTCCCACAAGACAATGTGAGTACCGTACTTCCAAAGCTTTTCGATGACCACTTTCTCTCTTCATGGCCGTGTTTGCTTTGGATGACCAGTGTTCTGTCCTTAAATTTCACCATAACATCCTCCTTACTCGGCTCTAATCGGTTCACGTGTCCATATATCGAAAGAGCCTGAACGCACTAATTGTTTTAATAAATTTGTCTAAATTGATTATTATTATTGTATCAAGCAAAGCCCTCTAAAGTTGCAGAATACCGAAAGAAATAGGTAAATAATGCCCAGCTACAATGATTCTTTCCTATTTGGAGGGTAGGGATTGTGGAAAGTAGGTTTATTTCGATACCATTTAAGATTATCATCTCATACATTTCATATTTCCAACGCCTAGAGCGCACGAGGATTTGATAAAAGACCATATTGTTTCCATGCATAGTGATTTTCTTCCAAAATCTTTTGTCACTCTCAATGTCATTAATTTGTGTAGCCTCTGCGATTGGGAAAAACACATTTTTTCTAGTTTTTACTGGAGAGTATTCCGGAACTCTAATTATCGAAAGACATATCTAGGCTATATTGTAGAGCATAATATTGTATTTAAATGATATTTAATTGATTTTCTATAGAGATTTGACTTTCATTTGCTTAACTTTCTTTAAAATTTGCATAAGTATAGGAATTTTTTAAAATGTAAGTCAAATATAGGAATTTTTTATATATTTGTAATTTTAAGTCTTTAGATCAAAAGAAAATAATTTTTACTATTTATATCAATAAATTATTAAATAAAAATATTTTTAAAATATTAAATATCTATATAAATTTTATTAATATAAAAAAAATTCTAAAAAATAATTTAATTAATTTTTAATTTTAATTCAATAAAATTATTATAAAATACTAAATAAAAATACATAATTCTAATTCATCATTTAGCATACAAAATTAAACTTAAGTTATTTTTAAGAATAATGAAATTATTAATTAAATAAATCATTAGACGACTCTTTAAAAAATAATAATGTTATCTTTCATAAAATATTTTTATTTTGATAAACAATTATATTTAGGGTATTTAGTAACATAATTTGCCTTTGTTGTATTTCAAAAACATTGTTGTGGTATTGTAGGAAAATTGGACCAAAAGTATTTTAAAGTTAAAGTTTAAATGTTAAATGACTTATTTTTAATAGGTCATAATGGACATCATGTTAGCACCATCATTTTGTTCAATAGGGGACATCATGTTAGCACCATCATTTTGTTAAATAGATTAAAAACCTTGGGTATGTGGTCATCGGCTAAAACTCAAGATATTTGATTTCTATGATGTAGTAAAAAATAATTTTGTTTATAGACTGGTTAAATTATAAGAAGTGCATTGTCATTTAAAAGTTCTAAACAATGGTCTTACATCTTTTGTAAATATTATTCAAAGAGTTTGAACAAATATTTATAGATTGAAATGCATAATTCTTATAAATTAATATTACATTTTTCCAAATGTTGATGTTGACTTATGAAGATGTTCAATCCAAAATTTAATATATTATAAATATTCTATTTATACTTTACCAACAACTATTTTTATCATTTTTTTTCTTTTTCCAAAATAATATTTGAATATCATCTTTTTGTGCTTCCTAATTTTATGCCTTTTCCATTGCCAAAGGTAGGGACTGAAGCTCGCAGAGCCCTTGTTTATAAATATTTTGACTATTGATTAATTTGTAGATACACTTAAGTAAATATTATCTTATGGACACTATTATTTTACTTATTATACACAATACTATTTATTCACTCCTTTCAAATTATCAATTCCTTTCAATACATAACTGAATTTTTTCATTTACAATATTATAACTATAAGATTAATTAAACTTAAAATTAATTTTCTTTAAATGAAAAAATTATTATTAACTTTAGGTTTAATATTTGTTTCTGTTAAAAATATATAAATTATTTTATTGTAATATTTTATGTAAGAACCATGTCCTACTCAACTTTGCCACATCATCTAATTTTGGAAAATGTAGAAGAGAACCAAACACAACATTGCAAAAAAGTCAAACTAATTAGCCATCAACAAGAATTTTAATAACATAACATAAACATTATGACGCTAATAAGAAATTTGACATTTATACATTATTCACAAAATGTTTAGAAATTATAGCAAGATGGTGATGATAACTCATCATATGGTACAATTGAACTACACTAGACCTAATAGCTGGTCCAACATACATCATTTACAGTAATTAATCATTTACATTAGTTTCTAGCTTTACATAGCTCTCAATTTACAATTACATATATCAATACATCTCAATGATGAACTCAAAATTGAGTTAACCTTCCCTATTGTGTTCTTCAACATGTCCTATCTTTGAAGCCATAGGATGTAATCCATCCACTATCTGAGATGGGAGTGTCTCCCAGGTGCTTTACCCTCGCCAACCGAAAAGTGAAAACTCCCTAGGATTCTTCCTAACATGAAGAATTCTCCGACCCTGACACAAGAAGCCTAGCTTCCTAGAACAAGATGGATTAGATGGATCTGGTGGGACCATGAAACACACTACATGCAACCATGTGCCTAGTAGCCTAATCACATAGGGAACTATATATATGGAAACTATACATTTATAAAGATCAAAACAAAAAATATAGCTCTCAATATAGAAAAGAAATAAATAACATATAATTATTTCTATCAAATTGTTATTGCAATCATTAAATTCTTAATCAAATCCAATAAAATTAAATTAATTTTTTTCTCTACCCTGAAATGGAAGGAGATTGTGGGAAAATGAAACCATCCTATTAGGTTTAGATTAATGAGAAAGATAAACAAGAAAAATAATACAAATATACAGAAAGAGAGGGATTCAAATATATAGTAGCTCAAGCATCTTTCCTACACCTTTATTTTTTGACTAAACAAAAACAACCTATTTTTTTCTGGTTAAGGCCCAAAAATGAGATAACTAACTTTTTCATAAGTCAAGTATTTTTGAATAAAGACAGACAAAAGAGTATTTTACCAAAGTTTCTTTTCTTCTTATTTCAAGATATTTTCTTTCACCAATCGAATATTATTCTTTTAGAATATTAAGGTTTTTATTGCCAAATTCAATTGTAATTAATTGACTTATATTATAATTATAATTGCAATTAACTTATAAACTATTTAAATAAATATATTTTATTAAAAAAAATTAAAAACATAAATTTGAACTTTGTTACCTTCATATTAGCTCAAACCAAATTTCAAATTTTCAAATTAAATAAAGAAAGAAAATCAAACTCAAGCCTTATTTATTCTCTCATTGGAGACCACAACCTTTAAAAAAAGTTAAGGTTTGAGAGGTAGAATTAGGTATTGGAGTTAGAGTTATGGATTGGCATTCAACCTATTTAACTAAAATTTCTATTGTAACTTTCTCCATCACCTTATTCTCAACATTCCCCTCCGACCTCTGCATTAGTTTTTCTTATGTATCTATATCAAGGTCATTCAACTTATCCATAATTTCAACTAATTGTTCAATGATTGTGTCATGTTCATTCAAGTTCTCAACATCAATGGTTTCAAGAAATATATCATCGATCTCGTGCAATACTTGTTTCTAATGATGTTCTCTCATCATCTTCTCTCATTTATCCTTTCTTTTTATCAACTAACTTATTGTTGTCAATTGATCATAGGTTGCATTATTTGTGTCCCAATTAGGGATCAAAATCACTTTATATAAGGTAATAGGATCACCTTGAATTCCCATTGAAGACATTATTTTTATTTTTCTTTATTCTCTTCGCCTTTGAATATGGGGTGGTGGAGCTCAACATTCTTATCTATAGACCTTTATTTTGTAGATCTATAGTCATTCTATGTGTCTCCTCAGGCTACTATGCTCCAGACTTATTGTTTTCTCTTTAGTAGCAATTGCCTATTGTTTATTTGCATTCTCCCTTTCCATATCAATGGTAGTAGTGAGTTCACCTATGAACATCACTTTCACAACCTCATTTGTCCTCTCAATTTGAGGTCCTAAGGTACTTGGTCTCTCACCTATAGTTGACTAATCCACTTGATCCTTCTGGCTCTTTTCATTCCTTTCCTCCTAAACATTGCCCTTATTCACATCATCCTCTTGTTTTGGTACTTGTGCATTTTCTCCCTCATTGCCCAACATATTTCTTTTCTTAGCATGACCCTCACTCACATTTCCTTGTCTATGATCTTGACTAATTGTGACAAATATTAAAATGGAGGTAATAGGTGTAGATTCTACCTATTGTGTGGAGTTTTACACACCAATCTTGGGATAGTCCTTTACTTGAATGATTACAGGATTAAGGTACTTCATTTGTGTAGGAGGTAGCATTTGTATTAACTTAGTTTCTATGTGACATTCACTTTTCTTCTCTAGATCAGCTATGATATTTTACTCACGTGGCACATTTCTAATTGGGCTTGTTTTAGGTTCATCATCTATTTTAAGATTTTTCCTAATTTTCCCTTCACTCTATTGCACCATATTGTGAGTTCTATCAATGATATTTTCCATTCTGTCATTAATAGGTAAAAGTACAAACCTATGTTAGCCTTTTATATCTTAGAAAAGCTGAACAAATGTATAACTATTCAACTTCAATGACATAAAACTAATATTATTATTTAAAATTTGAAAGTGAAGTAAACTAATGAAATGTGTAGAAATGGATGAATTTTAGAATTTTTATGTTTAATGATTATTTGGAATAACAATTGATATATTGTCCTAATTTTTAAGGATGATTTTTTAATTGCTGAAAAAAGATGAAAATGAGGGGTCTATTTCTCACCACAAAAATATATGGAAATAAATATTTTTTTGTTGGATCTCATATTATGTTTTAGATGAAATATATAGCTAGATCAATAAAAAATAAAAAATTGCTTTTGACATATATTTTTTCTTTAATAAAAATTCAAATTTGAACTCACTTGAAATCAATAGCTTTCATCTTCCACCCCATTTTCCATAGCAAATATATTCTAACCAAAAGAAAAATTATACATTTGGAAGAGAGCTCTCTCCTCTATAACGTCACGTGCTTTATAAATTTTCTATTAAGATGTACAATTTTTTTTCTTTCTTAGAATCAACATCTTCTTGCTATTATTTTCTTTCTTAGAATCAACATCTTCTATGATTTTATTTTTGGATTGGTAAGAGGCTGAAGCCAAGATTCATTATTATTATGTGTGATTAATTATTATTATGTTTTGTAGAGTTGAACCCTAGACCTTTTAGATAAGAGGCTCACATTTACTATTGTATTTTAGACTCTTACCCCATCTTCTATGATTGTTGAAATACATACCTGTAGTATTTTATAATTACAACATACTATATCTAAGATATGAACTCTATATGAGAATATTCTTAACTTGTTTTTGTATAAAATGGTATTTATATGTTATTAGAAAAGTTTCATTAAAAAGAGTAACAGTTATTAAAATGCCAGTGTTATGAAATAATTTTATTTCTTTAGTAATTAGACACAAAATACTATAAAAAAATGTATTTAATAGATATTTCCAATTGGAAAAGTGTGAGAAAACATATAAATTAGCTAGAATGAATTTATCTGGATCCTACGATTGAACAAAAATTTGATAGAAATACTCAAGTTCATTCATTCAGATAAGTTATCTAGAAAGGTGACACAACTTTGTATGTTTACCCTATTATCTTCTATATTGTCCAATTCTATTTGTTCATGCTTATGGTTTTCTTCCTCATCTTTCAATTCATCATCAGTAATTAATAAATATATTTTCTTACACATCACTTCTCTCCTCTACAACATTTTCCACTTTGTACTACAAAATTAAGAAATCCCTCCTCTTAGGAACAAAATTATTATTGAACTCTTTCATGGCTTCTGAAATTTGTTTCTTGTTAAACGAAGACATCACTTCGATAGACACACCCTCTCTAATTCCCTCTCTTTCACTAATGCATACTTCCATTTTCCAACTACTCTACCTTAGAGATCATTGGGTTTAATATTTTTTTAGCTCTAATGGTTTATATTTAAAACTTTTCATCATATCTAGTAATAAGGTTAGTGCAAGAAGTTGGGTCTCACTTTTGGCCAAAAAGTGGAAGTGTTTTTCCTGTTTTTGAAATATATTGTCAATTGATGCAAAATTTGAGCCATTTTGATATTAAATATAAAAAATCTTCAACAATAAAAATTTTTGTGCTTGGGATCTTCTTTCTGAATATGTAATTTATTTGTATACCCATATGATAGATTATATTTTTGGTATGGCTCTTTAAAAACCACTTTTTCAAAATGCTTGTCTCAGGACCATACCATGCTTGTGTATGAACACCATAACTTGACAAAACTAAATGAATTTCTGCAAATCCTTTGAACCAAATTATCTAACACACCAAAGATTGTCGATAATATTTTTCTTGATTTTGTCATTACCTCTAGAATTAAAGCACATAAACATTTTAAAAAGGACTGGTAGATCTTTAGAAAACCTTATTGGATTGGATTTGGCATATGAAAAAAGAAATAATGTGAAACTCCTAATCAATGGTCACATAAATGAATCCAATAACAAAAAATTAAAACTCATTACAAATAGATCCAAATATGATTTAGAATTTCTCAAATATGAGGGGAAAATCTTGGATATTATTAGACTTGATGATGATAGAATTTAGTCTTTTAACATGATGTCTATAACATCAGATCTTTGTGAGTCCCTTCCTTTAATTAGAAGAAGACATCTCAAGATGCTTCAAGAAGAGTAGACGCCTAAGGAATGCTTCATAAGAATTGATTCAGATTCACCTAATCCAACACCATTGAAGGAAAATTATAGAACAAGTCAAAGGGCAAGGCACCAGAAAGGCAAGGCAAACAGATGAAGAAACAATTAAGATTTTTTCTCCCTCCTAGATAAGAATCCCATGGAAATAAAGGACAAATCCTTCCAAGAGACTATTAATAAGGATGAGGAAAATTATGCCCATAATTATGCCAATACATCTAGAAAACCCAGGTTGCAGAGCATCATTGTGGACAATAGGAAAAAAAGTAAGAATGAAAGGAAAGACAAAAGAAGGAAGAGTAGAGACAAGATAGTATAGATTTCGCAGGCACAAGAACTTCCTGACATTAGGGAGGAAGCTCTAAGGGCTAACTCACCCAATCAAAAGAGACCAATAGAGACATCTATTGAGAAAGGTTCAAAAGACACAATACTTCAAACAAATGAATATAATCATCTAGGAGAGATCTCTAGCCCTCAACAAGTAGGTTTCTCAGAGGATTCTCAAGGAAGACAATTATAAGAGCTTGAAATTTTCATATTGTTTACTTCATGTAGGGAGAAATGAAAAAGAATCTCAAAAGGATGCAATCTCTCCAAACCAAATCAGCCCCAGATGGAGGATAGCATGCTAGAGACTCCTGTCAAAAATAATAAGTTTTGGCCAACTCCAACTGCTACCAGCAGTTCACCATTCACTCCTACCAACAAGCTTCAGTATAAAGCCAAAGTTAGTGATCAAGTAGTTAAGCTAACATTTGAAGAGCTTCAAGAATTTTTGAATAAGGAAAGCTTCACAAATTCTTTAAATGGTGAACCAAATATGATAGAGGTAGAAGGAGAGAAGTTTGATCAGCTCATTGATGAATTAGTTCAAGTTTTTAGTCTTGATAAATTTGAAAAAACTTCGGGAGCTCCAAAGGAAGAACTTATCCAAAGAATCCTCTATCTGAAGAGGGGGGAACTATTCAAGTGAAGATCTTAGAAGAGACATATTAAAAATTCAAATGGAAGATATGGCTTCAGAATTTTCCAAACAATCTGGTCTCACTAAATAGATTATATTAGAAGTTGATCTAGAGAAATAGGAACAACCACTAATAGGAAAGATTGATATAGTACAGGCATCATAAGTCAACCTAGACTAGCTAGGTATCTACATGTCTCAAGAAGGGCCTAAGTCTCCAAGTTGCAAAAAAGTAAAGGGCAAAAGAGGAAGGAAATCTCTAAAGGAACTTAGAGAAGTAGAGGGACTCAATAAGGAACATTAGAAGATATATAAAATTTTTTACAATGGGAAGGGGAAGTGCCTTCCTGATCAGGTATGAATATCACTACTTGGAATGCTAGGGGTATCAATGCCCCTAGCAAAAAGAGGTTATTAAAACATAATCTCAAATCTTTTAATTCTGATGTTGTTCTAATTCAAGAATCTAAATTAAACTCAATAGAAATAGATAAATTAAGTAGGTTTCTTGGAGTATGGTGCTCTATGTTTGAAGAATCTTCAGGGGCATCTGGGTGTCTAGACATCCTTTTGGGATCCAAGGAAGGTTAGTATTAGTATTCTCTATAGCTCTAATAATTGGATAAGTGGTAAGGTTCAAAGTTTAAAATCATATCTTAATTTCACAGTCATAAATGTGTATGGTCCGGTTAATAGTACTGATAAAAAATAAGTCTAGGAAGAAATTGGTAAATTCTTGAATAGTCAAAATAATGATTTTTTTCTTCTAGGAGGTGACATTAATACCATCTTAGATCTCAATGAAAAGGTAAGAGGTACTTAGGTGCTATCATAAGCATCCAAAGACTTTAAAGAGTGGTGTGATATGCATAATTTAATTGACACTCCTACTAATAATGGCATTTATACATGGAACAATAGAAGAAAGGACTTTGCATACATCACAGAGAAACTTGACAAATTTATGATAAAGGGTGAGTTGGATATTAGTAATCTAAATATTTAGTCCTCTATTTTACCCATAGCTATGTCTAATCACTTCCCGGTCAAATTTGAATTTGTAGAGCCCCTCAAATTGGCCAGAAACCCTTTGAAGTGTGAGAAAATGTGGTTCTTAGACCCAAATTAATCATGGTGGGCTCAAGATAGCTACGAAGGGTCCAAAATGTTTTTCTTTGTCAATAAATTAAAGATGCTTAAGGAAAATATCCTTAGGTAGAATAGAGAACATTTTAACAATATCTTCAAAGAAAAATTGGACATATAAAGCCAACTTAAAGAATTGAAATCTAAAGTAATTAGCAAGGGCATGGATGATAAGAGCTACCTTCTTGAAAAGGAACTGCTAGGCAAGTAAGAAAATATACCATCTAGAGAAGAGATATTCTAGAGATAGAAATCTAGAGAAAGATGGCTGGTGGAAGGTGACTGTAATATGAAATTTTTTCATAACTCCACACTATATAATAGAGCTAAGAGTAGAATCACGTGTGTTAAAAACCATCAAGGTGTTTTAACTTACAAACCAAGAGAAATAGCTAACACCTTCATTAAATATTTCTAGGATATATTAAACAATCATAAAGGCTGAAATAATACAACACAACCTAGTCTTCTGAAATTTATCCCTAAAGTTGTTACTCAAGAAGATAACAAAAATCTAATCAAACCCATCACCTTAGAAGAACTTTAGAATGTGATATTCAACATGAACTCATATAAATCTCCAAGACCAGACATATTATAAGCTTTCTTCTTCCAAAAGTGTTGGGACATCATAGGTGTTGACCTTTCGAGAGCGATTGAAGCCTCCAAAAATGGAGGCTCTCTCCTCATTGAAATCAACTACTCTTTCATCACATTGATTCCAAAGAAGTCTGATCTTGAATCTCCAGGAGACTATAGACTAATAGCCTTGTGCAATATAGTTTATAAAATCTTCTCCAAGGTTCTAGCAAATAGGATTAAAAAGATCCTCCCCAAGATTATCTCAGAGGAACAAACTGGTTTCATGCCGGGTAGATCCATTCTTGATAGTACCATCACCATTCAAGAGACTATTCATTTTGCATGTCATAACAAGGAAGCCTGTATGTTCATGAAACTGGACATCCAAAAAGCATATGATATGGTAGATTGGAGGTTATTATGTAAGATGTTAGAAACTTTTGGGCTCTCCCATTAGTAGATTAACTTAATCTTCAAATTTATCTCCACTCTTAAAATCCCTGTTCTTATCAATGGTATGCTAGAAGGCTTTTTTGATATATCGAGAGGTATTAGGCAAGGAGACCCTTTATCCCCCTTTCTTTTCATTATCATGGCAGAATCCTTTGGAAGAGCTATGACAGATGCATATAATAAATAGTGGATCTGTTGCATTACCGTCTCCAAAAACTTGCCTAACATCACCCATCAACAGTTTACTGATGACACTATTCTTCCCAAGAAAAGTATGGTTGCAAAAGCTCTCTCTCTCAAAAGCATTGTAAATATGTATATGGAAGCTTTGGGTCAGAAGGTTAAAGACCTCAAATCTGAAATTTTCTTCATAAAGACTATGCCAGAAATTGAGTAGCAGATTTGTAGGATAATGGGTTTCAAGAAAGGAACCTTTCCTTGCAAATATCTTGGTATTTCCCTAGAGAAAGGATTGGACAATACTTTAGAAAAAATTGATTCTAAGCTATGCTCTTGGAAGGAAAGATGGCTTATGAAGGTGGCTAAATGCACTAAGATCCATTTAGTCCTATTAGCCATTCCAACCTACCCTCTTTCGTGACTCCCTCTCTCTAAGAAGAATCTTAAAAAATTTGATTCCAAGATGAGGAATTTTCTCTAGAACAATCAGGATGAAGATAATAAACTAGCTCTTTAGGGTAACAAATTCAGGGATTGCAAGACTTTGATAGATTTAGAAGGAACAACAAGATGGACATGGAAATCTCTAAAAGGTTTAGGTTTTGATAAAGAGTTAGTCAATAGTTTCGAGAATATTTTGGAAGATAGGAAACTTAAGCAAACAAATAGAAGAGACTCTTTAATTTGGGTTGCTTCCTATTATGGGGAATATAATGTCAAAAGTGGTTATAGGGCCATTTTAAAAGCCCATCAACCAAAGTTAGTGGATGTCCCATTGAAGCTCTACTGGGATTCCTCTTGTCTTTTGAAAGCTAGCTTCTTTCTGTGGCTAACTGTACAAAATATGATTCTAACTATGGATAGTTATACATTCTTGGCATCCAAGGCCCCTCCAGGTGTGTTCTTTGCCAACTAAGCATTGAAAATGCTGACCATCTTTTGTTTAACTATCCTTACTCTCAAAGCTGTTGGGAGAGGCTCAGACAGATGTTGGGTTGGTCTACCCCCTTCCCAAAATCCCTGTTTGGTATGCTCTTTGGCTAGCCTAGGTCTATAGTCAAGGGTGTCTATAGTAAACTTTGGAATATCTCTCCTTCTATTATGGTTTGGGAAATCTAGAAGGAAAGGAATGGGCATATTTTTCATAATTTGGAACTCAAACCTGAAGATCATATTGTCAAAATAGAAGCTAGTATTGTAGAAATGATCAACTCTTATTTAAGAAATTCACAACTAGAGGAAGGTTCATTCTCAAATTGGGATAGCCTCATGAAGAAACTTTGGCCCAATTTGATTAATCCCCCTTTATTCACCTCAAAGAATAATAAAGAGGCTAGGAAAAACTACAAATGGAAGCTGCCACCTAGTGGATGGGTCAAACTAAATTGTGATGGAGCAACTCGTGGTAACCTAGGTATAGCTGTCATGGGATGTATAATAAATAATGAGGCTAGGTATTGGATAGCCAAAAAAGTGATGTCTATCCAACCCACCTCTAACAATTTATCAGAACTTGAGGCTCTGTACCAAGGGATTCAGTTATGTATTAAGCTTAATTTATCTAAAGTCATCATTGAAGGCGATTCTCAAATTATCTTAAATGCCATTAGAAAAAGGTCTACTCCTAATTGGGTTCTCAATTCTAAATTAGAGGTGGTTCTCTCCCTAATGGACAAGTTGGAAGATTATAGGATCTATCACATCTATAGGGAAGGTAACCAACTGGTACATCAGCTAGCAAATTCGAGAGCAGATGGAGTTAATTCTCTTTTATTTAATGAGGGTTACCCTCTCTCTCATTGAATTTGAGTTTATCTTTGGTCTCTATCTTTTATTTTAATACTTTATTTAACTCTTTTAGTATATCCCCATATTGGTTCTTAATATCAATAATGTGATATCATGTCTTGTCCTATAGTTTGGTCATTTATGTTTTAATTTCTAAGTCTAATCCTATCTATATTGGCTTATCCTCGATAATTTGTGTGTGCATAATATATATATCCTGAATGGTATATGTACCATCCTTATCATTATTTCGTAAGCCATAGTTTTTAGGTGGCTCTAAGTTTTGTGTAATCATTCCTTCCTTTATGGTGTATCCCATGTTTCGGTACCTTACATTTAAGTACAATCTATTGTTTTGCATTTGTGATTTAGAGTTAGTAAATTTTATGATCGCATCTAGATGTTTCCTTTTGTTATTTTTGGGCATCCTCATCTATGTCTTTCATTATCATTTCATAGTTAAGCATGTATTCCAACATTTATCTATTACATACCTCTAAAATTTGCACTATTACTTTCTGTGGGTTGGTGAAACTAGAGAGGTGGAACTGAATTTTATACTCGGTGGATGACATGTCTCGATTGGCAATTAGCAAAGCTCTAGGAGGGGGAGTGTTTAATTACCAATATACTTGAAGGACCAATATCAATATTATCAAGTCATTTATCAGCTACTTGGTAAGAGCCAAGGTGGATGTGGATGACATCATCAGGCTCTGTAGTGACCTGTTTGTCCCTACTTGGAGAAAGGGATTGGAACAAGAAGTTTATAGAATTGATAGAAAATTTAGGATTCCCCTCCCTAAAAATTATATGAGTCTTCCATTGGGGCATCCAGATTTAGTAACCATGCCTCGTCATCCATCCTTGGTCATCCAAGAAAGCTTAGCATTCTACCGCAAATGGCCCAAAATGAAGGCCAGCTTGCATTTCCTCTTCCGTTGGTGGGGGATCATAGTAGAAGAAAACAAGGAGTGGCTCCTCAACTATCTTCACCTCTCCAATGCCTACATTTAGTTGGGGGTGACTTTTGACTATCTTGACGATCTGGACTTCTATACCCCAAATGCAGAAAAATCTACCAGAGAAAAATTTGATTTTGAGTTCCCCCCCCAATCTCCAAGTGGAGCAGCCCAGCGATATCATGCATGTGATCATGGTTTACTTGAAGGAAGGGAGGGACCCAACTTGATAGTTGATAGTCTACTCTGGTTAGGATTAGTATTATACGGTTTCATGCTACTTATATAGCTAGTAGTTTTGCTATTACACTTAATGTACCTACGATATTAGACCTTTGCCTTTAACTTTAAGTGTAATTTTTTTTGTAAATCTCTATCATAAATATCTTAGCACTATTTTTTGTAGATATTCTGGACAATTCAAAATATATAATATATGATATTTGGACTATGCTCTATTTATTTTAGGGTCTTTGGTGTTTAATGAGTCTATTTCAATTATCCTAGTTTAAACTCTTAATTTCCTAATTTGGGTTGCATGCTAGGTTGGTTTGTTTCACTTCTTAGTTTTGGGTTGTAATTAACTTATGTAACTATGCTACTTAGATTGGTCTATAATTATCCTATGAAACTATGCGTTATAGCTTTTGTAGATAATATATGTATGAGATCTGCCTCAAATTGTTGAAACTCTAAGATTTTAATTCTATGGTTTTATTTTAATTATTTGCTTTCTCTGCTTAGTTCTATTTTGATTTGATTAATTCATGCTTGAGGATTTCATTTTAAGCTTGTGGTTTCTATAATGTTGGTTTCACTGTTTAGGATGATTTGTTAATCACCTAGAGGGCATTTCTGGATTTAGTTCTTGGAACTATCTCAGCCACAGTGAATTCGTTATTTGTTTTCCTACTTTAGAAAAGCTTTTCCAGTTTAAGCAACATGGATGTAGTTTCTATGGTTTGAATGGTTTAAGCTATTTTGTTCAGTCAGGTTGAATAATTAGATCTTCAAAGATGGATAGGCTATAAGCAAGCTTGAGGATTGTTAATTAGGGATCTTTTGGGTTTAGATCAGCCACTCTAAATACTTTCCCTATATTACCATTTTAATTCAAGTACTATGTTAAAGTTTGCAATATTTATTGTTCATTAATAGCATTAAGATTTAATTATATTCCTAATTGGAAGGTACTTGGCAATATGTTTTTTTCGTATTAGCTTTGTAGATTTTCAGCATGCATCTAGTATCAGTGATATCTGTCTGTCCTATTGATAAGGATTGTCTATGCTCTGTATAGACTCTATGTTTTTCTATTTTATGACTTTTGATTCAAGGGTATTATTTCAGTATTATGACTCCTTCCTTTCATCTCTATCCTCAAGAGCTTTAATAGGCTACAAATTAGTATTATCACTTGTAACTTTATGATCAGATCGATTTATATAATAAGCTTTCTGTTAGGTTCTCCTTTATTGCTTGTTGTCTTTTTTGTTTATGTGTTTTAAGATAGGTTTTTACTATTTTGGTATTTATTTAAATTTTATTTTAATATTTTTGGTTTTGTTAATACCTATTCATTAAATTATCTAGATTGGAATCCTACTCATCTAAAACTTTATGGTTGAATGCCATTTTCTCTAATTTTATTATGTCTACTAACCTCTTTTGAGTGATTAGTTTGTTAGATGGAAATCTGTAGCAAGGATAAATCATTAGTTAGTAGACGATTTGCTAACTTTTGACCAAGAATCAATTGGTAGATATCATGTAATATAATGAGACAATGTAATTTTTAGGGGTATGCCCCTATTTGTATGTAATAAAATCATGTAAATTAGTTCACTGGGGTTTGTCCCTTTTTAAAATGTAATAATATGGGACATTTGTCCTGGGCAAGACTGGAGGTTTTCTTCTCCGTTCTTTCCTTCTAGTGTCCATTTGAACAAAGTTAAGCTATTGTAATTTATCTTTTTATTAATAAAATACATCAAGGCCTTTAACGTTTACCGATCTTTTTTTTTTTTTTTAATGACAATCCCTGAAATTGTTGATTAAATGCCTTAGTAAAAATTTGGTTCATAAAGACATAGGCTTGGTGAGACCAAGCCTATGCCATGCCTTTCCCCAAGGAAAAAACCTATGCAAATTTGCAACCATTCCAAATTCTCGCCCATGTCAATAGAATTGGACACCCAATTTTTAAACCATTGGGCAGCCAATTTTTAAATAATTGGGTACCCAATTCTAATCTACCCGTTGGGCCCCAAAAGATGCCCCAAAGACCAATTTTAAATGATTTTAATCATTGAATGACAATTTTGATCTGCAACAATGAATATCTATCATAATTTTTATTTTTTTTCTTTTACAATTTGCATGCTGTTGATTCGAATTCAAAATTGGTGCAAACATGGGATCAAAACAACAAAGAAAGGAGAAAATAAAATTTCTGACAAATGAGGAGATTGCAACAAGTAAAGATAATGAAGCACAATGTCAAGGAGAGAGAGAAGACAAAGAATTAGAGAACAGAGAAATGTTTCAAAGGAGAAAGACATTGAGGATACCACAATGGATGAAGAGGCTGAAGAAGAGAACCTAATACAAGGAGATTTAGGTGCACATACTAATCAAAAATTTAATATAGTTATGTCTCCAAACCCTCAAATTTTTTCTCATGATGAAATTGTTGGATACAATTGTTCAATTGTGTGTTGTCTTTGATGTTACAAAAATGTCATATTAGTTATCAAATAGAGTCTACCAAGCTCAAAAGGTTAACAAAGAAGGCTTACAGTGTCTACCGAGCATTCTTAGTCTTTACCTTGTGGAGACAGTTGTTACTGAGCTTTCAAGGTTAAGAAAGGAAATTCAGTTTTTATCGAGCTTACTTGGTCAACAAAGGGAAATATGGCAGAGACAATTCTTATTGAGCTCTCATGGACAATGAAGGAAATTCAATTCTTACCGAGTTAACTCAGTAGCCAAAGGATTTTGTAATATTAACCAAGTTGAGATGGTTAACTCAAGAAATTATTTCTAGAAGTAGTGCTTACCAAGTAGGGTTGGCCAATGAAGGATTTCATTATTTTGTGAAATAAATTTTATTTTTTTAATGTAATATTTGTAGCCGACTAATGCATGGTTTATGGGTAAATGTAAGTTGTGAATGAGCCGACTTGATAATCTATATGGTATATATAAGAGGTAAAGTTGTGAATTCTAAGAGTGTGATGGATTTGATGTGATATGAATATGAAAGAGGACTGATTATTGTGAGAGAAAATTTTGAAGGATGATCAGAGATCATTGAGGAGTAGCAAATCTATATTTGATCAAGGAGGATCTAATGGTGCAGAATAGAGATCTGTAATCAACAAATTCAGTTACATCATATTCAGGTCAATTCATTGTTACTTTCTAACCATTGTAGCAGTAATTTCAAAATCTCTTAACAGAGTTGGTTTAACAACCATTTTGTAAATCCTCTAACAAGGTGATAGTTTAGTTGAACTATTCTAAAGACCTCTAGAAAGGCCACTTTTAACAAGGTGATTAAATCCTCTAATAGGGTCACACCTAATAGTGTGTATTGTAACCTTTAACAAAGTTGGTTCCTAACAGGGCTCACTTCAGAAGAGTGAAAATTGGTAGCTAGTTACTTGGTGGTTTTTCCCATATTGGGTTTCCACATTAAATCTAGTGCCTCTTGTTTTCATGTCATTTACTTTTGCATGCATGCTAATAATTATGAATGCTTAAAGATTAGTAACAGGTTAATCTACCAAGTTACAACATTTTTGTGAAGTGTGTACTGAGTGATAGCAATAACTAGTTATTTAAGACATCTAATGGATTAGGATTTTTTTTCTATGGTAAATGATTCACCACCCCCCTCCCCCCACCACATCTCAGTTACTTCATCTATATTTCAAACAATTGGTATAAGAGCTTTTGGTGCTTGCAGGAAATATTTCAAGGATCTAAGCTAAAGATCAAGATGTCTTACAAGAGGGAAATTCCCATACTTAATAGGGACACCTTCTTAGCATGGTAGGGATTGATGAGACTTCATCTGGCTTCTATTGGTGATTCAAGTCTGAAGTACCTTAATGAAAAATATGCAGAACCTGCTAGTACATTATCTATCAATGATATTTCTGAAAAGAAGACTCACAACAACATGATGATAGATATTGCATCTGCCCTAAGTTATGAAGAATTTGATGACATCAAGGATTGCAAAACTACCTTTAAAATGTGGAACGAGCTGAAAGAGATCTATGGAGGTGATGATAAAGTGAGAAGAGCCAAGGCAAAAAGTTTGAGAGGACAATTTGATCAGATGAGGATGAGAGAGGATGAAAACATAGCAAAATATATTGAAAGAGTTAAAGCAAGTGTTAGTGCAATCAAAGCATCTGAAGGAGATATCAAGGAGGAAATAGTTATAAGTAAAGTTCTCAAAAAACTACTTCCCATTTATGCAATCAGAGTTTCTATGCTTCAAAGACGAAGATGTGAAGCAAATCATAAGATAAATTTAGAGACCATAGTTGGAAGATTGACTGCATTCGAGCTAGACAACTATGATAATTATGTTCTAGCTACCAAGAACACTGAATCAACATTTGAAGCCAAGCTTTCACTCAAGGAGAAAGTAAAGAAGATAAAGGATCCTCAATCAAATAGTGATCTTGAGGTGGTTGAAGCTCTGCTAGCAAGGGAATATTCAAGAGGCAAAGGGAAATACAAAGGTAAGGTTCCCCTAATCTATTCTTCTTGTGAAGAAATTGGACATATTGCTACTAGGTGCCCAAATAAGCAGAACAAGGATGAGAAGAAAGGTCACAAGTGCAATGGCAAGAAAGACTTCAAATCATTCAAGGATAAAGGTAAGAAAACATGTTTCATGGCTAAGGATTCTAATGATTTTGATGATGAAGAAGAAGATGAAATTGTTTACATTGCTATAAAGGATGAATCTAATAATGATGAAGAAATGGCACTTATTTTTCATGTGAGAAAAAATGATACATGGATTATAGATAGTGGTTGTTCTCATCACATGACTAGTGATAAAACAAAGTTTGAACATTTTGAAGACTATGATGGTGGCAGTGTGAGATTTGGTAATAATGAATCTTGTTGCATAAAAGGAAAAGGAAGAATGTCTCTAACCAAAGAACATGTATGTGATAATGCATATTGGGTAGACAGACTAAAACACAATCTATTGAGTGTGGCAAAACTACTCAATAATGGATTCAAAGTGGAATTCATGCATGGAAAAGCAAGACTGCTAGATGGCAAAGGAAAGCTGATTGGATCAGGCACTCAAACAAAAGGTACCTTGTTTTATCTTGAACTTGGTGAATGTTCATGTTTTATTACTCAAGTTGAAGAAAGTTGGTTATGGTATAGGAGGTTGTGTCATGTGAAATTTGATAACTTGGTGAAAATAAGTAAATTCAGGAAAGTAAGAGGCATTCCTAACATAAAGAAATCTAAGGTTGGTCTATGCAAAAATTGTCAAATTGGCAAGATGGGAAAGACTAGCTTTAAAAGCAAGAACTATTAGTCTGAAGAAATTTTAAAAATTGTGCATACTAATTTATGTGGACCTATTGGAATTGAAAGTTATACTGGTGAAAAGTTCTTCATTCTTTTTGTTGATGATTACTCAAGAATGATGACTGTCATGTACCTAAGAGAGAAATCAAAAGCATTTGTGAAGTTCAAATGATATTGGCCAAAGTAGAAAAGGAAATAGGCAAAAGACTAAAATTTTTGAGGCTAGACAGAGGTGGTGAATTCATTTCACATGAGTTCAATAAATTTTGCATTGAAAGGGGAATAAAAAGACAAGTTTTAGCACCTGGAGCTCCTGAACAAAATCGAATAGCTGAAAGAAGGAATAGATCTATCATAGACTATGCAAGAACCTTAATGATTAAAAAGGGCATTTCTATCAAATACTAGAAGGAAGCTACCAATACTATAGTTCATACATTGAACCAAGTACAGCTGAAGAAGGACTCATTCAAAACCCCCTATGAGTTATGGTATGGCTACAAACCCAATGTAAGTTACTTAAAAGTATTTGGAAGCAAATGTTACATTTTGAAAGAATCTAGAAAAGGTAAATTTGATGTGAAGGGTGATGAAAGAATATTTTTGGGATGTTCTTGCAAAAGTAAAGCTTATAGATGTTTGAATTTGTCTACTCACAAAGTCATAGAAAGTGCACATGTAAAATTTGATGAGTTTGCAGAAAGAATTGAAGAAGAAAGAAAAAGGGAACCTAAAGACTACAAGAGATTTGTTTTCATTGAACTTGATACAGTGCTAGGTACACCTATCAATTAGAAATCTTCTACTCTAGAGTCTTTTGTAACTGAGTTGCAAACAGAAGCTACCGAATCAATAGCTATTGAGCCTGAGCAACCAGAACCAAAAGTTGAAATATAGAAGGATAACAAGGCAAGTCATTCAAAAGGCAAGGAGCTTGTGCTAGCCAAGTATGTCAGGAAGAATCATGCACCAAATTAGATCATTTGAGATAAATCTGAAGGAACAATTTCAAGAAGTAAGTTGAAAGGCACTTGTTTACTTGCTGATTTTGAACCTAAAAATGTCAAAGATGCATTAGAAAATGAAAGTTTGATTGAAGCTATACATGAAGAGATAGAGTAGATAGAGAAAAATAAAACATTGACTCTTGTACCTAGGCCTAAAGACAAAAATATGATTGGAACTAATTGGGTATTCAAAAACAAGTTAAATGAAGATAGTAAGGTGTCAAGATATAAAGCTAGACTAGTATGCAAAGGATACTTTGAAGAAGAAGGTGTAGACTATGGAGAGACTTTTGCTTGTGTTGTAATCTTGGAAGGTGTCAGAACCTTACTTGCATACGCTACATATGAAAGATTCAAATTTTATCAGATGGATGTCGAGTTAACATTTCTCAATGGTATACTGGATGAAGAGGTTTACATTGAATAGCCTGAAGGTTTTGTTGATCCAAACAAGAAGGACATAGTCTGCAAATTACATAAAGCATTATATGATCTGAAAGAAGCCCCTAGAGCATAGTATGAAAGATTTCATAACTATCTTATTCAGATTGGTTTTCAAAGAACTAATGATAATAGTAACTTGTACATCAAGGAAGAACCAGATAATAAGATTGTTTTGGCAGAAATATTTGTAGATTATACTTTGTTCATAGGAAATGATGATCTTTGCGAAGAATTTTTAGAACAAACAAACAAAGAATTTGAAATGTCAATGTTTGGTGAGATCAAATTCTTTATTAGTCTTCAAATTCAGTAGAATAAGAATGGCATCTACATCACTCAATCAAAATACATCAAGGAGATACTAAAAAAGTTTGGTATGGAAGACTGCAAACTAGTTGGGACTCCTATGTGTATTGGATTGAAACTTACCAAGGATGATGAATCAAAAGAAGTGGATCATACATTGTATAGATCTATGATTAGAAAGTTACAGTATGTAGTGCACACGAGACTAGACATTGCTCTTGCAGTAGGAATTGTAGCAAGATTCTCAACAAAACCAAAAGAAAATCACATGATCATGGCAATCAAAACGATCATGAGATACTTGAAAGGAACTGAAGATTATGGATTATGGTATAAACTTGGAGGAAATATGGATTTAAAAGTGTTTACTGATGTAGATTGGGTAGGGAACGTTGATGATAGAAAGAGTAAAAGTGGAGGAACTTTCTTTCTCAAAAAGAGGTTGATTTCTTGGACAAGTAAAAAGAAAAAATGTACATCCCAGTCCACAACAGAGGTTGAATATGTTGCAGCAATAGTAAACTATTCAAACATTGTATGGTTTAAATAGTTATTGGAAGGTATGAAGCAAGAAATCAAAGAACCTATTGTTATGTTTTGTGACAATACAAGTGCAATTAACATATCCAAGAATCTAGTGATGCATTCAAAAACCAAGCATATTGCTATAAAGTATCACTTTGTTAGAGAATTGGTGCAGGATAAGGAGATTAGTCTGGAATATGTCTATACATAGGAACAAATTGCTGACATATTTACAAAGCCTTTACCTAAGGATGCATTCTTGTATCTAATAGATAAGTTAGGGGTCATTCCCCTATCTGAAGCTCACTAAAATACAGTTTTAGTGATGCATCAACAGGAATAGAATTGAAGATCTATCAGTTGATGTAACAAAGTAATGAAGACATTGCATATGAATTAGTACTTAAGGTACAATCAAATTCATTTTGAGTTGCGTTGTCTTTGTCATGTGTTGTCAAAGAGGGAGAGTTTACTGTCACATCTTTCTGAAATTTGAAAGAAAAATAGAGTTTATGCAAGAGGGAGAAATTACTATGAAAGAGGGAGATTACTATATTTGAGGAGGTTTTTGGAATGAAATATAAGAGGGAGAAGCATTCTGTCAGAGAAGACCTATTCTCAAATTTCATTCTACTATCACATGTTGTGTTGCCATCAATGCCAATGAGGGAGATTGTTAGATACAATTGTTCAATTGTGTGTTTCCTTTGATGTTAGACAAATGTCATATCAGTTATCAGATAGAGTCTACTGAGCTCAGAAGGTTAACAAAGAAGGTTTACAATGTCTACTGAGCATTCTCAAGCTTTAGCTTGTGGAGACAATTGTTACCAAGCCTTCAAGGTTAAGTAAGAAAATTTAGTTGTTATTGAGCTTACTGGGTCATCAAAGGGAAATATGGCAGAGACAGTTTTTACTGAGCTCTCATGGAAAGTGAAGGAAATTTAGTTATTACCAAGTTAACTTAGTAGCCAAAGGATTTTGTAGATTTTCCAATATTAACTGAGTTGAGATGGTTAACTCAGGAAATTATTTCTAGAAGTAGTGCTTACCAAGCAGGGTTGGCCAATGAAGGATTTCATTGTTTTGTGAAATAAAGTTTATTTGTTTAATGTAATATTTGTAGCCCACTGATGTATGGTTTATTGGTAAATGTAGCTTATGAATGAGTTGACTTGATAATCTGAATCGTATATTTAAGAGGTCAAGTTGCAAATTCCAAGAGTGTGATGGATTTGATGTGATATGAATATGAAGGACGAATGATAATTGTGAGAGCAAATTTTCAAGGATGATCAAAGGTCATTGAGGAGTAGCAAAGCTATATTTGATCAAGGACCTGATCTAATGGTGTAGAATAGAGATCTATAATCAGCAAATTTAGCTGCATTATATTGAGGTCAATTCATTGTTACTTTCTAACCATTGTAGCAATGATTCCAAAATCTCTTAACAGAGTTGGTTTAATAGCCATTTTGTAAATCCTCTAATAAGGTGACAGTTCAATTGAATTGTTCTAAAGACCTCTAGCAAGGCCACTCTTAACATGGTGATTAAATCCTCTAATAGGGTCACACCTAATAGTGTGTATTGTAACCTTTAACAAGGTTGGCTCATAATAGGGCTCACTTCAGAAGAGTGAAAATTGGGAGCTAGTTACTTGGTGGTTTTTTCCATATTGGGTTTCCACGTTAAATTTTGTGTCTCTTGTGTTCATGTCATTTAATTTTGCATGCATGCTATTAATTATGAATGCGTAAAGATTAGTAACAAGTTAATCTACTGAGTTATAGCATTTTTGTGAAGTGTTTACCGGCTGACAATAGTTACTAGTTATTTAAGACATCTAAGGGATCAGGATTTTTTTTTGTGATAACTGATTAAACCCCCCCCTCAGTTACTTCATCTATAATTCTAATAGAAATTGGTGATTTTTTAGAAGCAGGTTATGATTTAAACAATTTAGATTTTCTTCATAAGAATAGATTTCCAAATGATCATGCGCAACAAACTGCAATGGAAATGCATGCCCTAAATTAAATACCAAGAAAAAATGAAAATGAGATTCAAATTCCAAATAATAGTGAAAATGAAATGCCAATTCAAAATAACAATTGTATGAATGTAGACATAGAACACCAATTACTGAACATACATGTTAGATACTAAAGTGCCTGAACATAATTTTTCTTTTCCTAATGATGTGCTAGATAATCTTAAGGGATTGGTCTCATGGAGAAAAATTAGGACACATGCTAATAGATTATATAGATTTTTTATTATTATAAGAAATTTGGGTTCCAATGTCAGTTGATGTTGCAACTAATTAAAATGTCTAAAATGTGAAAAGTAGTGAAAAGGTTAGGAATGCATGCAAAATCCAAGAATAAAAATGAGTCTTTAAAACAAGTTGTATCCATTTTTGCTAGTGCCTTTGATGTTATCAGAAAGAGAAGTTGCTCTAAAGATAAGAATGCAACATGATGAGCAATAACAACAACTTTAGTTAACAAATCAACAACTGACAAAAGATTGATTAGTAACATAAGTGAATATCTTAATTTGAATCATAAGAATTTAGAAAGAGTTGTAAAGAGAAGGGTTAATGTTGAATGTGATCCAACAAATATATTGTAGACATGTAGTGGTAGACTTCCCAGATGTGATATGAAACTTACTAGTGAAGTCAAAGGTTTGGTTGAAATTTTTTTGCACGATAATACAATAGTATCACCTAATTCAAGAGATGTTCTTAGATTGAGAGTTGGATCAAAAATATGTGATTCACATCCTAAACACCTTTTGGACATTATTCAAACTGAATTGTTCACAAAATTTGTAGATGGTAAGGTGTTAGCTATTACAATTAGTCAAAGATATTTTGGAAAGTGTAAACCATGGTATTTCAGAATTAACAACCAAAGAAACACACGTGGCTGTAAAACTCATGTTCAATTTTATTACCTTTATGATGTATTTTGATCTATACGTGGTACCATGCATAGTAAAGAAATGTTGTAGGAATATGGTATAAAAATACCACCTCAAACTATAAAGAATTTCATATAAGGTTTGTTTTGTAAGCTACCTAATGATCAATACATTCTTTTCAATGCATGTCTTTTTGGTACATGTGATACGTGTGGCAATCTTTCTTTGTTAGATGAATGTTTGCATGAAAATGCTTTGACAACTTTTGGACAACAATTAGTTGATGTAAAAAGATTCAGAACTATTAAATATCCATTGAAAGATGAGAATATTGGAAGAAGGTGTGATCTAGTTACAGATAAAGTTAGTTGTCATGCATTTATGGATGAGTTTAAGAGTGGAATCATACCAAAATATGTTAAACACTCTCAATATGCTAGATGGGTTGATGGATAATTCCACATATGTAAGAAGACATTTCCAATTAGTACTATCTTTTCAATTTTTGACTTTGTAGAGAACTACACACTTGCTCCATACAATTAGGTACAACCACAATATTACAATTTAGTGCAAGTAACAATTTATGTTCATATAGTTTATAAGCAAGCACTTGATAGTACAGAGGAGGATTGAAAAATATTGAGAGAGTACCATTTCTATATGAGTGATAATAAACTTCATTCATCTAAGTTTGTCCAATATTGTTTCAAGGTATTTTATGATAACTTAAAAGAGAGAAAAATTCAAATGACACAACATTGGATATGATTAGATAATTGTACAGGACAATTCGAGAATGCTAGAATGTTCTACTAGTTGAGTAGGACACATAGGTAATCTAATATCCAACATGTGTGGAGTTTTTTTGGACCTAGACATGGTAAAGGAGAACATGATGTGTTGGTGCATGCATGAAGAAAGCCCTTAGTAGAGAGCAATTAAAATTTGAGAAAAAAAACCAAATTCAAAAATGCACATGAGATTGTCAAATGGTGTAACAAATATTTATACGTAGGATCAAGTCAAAACTCTATAATCAAATATTTCTTCTACCTCGTAGAAGAGAAGAATATCCTTTCAAGATATGACTATGATACAATTGGTGGGTTAGCTAAATGGCATTCATTTAGGAGTTCAGATTCTAACAGGTGGACTATATGGACTAGGAAGCTTGCTTATTTTTGTAAGTTTTTTCTTGCAGGTGAATGTGAAGAATGCAAGAATAAAAAATGGATTGAAGATTGGCAACAAAAATAATTAGCACCCACTGACATACATTTTCAAGGTGATATAGTAAATGAATGCTAGAATCTTACTTTTGCATCAGAAGACAATGGTCATATTTCAGACCTCATACAACTTGGTATGCACAATTAAATTAAATTTTGTTGTGATCATACTTCAATTTATATTATTTATTTATGTACATTTCATTAATATAATTCAAGTACATGTCTCTGATATATTATTTGTATATGTATACATGTGATCAAAGTGTTTATGTACTTTATCTTATCTTATAGGACATGTTTATGTTGTTATTGCACCTAATGATAATGATGAAAAGACTGAATATTGGCTAGCTAGATGTGTGGAACCTAAGAAAATATTGATATGTCATCAAGTAGATGATGATGGTTTTGTGTATCCAATTGGGTCTGTCATTGTAGCTGGCACCTGGCTAGTAACATACCTAACAAGAATTACCAGCATTTGAAGACTACCAATCCAAAAAGAATATTTTACACTATTCTCATTTGGTTGTGGCAACGAATATCAAATTAGAATGAGACAAAAGGAGACCCACCAATAAGGCATTATGGACAATTTCAATGGATGAGCATGAGACAATCATAGATGCCTTGCAAAATAGAGAGGATGCAAATGGTATAGTCGGATGACTACATGTAAATTTTTTCTTTATTGTGCTATTTTTATATATGTACTTATATAATTTAATTACATGTATGTGTCTGTTGTCAATAGAAAATTAGAGAGCTTATATATATACCTCTTATTTAGGTCTCAATTACAATTTATGCAAATTTAAATCAACATCTTCTGTAATTACACATAGTGAGTACATACAAATTAGACATATTTACATAGTTCAAATAGCTCATATTAATTTATGCTTTTATTAACATGTGTTTTTGTTTTACGATTTTATTTTGCAGGACCTCATTTTAAGAAATGTGTTGATCCAATTTTATATTTTGAGTTCACTTCTATTTATGTCATTAACATTGTCTTACATATATTTTGAAACATGTTGTAAATATTTAAAAACAGGAGTTTACTTTTATTTGAAAGTTAAAGTTGTGCACTTGATATTATAAATTAACTGTCAATTCAAGTAATGAACTCCTATGGTTTTTCCATTACTTTTACATTCAAACATGTTTAAATTAGTATAAATAATTAAAATAATTAAAATTACTATTCATGTAACATATACTTACAAAATGTGTCATAACATGAATAAAATATGTCGCAATAAAGAAAATGGTTCATAATTACAACATGATAACATAATAATCTATACTACATACACTAGCATGACAAGAAGTCATAAAAAAAAGTAGACGGTCTAACATGTCATAACATGATCAATGAAGTCAAAAAATACATATAATACAATTAATTTTCCTAATACAAAGTATATCAAAATAAACAATATGTACATCATAAAAAAACAATCTAAAGGTTCCAAAAAGACCTAATCTATTTGATCTATAGTCCTCTTTAATCCATGCAAAGAGGACTCAGATAGATCATCCTATGTAACACGAACTATCTCATCATGTAGGGCACCCCGTGAGGTAGATGGGTGTCCCTCTATAATGGGAGAAGGTGCACTATGAAAGCTACCAAATGCGGCAATGGTAAGGTCCTGTAATTTACAATACATACATTTTAAAAATTTGATAAAGAGAAAAATGAACTATGTATGTACATAAATCACAATATTGACCTCAAAGGATGATGTAGGTACCTCCATCTAGCTTAGTCCCATACTCTCAACAACACTCATGGTGAGATAGTCCTAAAATTATGGATACATAAACATTGAGTCAAAACTATATATATATGAATTATAAAGTACGTAAACTAAAAAGTACATAATTTACACTACATTTTTTATAAACTATTAAAACATGTATATATATCATACCTAAGTTGAAGCCAATATCATAGATGTGTCTAAAGATATGCTACCACTATGATCATCAGCATGTCTCACATGGTCAAAAGATGGAGTCAAAAATAAACTATATTACACTTATGAAAATGGACCATGTTCTTAGGCTTAGCATTCTGATTTGTATTCTTGCTCCTGTACACATTTGTAGCATTCCCTTTCTTTCCACAATTGTGACAAGTAAGTTTGGAAATCTTACCTTTGTTGTTCCTTTCCTCAGAAGCTTTGGATGATTCTCCTTCTTTAGTCCTTGTGTATCCCAGTCCTATTGTATCTCCATTAGATCTAAGGGATTTCAGTAATTGCTCAAAGTATTTGATGGCTTCATTTGGCTTGTTGAAACTTTCAGCAAATTCCTTTTCTCTTTTCAAGTCATTCTGCAATTGTTCATTTTGTAATTTTAATGTAGTTATCTCAATGTCCTTGACATTCAACTCATAATGAGCATTCATCATTTGGCTCAAGGTATCCAATTGTATGTTTGAGATCTCGGTTAGCTCTATTGACTTTTCTTCCAATCTATTGTTTAAGATTATTTTGTCTTCTTCAATCATGACCTTGTCTTCTATAGCTTTCTTCTTTTGTTCAGTCACCTCACATAGTAGCATAGCTTGTGATTCTTGCTCCAACTTGAGATTTTTGATTTCTTCAGCTTGTGCTCTATTCTTCTCCATTAGATCTACAATTGTTGCATCAAATTCACTAGAGTTACCATCTATAAATAGATTTTTGGTGTCGATTTCATTGTATTGTGTGTCATTTTTTGCTATAGCAGTCTCTTTCATTCTTTTCAAGGAACTCTTCAAAGAATCTCTAGTTTCATTCAGTTATGAGGTGTATTTTGTATTTCTATCTCCTAGTTCTCAATAATCTTTCCCAGTTTTTAGACTTCCATTTCAAGATCTTTCCTCTAAGCCACAAAGCTTCTCCTCTCGAGAACTTAGCTTTGATACCAATTGTTGGAATTGCAAGTGGGAAATATAAATTTTGGGGTGGGAGGGGTGAATCAAAAATTAAAATTTGAACCCATAAAACTTTTCACCTCACATCCACCTTATGCATTAAATAGATAAGTTGAAATAACATGAAAAGTAAATGCATCCAAAACATGTATGCAATTAAACACACACACTTTGACACTAGATATGATTACCTAGAAACCTTCCAAATGAGAAGGTAAAACTGGGGTGGGGATGACACCCTCAAATTTTTACTACTGCAATTGTAAAGACTATCCAACTAAGGTTACAATGGTTTGACCATGAATCATGATCTACCCTGATAAAGGCTTACAAAGATTGCTAAGTCTCACCTTGTTAGAGGATTTCAACACCCTATTAGAAGTGTGCCTAGTTAAAGGACTTCTGATCACTCGCTTGGAATGTCACCCTACTAAAGGATTTGATAAGGTCTGTTAGTACCACTCCACTTAGGAGATTTAACTAAAATTACTTGTCAAAATGTCTCAGCATAGATCTTGTGATTGGTTTTGGATTGCCTGATTAAATATCAAATCTGCATAATATCCTTCTTGATCCTTTATGATTAGATGTATCAATGTTGTATCTTTATCTGTCCTTTGTTTCCTCTAACTAATTTTGCAATTCACTCTCACTACTAAGTCATCTTGAATGCTTTGTAAAAAAAATTTGATTATTCACCCCTTGTTAGCTTCCTATAACTTGATCTCTCTCTCATCAAAACCTCTAGGAATTTATCTTCCTTATAAAGAGTTTGGTGGATTAGGGTTAGGTATGAATATATGACTGAGATTCATCCTTTTTGCCACTTAATCCTTCCTATTTTTCGATTGGTTGCATGCAAATACATAGGAATTCTGCAAATAGATTCTTCCTTATCTCCAAAAAAATTTAATTGATCCTTAGGTCAGCCTAAAAATGGTTCACATAGTTGTTTTTGCAATCACAAACAAATATGTCCAATCTATGTTACTCGGTACTTGAAGTTACTAATGCTCAGCATATATTATAATTATGTTTTTGACTCGACAACTGAACTACTTGGCATTTACTATTCACTTGGCACTTGAATCACTCAACATGGTGTATCTGCTTAGCACATGAGTGACTCAACACTCATTGCAACTCAGCATGGTCTTGTATTTACATATTATACTCAGCATGCATTACTAATTTGACATAAACTAAGTAAATGTCTTAAGTTTGTTGACACTCAATTGTCAAAACCAATTTGAGATCAACACAAACCCATGTGCTCAATGGAGGATAATCCAGCTTTGGTGGACATGTGCTAAGTTGTAATCCTTATCTCTTGTGTGAATTCTATACATATCGGTTTCCCTTATATACAGGCACCCTCTATGATGTATTCATCTCATATTCAATTATCTCATATCCAATCATCTTATATCCATTATCATTTTGATCATTATTGAGATTCCCATTTGATCATCATTAGTCTCTCTTGTGCTATCTATTGAGCTTCTTGATCTTGGTGTTGAATTATTGCCTTAGGAAAATTCTTACAATTATTATTATGTTGCAAGTTCATATTCCTTATATGAAGCATTCTCTTTCTTCAAAATTTCCAAAGTGTGCTCATCTAGAATGGAAATTTTTTGATTAATTACATAACATACCATAAGCCCATATTGAAGGTATTAAACGTCTGGAAGAACTAACTCGAAATTGCACATAGAAAAAAATGTAGAGCCATCAACAAGCTCATATGGTGTTGACCCAGTGAAAACCAATCTTACTACAAATACCCTAAATATGTCATTAAGATCTTTGGTAGGATTGATTGGAACATCGTCATTCTTCATTGTTTCCATCCTAGTACACTGATAGGATATGATGTAATTATTTTGACATGTATGAAAAAACAACACCACTTACAAACATAAATAAGAATTATGTCACAAAGTGTTGACATTTTTGACAAGGAGGAAAAATGGACAAAACAAAACTAGGGAACTACCAAATGTTGTTGAAAGTGATAATGCATATAGGAAAAAATTAAAAATGCAAAGGTAGTGTTGTGTTGATTATATGGTATGGTTCACCTCATCCATGATTATAATACTCACATTAAGAGGTGCAAAATGGGAAAATGTAATTGATTGTAAATATATTGCTAAGTGTCGTTATAGTCTAGTTAATGCTTCTACATTTTTCTAACATGTATTGACTATCTAGAGGCTCCCATCTTCTAAAAAATATATTTCCCAATGTGTTACATTGGATGCACATATTCTATTTTTTGGCTCTCATGCTTCTGTTGGTTTACCTCGGGTGTACTCTTATTTACTTCTCATGTTGATGGTTATCATTTTATCATTCAAACTATTTAATACCATCACAACTACCTTTCATCTAGTGGCATTTGATCAAACACTTCCTAATCATCCTATGTATAATGAAATAGATAAGTAGCTTTGTATATGTCACATGAATTCCCTCTATATGTACTCAATATCCACACTGAGAAGTGTTCAAAGGTTGTAAAAAACCCATCCAATAGCTCGTTGCCTATCTCAATACCTTAGATATTCTTGGTAATTTTTCCTCATGCTCAAATTGACCCCCATACTATGGTCATATGTTGCAACATGTTTTTTTTTGAAATAAGGTGGATCAACCTTACCATGATTTATTGTTTTATTTCTCCTTTCATGGAAAGTTTCTAAATGCAGTTGGATTCTTCCACAAGAAAAGACTTGGAGTAGAAAAACAAAAAGCTTCTATTTTTTGGTGATTTATTCTCTTATGCTTTATTTTTATGCAAGGGTTTTGTATTGGAAAGTTTCTAAAATAATGTGTAGATGCATTAAATGTAGATGCTTTGGAAACTATTTCCTTGTGTCTAAAAACTCTATAAGGACAAGGTATTCTTGTAGAGAATTATGTGTAAGAGAGCATTTTTTGAACAGTGTTGTTATGCTATTGGAAAAATTCTAGATTTGATATCATAGTTGAATACTCGTGGAGACTTGTGGCTCTGTAGAATGTATTGTAACTATTGTTTCTGATAATATAGTTGACTCTGGCTTTGGAGTGGTGGGTCTTTTCCTGAGAAGGGTTTCCCATGTATATATTGTGTTATGTGTTTATGAGTTGAATCTTTTTGTATGTATTTATTTAGCTTGCAATAGTTTAAGGTTTTGTGAGATAAATTTTAGCATTATCTCTCCTATTAGATTTAGCATTTGGAGGCATTTCCACACTTAGGCTTCCTTTAAATTGGTATTAGAGCCTAATCAACTTTGTTATTGTTGTTGGGTAGATAGGTTTTTTGTGCTGATCTAGTTTCAATGGGAGTTTTGCAGAGGTTTTTTCATAATCTTATTGTAGGTAAGATATGACAAGCACATCCAGTAGAGTAGAGATGGATAAGTTTAATGATAGCAATTTTAAGTTGTGGAAAATTAAAATGGAGGACATGCTTGTAGATAGAGATCTATGGGATGAAGTTTCTTCAACAAAACCTCAAACTACATCACAAGAAGACTAGGATAAGGATAATAAAAAAGCCATGTGTTTGTTAAGACTCTCTTTGGTTGATTATGTACTCTTGAAAGGTCATGAAGAGAAGACTACAACTAGGCTTTGGAAAAAGCTTGGTCATATTTATCAAGGAAAATCTTTGGTAAATAAGTTAGTTTTGAGATAAGATAAGATAAGATAAAATTATTAATATCCACGAAAAACAAAAACGATTTATGGGACTGAGCATACAAACAGAAGAGCCAGCCAAGCAAAGGCACCAAACGGTGACTGAAAAGGAACAAGCAACAAGAAGAAAGAAAGAAAAGATAAGGACTAAGGGTCCTTAATTGTCACAAAGAAATCCGTAATAGAGAGGTACATCTGTGGACAATCCATAGTCTTTGAATGTCGTGAAGAACCCCTATAGGACTGATGCTGCCTGTAGAGACTGGTACAATGTCTGGCAGATCTGGAATGTAAAGTAGTGGAAGGCCTTTTCAAACCCTGCAGAGGAGACAAGGGAGAGAAAAAGGTGGTAATGAGCTAATCAGAAGTCTGTCTCTGATGAAAGGACTGTAGGGTATCCTCTCGAAGATGGGTGGCCTCCTGAAGATAAAGTGCTAAACACTACTGATCAATATAATTGAAGAACATCAAAAGAGAAGAAAAATCTCTGAAAAGGCAATAGAATCTCCCTCTGATCTCATAGTAATGAGGACAACTAAATATGAAGTGAGTCTCTGTCTCAACCTCCATCAGAGTGCATAACTAGCATAATCGATTAGCCTGATCCATATGGTGATCAGTCTGAGCTCTGAGATGATGAGAACCAACCCTAAAAGAGCCCAAAGAGAACCATAATGCATGATTCCAATGTCGGTAAAGATAGGCAGGGCGAACAACAATACCATCCTGAATAACAAGAAAATGCTCAGCATAGAAGGCCATCTTAGGTCGCAAACCACCCAGGGGATGACACCAAGTAGTGGTAATGTACTGCCTACAGATATCATGTCTGACATGCTCATTCAACTCCTGACGAGAGGGAAGAAGATGAGCTAGGGCATCCAGCAAAAACTGATAGGGAGGAAGACGATCAATCTCAATCCCAATTGAACCCAACAAAGAGGTGGCCTGAGCGTACCAGCATCTTGATCTAGCAGAAGTGTCAGATCTCATAATCTCCACCAAAGAACAATATGCCAAAAAAAATATCTATGTCGGTCAGCAACTGTCTCCATGAGAAAGAAGTTGTATTCTTTGAGAATGGATGAAGGAGGTTTTTTTTTCTAATCACTTGAATGCATTTAATATGTTGATTTCTCAGTTGAATCTTATTGGTGATAAGATTGATGATCAAGATAAATGCATTCTTATGTTATGTTATTTGCTAGATTCATGGGATCACCTTGTTATGGCTATTGGAATCACAATGACCACTTTCAAATTGGAGGATATGGTTGGTTAGATGTTCTTTGAAGAGATGTGAAGAAAATATTTCAAGATGGCTAAGGAATTCCTTGTTTCTCATAGTAGAACAATAGAGGAGAACAAGAAAAAAGGATAAGAAGGGAGAATGCAAGTCTCCTGGGAGATCTATGTCTCTTGGTAAAAAATCCAAGGCAAAATGTTGGAACTATGGAAAACTTGGTCATCTTCAAAGAGACTGCAAAGAGGAGAAGAAAATGAAAGGTAAAAAGGATTTATCTTATTCTGATTATGATTAATCTTCTCAAGATGATGTAGATTCTTCTATTGCAGCCTTGGCAACACATACATCAGATGTTTGGTTGATAGATTTAGGTGCTTCCTTCCACATGACATCTCATAGAATTTGGTTCTCAAAGTATGAAGAGTTTGATGGTGGAAAGGTGTATCTGGGTGATAATTCTCACCTAATTATTCTTGGTAATGGTAGAGTCAAGATTAGATTTGTTGATGGTAGAGTGAAGTGGATTGATGGTGTACTGCATATCCCTAATTTAGCAAGCAAATTACTTTCAGTCAGTAGGCTTGGTGATATGAGTGTGCAAATTGTTTTCTAGAGTGATGGATGCAAAATGACAAGAGGTTCTTTGGTGCTTACTAAGGGTTTTAGTAGGATGGGCACCTTGTATAGGTTGGATGCATGCATGATTCACTACAATAGTGCTTTTCTGAAGTCCAAGAAAAGGGCTTTAGATTCTTCATGCTCATCAAAAAACTAGAAAAGAAGAATACCATTGTTTCTACATCTAATGGTCATGCTTTTTGGGTACCTAAGGGTGTTAATACTTTGGATATGAAGCTCCTTGTTGAGAAGACAATGTTAATGCACCAAAGATTTGGTAACATTGGTGAGAAAGTCTTTGAGTCCTAAAAATAAGAGCCTTGTTGAAGGCCTTGATAATTGTAATATGGAGTTTGACTTCTGCAAACATTGTATTTATGGTAAATAATATTGTGTTTCCTTTTATTGAACAATTCTCATAAGTCTTCTTGGGTTTTGGATTATATTCATTCAGATGTGTTTGGTCTAGTTAAAGTTCCTTCAATATCTAGATCTTTGTGTTTTGTCTCATTCATAGATGATTATAGTAGAAGGACATTTGTGTATTACCTTAGAAGTAAATCTGAAGTTTTTAGTAAGTTCAAGGAATTTAAATCCTTGGTTGAAAATCAAATTGGTAGAAGAATTAAGTGTTTGAGGACTAATAATGGTAGTGAGTTTTGTTCAGCGAAATGTGAGAGGTTTTTTAAGGATCATAGAATTGAAAGACAAAAGACAACTCGATACCCTCCATGAAAAAATGGAGTTGCAGAGAGGATGAATAGAACATTGATGAAGAGGGTTAGGAGTATGTTGAGTGGTGCTAGTCTTGAACAAAAGTTTTGGGTTGAAGCTATAACCATTGCATGTTATTTAATTAATAGGTTTAATACTTACTTGTTGGGAAGATACCCATGGAAGTGTGGTCTAACAAGAAGCCATCTTTGAGACATCTCAAAGTCTTTGGTTATGAGGCATATGCTTATTTTCCATGTGTAAAAAGATCAAAGTTGGAGAACAAGGTAGTTAGGTGTATCTTCATTGGCTATGGTGTTGATGTGAAAGGTCACAAGCTTTGGGATCTAGTTGTAGAGAAGGTTTTCTATAGTAGAAGTATTATATTCCATCATCTAAAGCCTTCCACATTTGATTTGCAACTAGAGATGGAAGAGAAGTAGAAAAAGGAAGTAATTAATTTTCCTACTACCTCTAAGGAAGAAGAACTACAAGCTCCTACTAGACCTGAGAATGAGGAGAGCTTAAGAAGCTCTAAAAGTTCTGAAGAAGAAAAGAACCTAAACCTTAAACTTTGAGGAGGTCTACTTGTGATAGACAATGACCTGATAGATTTGGTTATTCACTTGAGAGGTTTGAATACTTTGTTGGACTCTAGTTGTATATTTTCTTTGATTCTAATACTGATGAGCCTAGGACTCTTAGAGATTCTATGGGTATGAATGGTGTTGGTTCTTATATAGAAGCCATGAATGAAGAGATGGCAGCATTGAAGATGAATTCTACATGGGATTTGGTACCTTTTCTTGAAGGACAAAAAAATTTTGGATGTAAATGGGATTTCAAGAAGAAAGTGGGTCCAGATGGAAGTGTTGAGAAGTATAAGGCATATTTGGTTGCGAAGGGTTATTTATAAGTGGAGGTAATTGAATGCAGTGAAATAATTTCTCCTATAGAAAAGTTGACATCCATTTGATTGCTTTTATAATTTGTAGCATCTTATGATTTTGAAGTTGAGAAAATGCATGTGAAGACAACATTTCTTCATGGTGGTTTGAAGGAGGAAATTTATATGTCATATGCAAAGGACTTCATTGAAAAAGGTCGTAAAAATCTTGTTTGTAAGTTGAAGAATTCTCTATATGATTTGAAGTAATCTACCAGAATGTGGTATGAAAAGTTTGACACCTATGTATTGTCCTTGGGGATTTTTGAGATCTAAATCTAACCACTATGTGCATTATAAATTTGAAAATGGTCACACTCTTATCATAGTCCTATATGTCAATGATATGGTGTTTATTGGGAATGGTAAAAGAATGATTTCAGATTTGAAGTCTCAGTTAGCATCATAGTTTGAGATGAGAGTTCTAGTTCTAGCTAGATATATTCTTGGGATTGAGATCATTTGAGATAGAGATAGCATGAATCTTTGGATGAGTAAGAGGAAGTATGTTAACTCCATATTGGAGAAATTCAGCAAGAAATCTTGCAAGCAGTTAGTTGCTCCAATGTTACATAGAACAAAGCTATCCAAGAAGGATTTTCCAAAATATCCTACAAAGATGGAGGACATGTCTCAAGTATCGTATGCAAGTGTTGTTAGCAACTTGATGTATGCTATAGTATGTACAAGACCAGACATTGCTGAAGTAGTTGGAGTCCTTAGTCAATATATGGCTAATCCTAGAAGGGTGCATTGGGATGCAACTAAGAGAGTGTTCAGATATTTTAGAGGCACATCTGAGTATTGCTTGTGTTTTCATGGTAACTATTATGTATTTCATCATTCTATTTACATTCGTAGATAAGTGGATTTAGATTGGGTAAGTCACATTGATAACAGAACATCCACTACTAGATATGTTCTCGTGATGTTTGATTGTGCAATTAGTTGGATGAGTAATTGACAAGCTATAACTTCTTTGTCCACTATGGAAGTAGAGTACATGGAAGCTACTCATGCTTCTAAAAAGGCCATTTGGCTTAAGAGATTTTTTTGTTTTATTGTTTTTGATGCAGGACAAATTATTATTTGTTATGATAGCCAAATTCCTATTTGTTTGGAAAAGAATGCTACTTTCCATGCCAGAACAAAGAATATTTATGTACAATATCATTTTGTTCGTGATATGGTGGAAGATGGAAAGGTGAAGTTAAAAAAGATTGCAACTTTGGAGAATGTTGTAGATGCATTGACAAAGCCCGTGAACATTGAGAAGTTTAGATGGTGTGTTTGTTCTATGGGCCTTGGGGCCTATGCTATGATATAGTAACTCCTATAAGGTCTTTGTCAAGTGAAAGATTTTTGGGATAGGGTGACTCAAAATTACCATGATTTATTATTTTATCTATGCTTTCATGGAAAGTTGCTAAATGAAGTTGGATTCTTCCATAAGAAAAGACTTCGATTAGAAAGACATAAAGCTTCTATTTTTTGGTGATATTTTCTCTTATGCTTTGTTTTTATGAAATTCTTGTGTATAAGAAAGTTTCTAAAATAATTTGTAGATGTGTTGAATGTATACACTTTAGAAATTGTTTCCTTTTGTACAAAAAATCATAAGTATAGGGTATTGTTGTCAAGAATTATGTGTGAGAGAGCATTGTTTGAAGAGTGTTGTTATGTTACCAGAATCATTCTAGAATTGATATCATAGCTGAATACTCTTGGAGATTTGTGGCTCCATAGATTGTATTGTAAGTTTTGTTGGTGATAATATAGTCAAGTCTAGCTTTGAAGTGGTGGGTTTTTTTCCTGGGAAGGGTTTCCCACGTATATCTTGTGTTCTATGTTTATGAGCTGAATTTTTCTATATGTATTTATTTATCTTGCAATAGTTTAGCATTTTTTGAGATAAATTTCAGCATCGACTCTCCTACTAGATTTAGTATTTGGAGGCATTTTTGCACTTAAAATTCTTTTCAATCTTCACCGAGGACTGGTATCACATGTTTTTTCTTTGGATGTCTAATCACTTTAATGAATTTGAGCTTGAGCTACTAGGGTTCCTAAAGGTTTTGCACAATCTTCTCAAACTGTCTGTAGGTAATGTTATTCTTGTGGTAGCAACATTCAGAACCTTCTTTTCCTATGTGGAATATATAATTAATTATAGACCAACATTATTATTTTGACATAGCAATATACCCTAGCTTTATTTGTCAAAAAATTAGTTGATGTTCCACAAGTTTCCTTTTCCAATATACTTGGTATTGAGATAGCTATCACCATAATATTTATTGCTCAACTTCATAGGTTTCATTTGCGCATAGGTGAAAAGAAAAGCATCAACATTCAGTCTGAATTCACTTTGCTACATGATAATATAGGCACTTCAATTTCAAAAGGTTTCCTTGAACGAATATGTCACATGTACCTTTAGTTTCCAATCCTCTTCTCATGCAACTAACTGGGAATACTACTGATCATGGTCTTTGCAATCATCCTAGTTGTAATTTGATTTGATATTATTCAAAATATTTAAAACATGTTTAACCAAAAATTAACCCCTCATACTTGAATTTAAATTTGAATGTTTTTGGCCTTTGGCGTGAAGGATCTTAAAGAATTCTCAAATAAAATCATTATGTTTTCTAGAACCCCATTTGATGATTAATGAATCTCAATTGTGAAAATAACCCTTCATATTATGAGTCCAAGTAGATTAATAACCTTTATTGAGGTTTCGTGACCTTTAATTTTTAACCTCTCATATTTGTGCAAAAAATTTTAGAATTGTCTCCAAAACATGTGTTTTGGGTCTCTAGCTTAACCTTTTTATATTTTATTTTGGGAAGCTAACCTTTCTAACAAAATTTTCATCTCATACCTAATGTATACATAACATAACTTGTAAAATCAAATGTTGTAACATGTAGATCTAACTATCAATCACATGCATGAAATGTAAGCACATCACACAAATTTTTGGTTACCCAGAAACCCTTCATGGTGAAGGTAAAACTTGCGTGGGGATGACACCCACAAATCTCCACTACTGTAGTTATAAAGTTAACCTCTTACAGTTACAATATTGAGCACTCATGGTGATCTACCCTATGAGGGGTCTACCCTATTAAAAAATATTAAGATGATTAGGCCTTACCTTGTGAGAGGATTTTACCACTAGTTCATTTGGGCTCATTTTTTGACCATTATTGGTCAAAATTTTGACCAATGCTGGTAGAAAATTGCACAGCATTGGTCAAAATTTTGACCAATGTTTGGTGGAAAACTACCAAGAATTAGTCAAAATTTTGACCAATTCTTGGTAGAAAACCCCCCAAGCATTGGTTGAAATTTCTTTAAAGAAATTAGTAGTTACGAGATGATCAATCAAGAGGAAACAGTTGAGAGCTTAGAGTGACACAATTTTCAAATGATCATATAAAATGAAATGGGAGTGTGAGTAGAAAGAAACTAGAAAGACATTGTGTACAAATGAAGGCATGAAATGGATGGTTTTGGAGCACTCAACATAGACACTCAGCATTTAATACATATCATTATTCGAGATCAAATGGGTGTGTGGGATTATATGCAGAGTGAACAATAAAGGAGGGAATTGAACCCTTCCTGATGCTCACACTTGTTGAGGTCCACTTCAGAAATGGCCCTTCCTATGAAATTGTTGTCTAAAACCTGTCTCATTATATGCATAGTGAACAATAAAGGAGGGAATTGAACCCTTCCTGAGGCTCACACTTGTTGAGGTCCACTTCAGCAATGGCCCTTCCTATGCAATTGTTGTCTAAAACCTTTCTCATTAGAAAGGTTTTAGACAGCAATTGCACAGGAAGGGCCATTGTTGAAGTGGACCTCAACAAGTGTGAGAAAGGTTTTATATAGCAATTTCACAGGAAGGGCCATTGCTAAAGTGGACCTCAACAAGTGTGAGCCTCAGGAAGGGTTCAATTCCCTTCTTTATTGTTCATTGTGCATATAATCCCATACACCTATTTGATCTCAAATGATGATATGTACCGAATACTGAGTGTCTATACTGAGTGCTCCAAAACCATCCATTTCATGCCTTCATCTATACATAATGTCTTTCTAGTTTCTTTCTACTCGCATGCCCATTTCATTTCATATGATCATCTAAAAATTGTATCACTCTAAGATCTCAATTGTTTCCTCTTGATTGATCATCTCATAACTGTTGATTTCTCTAACATAATCATTTTTTTTATGACATGTCACCTACTAATATAGTGATTAATAGTAAATACTATGATTTATCTCAATCCTAGTTTCAGTATTGGCTATGGTATTGTTATTATTCTGAGGCATTTTGTTAAAGACTATATCTCTCGAGATAGTGGCATGTACTAGACAACCTATTCATCATGTATTTGAGAAGAAATAGCCTTCACATAAATATAAGTTTCCTCTTATCATCTCTAGAGAAAAATATCAGACAACTCGGGACTCAAAAAAATTGAGTTTAAGCTAGAACCATACCCAATGTTCTCATCATGAAAAAAATAGATCAATTAACCATCATCCTCCTCCAGATCTAACCCAGAATCCTTGGGTATAAATATTGCCTCAGAACCAAATCTTCCAAGTCTGAAGTCAAAAACCCCTAGCACATTGCCTCCAACATCAATCTAAAAATTTCTTGCCTCAAGTTCTACTTGAAGATCAAACTTTACAAGTCCCTTGACCTTAGCTACTGAATCTAGTATAGCACCATACACATAATGTTATTTTTTGCATGCATTTTCAATCATAAAGTAGAATTAGATATTTCCCAATTAACCTTGTATCCAAGGCAATAAGATCGACTAGAAATGGAGACAAAATTAGACATATATAAGACTCCTAAGAGATATCTCAGCTTATTTTCAAAGTGATTGACCAACCTATGTAGGATAATCATAAAACTAACAATAGTAATATCAACTTATCCACTACTAGTTGTAAAAGAGAAAAATGTAAGTTTATTAAATATAACATTAAAAAATGCGAGGAAAAATGAGTCTTGAAGGAAACTTAAGACAAAACAGTCTATAAGTTATCAAGACAATACTAAAATATTATGCTTGTGTCTTAACATTACCATTATGAAAGATGTAGCAATTTTTTAGCTCAAACCATCTCATCTGAAGATTATTTTTGGCATATTGAGGGAGTATATCAAAACATGCTTTCACTATAGTATCGTAAGAAATAATGAATTTTCCATCCTTCACCATATCCTGAGAAAGCAGCAGGTAAAATTGAGCAATTTGATTTATTCTGGAGAGATGTATAAACAACCTCTATCCTATATTTTCTTTATGAAGAACACAAAGGATCTAAAGTTCTAAGGCTTTAAATACATTATTCATATAGCTAAATTATTTGAGTTCAGATAGTTTCCAATAACTTCTCCATACTCTTCAAACAACAAGGCAATGATATAAGACTACTCTGAAATAAAAATACCTTTGGGGAAGAATAGAGAGGAAGATCCATGAAAATTGCATAGTTATTAGTTATTGAAAAATCATGCATCATGACAGGCTTTGAAAGCGTTATGGGAACTGGATCAAGCAATATTCCCTCCTTCGTGACAACTCGATAAGTAGCATAGGGAGGAGTATGTTGGTAGACAAATGTAAACATTTCTCCTGCACATAATGGAAAAAGTGATCAGGCACATAAATCTATATTTTAAAGCAGTGTATAGCTTTCTCAAACATTCTTTACGAGTAATTACATTAACTATAAAATTCGAACATGTTCTGCTATTGTGATTTTTATGCACTATTATATGGTAATAAGACATAGCATTGGGTATTAAAATTTTATTCAATCACTTTTACTATATTCAAAGGATCGCCAAATCAAATAGGTTCTATTCCCTGGCTTAACCAATTAGAAATATTGTAATGGTAGAGGAAAGAAAGAGAAAGTATTACAAGGTAGTGAGTTGGGCATGTTTTCCTATTGGCACGAACACTAGAGCTGGTTTGCCTCCTTTTGCATGCTGAATTATTGATGTGTAAGTTGGCTTGGTCATTGCCTGCATTCAAGCTTCAAAGTTGGCTATATCAACACCCTGGGTATGAATCTCCAATGGTACAAGATGAACATCGTGGGGGAAATTAAAAAGGCCATGTGTAGTAGCTCCAATCCACTCACCAAGATCTTTAGCATTTGTAAGTGAAGTGGAAAGAGCAACAATGTGAATATGATTTTTAATTTGACTTGAAATATGCCTCATTCTAGAAACAATTACTTCCAATATGGGACTGCCCTCTCCACCAATTAAATGAAGTTCATCAACAATAAATAAGCTGACTTGTTGCACTTTCTTACATTGTTTCCATCTGCGAGACAGAGAACCCCATCTCTTAGGTGTATTTATAGAAATCTGACCTTTCTCAAGTAGCTTCAAATCAATTGCAGTTTCACTTATCAGTTCAACTACTTTCCATCCCATACCTTTCCCAAACTTTTGTTCCCATTCACAATACTTTTCCTTTGCAAGTGCAGCTACAGGAGCAATGTAAATGGATCATATTACGCTGCATATAGATTTAAATTGGAAACAATAGCATAGTAAGTTACAAAGAAGTTCTTTGGAGCGTTATGATTTCAGGATATGTAGATGATGAATTGATCAGGCTTTAAACCCTTCCAAATAAAAGTGGCAGAAAAGATGATTTATTGGGATGAGAAGATGAGGTAGATGGATTTGGGTTTTGCGATTCCCTGGTATGTTAGTTTGAGCTTCACTTGGTTTCAAGAATACTATAATATTCTCTACTTAACAAGGCCAACCACATGAAGGTGGAGACTCATCTGGCCTCACCCCTCTCCCCCTAACATCAATCTGCATTCCTTATTAACATCTAATTACATACTTTATTCATTTCATTCATCCATTTATGAACTATAACATTCAATCAATACAATCACATAATATTCATTAATATGATATAAAATTCATTAATAAGCAATAGTAACCAAGACTTTATATTATATTATCAGAAGATTTTACAAAAAAATTTCCCTATTCAACTGCAGGCACCAGGGGAAAAAAAATAGGGCAAAGAAAACCCTCGGTATAGCCTGGGACAGGAGTCCTGTATACATTAAGATGCCCTTTATAAGGGTCTTTAAGAAGGCATACCTCCTTTTATACAAGGAGAGGATTTCTAATAGAAGAACCTCCAAAAACAAATACAAGGTTGGATCAAAATCCGTCTCAACCAGATTTCCTTCCCAACATATTGGGGATTACAAATAATAGCGGCTGAGAGGGTTACAAATATTAATGTTGGAGGAAATTGGAGCAACAAAATTTTGAGGAGATCTCTGGTCTGGTTAAAGAAATGGTGGACACTAGAGGTAAATGTTGCAATCCTTGAATAACCTTCAATAAAAAAACAATATTCCATGGCAATGAAAAGAAGGGGGGTAGGAGGTTAATAGGTCTTACCCCTCTAAAACAAATATTCGACAAGTCACTTGTTCTCAAAACAGGAATCCGTAAAACTATTTAGCACCTTACACTTCTAGCTTTGGTCACAAATAGAAATATACATATACAAAGGAGAGTGTATGAATGATTTAGATCTGCATATGTATACATATACAAGTATATATACTTATGGGAGATAGTTTGTGTATATATATATAGGCATACATACATATATACATATATGGAAATATATATTTAAACATATATATCTACATAAATACAATTGTAAATATATATACATACATTTATATATACATATCTACATATATAAATCTCTATGCATATATATTATTCTAGAGGACAAACAACAATTTATGCTAAGAAGAATAATAAATTGTTGTTTGTCTCTATAATATATAAATTTAATCTATCGCCCACAAAAGAGGACAAACAAATTGGCTTCAAGCAAGGCTATAAAGTAGTGGTTGTCCACCACGACACAAATTCCAATAGCCAAAGAAATGTAGAATATTTTGGTGCATTGTTTCACACAAAGGTAAATAGGCCTAATCAATAATAACTAAAATTGAGAACTTCATGATAAATAATCTATTTGATGTTAATTTCAAACAATGATAACAATGTGCATGACATTTCACTACATCCTTCTACTCCCAGCACATATCCTAATCATGATTATGAAGGGCACATTGTGACTATCTTTGGCATAAAGGCTAATAGGAACATCGTGACTATCTTCGGCATTCTCCTATGGCTCTTGTGGTTCTAATCTTATAACATGAGGCTTCCTCTTATTTTTTTGGAGCATAAGGCTGGTGCGCCCCTATAATAAGAAATAAATGGGTTTAATTCTAAACATTTTTTTAAATGTTATAAGTATTTCATTAACCTAAAGAACATAATAGGGATTTTTCTTTACTTGATAGTGCCACATCATCGACCATATTTTGTTCAACCCCAACCTCAATAGGCTCAACACTAACATCATGCTCAACTCCATTACCATGACGTTCTCCATACTCAAAAATTATCACATAAAGGTTACACCAACTACAATTTAAGATGCCAAATTTTATTAATAATTACATAATTAATTTTCAATAAAATTTGAATATGTACCTCTATCACTATGATGCACATCAGGGCCTTTGTCATGTGTAGGATATGTGCCTTCATAATCATGAGTAGGATCCATGTCGGGAGATTTGCATATCAGGCATGCCTTGAACAAGATACTGAAAGATTTTATCAACAGATATATGCTTCTTGAAGGGCATAAGGTGCACTATGTGCCTGGTTGGGATTTCCATGGGCTGCCCATTGAGCTCAAATTTTTGCAATCCATAGACCAAGAGGCAAAGAAAGAGCTTACACTATTGAAACTAAGAAAGAAAGCTGCTCAATTTGCCAAGAAAATTGTATGTTTATATATGTTTAAACACATATATAACATGTGTGTTTATATTCAAGCAAATGCAATTGGCAAGTATAAAGCTAAATCACACAACCTTTTCTAGCATTATTGATGTCTATGCCAAAACAAGAGCTTTGGAATAAGCTATGGACATGCATTAAAGCATAAAGAATTTTTTTCAGATGTTGTAGTCATAATTTCCATGGTAGACATGTTTGAAAAATGGAAGCATAGACAAAGCATGTGATTTTTTTGACAGAATTCACGAACAAAGTATGGTCATGGTATAACACTGCTAAGAGTAGGAGAATTTTTCAGCTATGGTGTTAAAAGATGTTCATTAAAAGAAATCTTAATCTTTCTATTCACTCATTTGATAATGAAGAACAAGGATATTAGCCATGTTTTTCCCCATTTTGCATATAAAGTTACAGGACTGTAGTTTTTATGTGCAGTATTATATAAAAATGACTCTAATCCACGATACATTGTTTGAAAGGAACAAAATTGTAAAATACATTGATGTTGCACTAAAGTAGATTCATTATGCACAAAGGATAGATCAAGCTATATCAGGGGTAGTTAATTGCATTTAAAAATGAGATTGAATATTTTAAGCAAGCAATCATAGTAAAAAGTCACATACAATATGTAAGCAATCATAATATAATTAAGAAATACGAAAGAGTACTTCAACTGAGGGCACTGGATCCTTCGGAGCCAATTTAGAGGAACACATCAAGATGCCTTCAGTTATTTTACTAATATGGAAACATAAATATTATTAGATTTCTACAATTCATTTGACATGAAATTTTTTAATTCTAAATTCAACTGTGTGTTTCTCTTTAAGCGTCAATGTTTTGAAATACATTCTATGATCTATCATCAAAATGAGAAAAAGATTTTATAAACAAACAAACATTCCCCATTCCATGATATATCATCAGAATAAGAAAAAGGCTTTAGAAACAAAAATCCATTCCCCTGAAAATAGAGAAACTTTCCCTCTAAATCCCAAAACCATTATACATTTTGTAAAGAAGAATCTGAAATAGAATGACATATATAGAGAAGAATAAGGACAAAACATGTGAGATTCTAACAGGCTTAATGTGTGTATCTCAAATTAAGGCCGTTAACTATATTACGTTTAAATTGGTTTGAAAAGTTAACCTTCTTCAATCAAATTAATTGCCTCCTATAACTGTCTAACTAGATCAAATTGTGGTAATCATGAGTTGCTATCATAAAACAAATCATAGAGGACTTTTTAGGTGACCCCAAATTGCTAATTCTTAAGTCTGTTGGGCACAAAATCAAAGCATTTCAGAGCCATCTTCTCTCTCAAAACACATTCTCCACTTCAATTCTCTTCTCATTGGTTATTGGACTAATCCCCATAAAATCAATTATTGAGAGAGCAAAGACAACAAAAGAAATTGATTAGATAAGAGCCTACAATAAAATGGTAAATTATGAACCTCTTATTTAGAAGGTCCTAAGTTAAATCTATTTCAACTTAACAAATAATAATAATTAACATTGACTTTGACCTATTTAATCAAAAACAATAAATCCACACTTTACTCACCAACTCCTTTGTCCACTGCACTCTCCATCAGAGTCAGACCCACATCAAAAGAATTCACTATGAGAATGTGTGTATTTAGGTTCACATATCTCAAAATTTGAATGATCCAACAGTTGAGTTGGGAGATATTGCCCTCGCATTGGACTGCAATTTTTTGAGACAGTCATCTTTAACCTTCTTCCATGAACTACTCTTTGCCACCACATCCTTGCATTCATATGAAACCAAACACATATGGATAAATATCATACATTTTTTTGGACTCTCCACAAAAGTCACATTAAGCACAATAATTGGGGAAATCTTTCACATTAATGGTGTCTTCAAAACAAATGACTGGTTTCACAAACACTCTACTAGGACAATCAGCAATAAACTTATCTTTCTTTGCTTCAAACATTAACAAGAAAACATAACAATTGTATGGAATGAATAAAAACTTATAATATCATCAATCTAATACATTTCTAGTCAATATTACATTAAAATAAGGAGTTTAATAGTACAAACACCATATTGTATCCTCACAGGCAGAGAAGTGAATGTTTGCAAGAAATTTATTATTTATTGTTCCAAAACTTCAATACATCTATTCCTTCGATCACCAAATCCTTCCCAAACTCAAAAGACTCCTCTCTCCCTCTAATGACACCCACCTCCCTTATAAATCCAAACAATGCTAAAACAACCACTGTCTAACTGTAACAGCCAGTTATCTGACTGTTACCAATTAGTTATAAACTGAAATTTGTTCTCTAAGTTGACACAAAGTGTCAACTTCAACAACTTACAACCATTTATGATTTTATTTTATTTCCCTAAACTTTTTAAATGTTTAGAAATTCATTAAGACTTCTAAATACACCTAAATCCCTTAAAACCCTTAGACTCCCTTACAAGCCTTACTAGGCCTAAATTGTCAATATGGGCAAACTACAATTTTTGAGCACTCTTGGTGCTTTTACAAATTTTAATTGGTCTTTGAGACCATATTACATTTTTTTTAGACCTTATAGGCCTTTAGATCCCCAAACTAAACTAGGATTAACAAATTGACCCCTTATGAGCCTCCTAGGTACATTTTGACCTTATAGTGCCCCAACCTCTATTACATTGCCTTTATAATTTAGGCTTGTTACATAAAACATGTTTAAACATAAAATGGACCATAGGTCCCATTAAATTCACATCATGGATCATTAAACCATCCATGAGTCTAAATGACTCTTTGTTTAGGCTTTTGCTCGGGTGCCCTGCACCATGCTCCCAAGGATTAAATCAATCCAAGTCCCTTTGGATTGGGGAGTTTTCTTCCTCTTCCTTCCCAATTAGTGGAGTTTCTTGAATCCAAGAATTCCACAATACATCTTAATATTGGCATTGACAATGACTTCTTTTGAAATCTTATATTGTTGAAACCATGACAAGATCTTTTAAGTTACTGGATAGTGCTTATTCCACGAGTCCAAATCTTTAAGTTACAAAGTTTTTCTAGAGAACCTTTTTTGATCCTCATATATTGACCATATCAACTTAACATCAAAGGCTTAGTTGTCTTGTTTCATTAATGTACAAAATCTAAATACTAACACCCACATCTTGTTTATTCCCAAAAAATCAAGTTGTCTTGTTTCATTAATTATAAAGTGCATTATAGTCGGCTAGATTGAATTTCAAGCCCTGTAAACTGCAACTCACTAAGACTAGCAACTCACTACTTAATCAGTCACCTATTATCCTAGACTTCTAACTAGTAATTGGGGATTTTAATCTTATTAAAACCTCTCACCAACCAATTGGAAATACTTCACACATTGTCAGGGGATTTGGGATTTAAGAAAGACCATAACTCTATGCCAACTTTGGAAAGGCCATGTGAGACTGATAGTTAGGGAAGGGGACCAAGACCACAACAAGTCAATTAGACTTGTGTTCTCAAAAAAAGAAAACCTTTAGAAATAAAGAAAAATGGAATTTACTAAAAATAGCTCTGAGGGGAGAGAAGGAATATCAAGACAGAGAGAATCCAAATGTCTAAGGTCAAAAGAGTAGACACAAATGAATAGACACATAAAATAGAAGAAAGAAGGATATTGTGTACAAGGGAAAGAGGGGGGCACTAGATTAGATAGTTTTTAAATCTTGCCCATTGTAGGAAAGAGGAAGATTGGTTATTCCAAAAGGAAGGAATTGTTACCTAGCACCTTTTTTATTTTTAAAGGACTCCTCCACAAAGAGTCAAACTTTTTATGCAATCCTTTAGATTTCTTTAATTATCCCAAAAAAAACCCATATCTCCAATTTAAAAGTATCTTTGTCAAGATATCTTATTGAATAACTTCTTTAAATTTTTATGATGCTTTTCAATGATATCCAGCACTCTTTCTCTTTTCTATTCTAGATGATTCAAGTACATGATTCTCTTCTCAATACCAAACTAGAATTTTTCATCTTTTATTACCTTTTACAGATTCAAGGAATGATTTCTAAAGCAAATGAATGGTTGCATCTACATAATATACCAATTGGAAGGGAGACATACCAATAGTACTTTTGTAAGTGATCCTATCAGCCCAAAGTGCATCATGAAGCTTCTTCATCACTAATGTGTTAAAAAAGAAAATCAAAATTGACCCACAACACAGTGTATGTGAAACAAATAGAAGCACCTGTGCATTACACCATGACCATGGCAATAAGAAACTCCCTTCAACAACTAGTACATGAAGCTCTGCAACATAATAACTTCTTAATAAGAAGGGGGTTGGGGACTAAAGCAAGATAGAATTAAATACCAACAACAAGACCAAAGAGCCAGTGATTCATATAGATAATCTAAATAAAACTACCATAATTCACCTCAAGAGTTTCCTTAGTTCTTAAGGCACCTTAGAACATAAGATTATACACCAATATTGATTTATTACAAAAGAAAGTATAAAGAATTTGAATCAAATGCAACACTTGGTATCTACCTTAACTCATGAGACACTTTAATTTATAATATGTAAAAGTTGAAACATTATTTCTTAGCATAGAAAAATACTTTAATATGATTATGAGGTATTTTTTCCTTGGATAGTTTGTCAATGTAATTCTTGGGATCACAATCCATGTATTCAAATACCAAATAAACAAAGAGTCTTTCGTCATTGCATTTCATGTGATGGAGTGAGTGATTTGAATGTTTGTCTATAGCAATGAAACTAGACTAATGGATCCTTTAAAATTTGGAGTGCTCTTATAAGTTATTTCCTACTGGTCTACTGAACGATAAGACTTCAGCCATTGATCCAATTTTCCAATTTACATGTTGCAGCCTTGTATTTTTTGAGATGAAGTCTTTACATATCATATTAGGAGCCTGGATCATCAAATTTTGTAATGTGGCTAATGTAAGATAGATCTCTTGGTCAACTTACATCATTTCATGAGAGAGTATATAATTTGGCCTTCCTTGGAATCTAATTCCCTAGGGATTTGTCTAGGGAGGTACTTAAGACTAATGTATAGTTATACCATGTTCTAATAGTCATTCCCAAGTCACTTTTATGGGTCAAATTACCCTTTTTCCTAACAATTTCTGCTACTATGAATAATTTCTTACATTTGGTACAAGATTGAGTTTCCCTAAAGAACATTCCATTTCTTGTTTGAACAAGCTTCTAAAAGTTCAATGATCAAAGCATCTGACCAGTAGATCAAAAATTACTTTGTTTCTTACAAGTTAAACTTTCTCATTGATTACACTAACTTACTTTCTACTAACGTAGACAAACAATAAGTTATATATTTTTATTTTGCATAAATCAAATGAAATTGATATTGATTGTTCATTTGATCGCATACATCAACTACCAAAATTGGAGAGTGACTCTTTCATAATAATTTGTAGGTTGCCAGTTGGGGTGCCTACTTGCTAAAGAGAAACATTTTAACCATGTCCTTGCACTGAGGGATACACATGAAGCACAAGTATAGTTTGGTCTGGAACGTGGTGTTCTAGCAATGATTGGTATCATGTCTTTTGAAAGGATTCCATATCGAGCAAGATCATTTGATATGGCTCACTTCTCTCATCGTCTTATTCCATGGAAAGACTATGGTAATTATCTAAATCCAACCTATTTTTTTAGTAGAGCTTTAGTAATGGATGGAATTTTTTTTCTAAGCTAACCTATGCTTTCTCCCACCATATGGAATTTACTTATTGGAAGTGGATAGGGTGTTGAGGCCTGGTGGGTATTGGATTTTATCTGGTCCTCCTATAAAGTGGCAAAAATATCACAACGGTTGGGAAAGAACTCTAGAGGACTTGAAAGAAGGGCAAGATGCAAGTGAAGATGTTGCAAAGCGTCTATGTTGGAAGAAGGTTCAAAGGGTGACCTCTCTATATGGAAAAAGCCCACAAACCATATTTATTGTGTTAAAAGAAAACATCTTTACAAAACTACCCAAATATGTGAAGCTGACAACCCTGATGCTGCTTGGTATGTAATTTTACCCATTTTTATTTTATAGCAATATAAATCTTCTAGAAGGAAACATTATAAGAATTTGGTATCAAAGGATCTCCTCAACATCTTTTAGTGTAAATTAGGAATATATGTCAATCTATTAGATCATCTTTACAGCTTAGCTTTGTTTGATATGTTTTTCCTATTGACAATTTGAATTCTTGCTGAATGGAAGGTATAAGAAGATGGAAACTTGAATAACACCTCTTCCAAAGGTGAATGATATCCATGATGTTGCAGGGGGGGCTTTATAAAAATGGCCAAAATGTCTTACACCTATCCCTCTAAGGATAAGTAGTGGTAGTCTCCCTAGAATTACAATTGAAAAGTTCGGTGAAGATAACAAACTATGGAATGAGAGAGTTTCATACTACAAAATGTTCAATGGCTGTCTAGGGCAAGGAGGATACAGAAACATCATGGACATGAACTCTTATTTTGGAGGCTTTGTTGCTACCCTAGCAAATGATTTCTCATGGGTCATGAATGTGGTTCCATCCGATGCAAAACTAAATACTCTCAGTGCCATCTACGAATGTGAATTGATTGGTACTTATCACAACTAGTAAGCAAAATATTTTTGGGCATATTCTCAAATCTAATATTGGACCCACAATTTAGCAACATTGTGCCCTACATGCATGAAGTTTCTACAGTATATGATACATTATTAGACCCACAATTAGGTAACATTTTTCCCTACATGCATGAAGTTTCTACAGTCTATGATAAATTGTTGGATGGTTTTTGGATTTGATGGCATTAAAAAATGTTTATTAACATTTCAAATCATACTCTATGATTCATATGAAAATAGAAATGATTGATCATAGAATATGATCCAAAGTGTTAATAAAAAATGGACAATGCAATCAAATCCAGAGCTACCTAATAATATTGTGACTGTTTTCTAAAATTTTATATAGCATCTGAACTTGTTACACCTCATGATTAGATTTAAGGTGAAATGGGAACTGAATGAACAGCTACGAGCTGCATTTTTTTGCTTACACAGGGGGTTTTTTAGGTGTTTAGGGGTGTGTGGAAGGGATTGAAGATCCAAACTCATTTTGGTGGTGGGAGGACACATTTGTTGCATTTTTTGTGACTCTAAATTGCTTGGTCGGGGGTTTTTTTTTTGGGATCAGAGAACATGGGATCCCTATCCCATCTTTCTTTGCTAGTGGGGTTGTTGAGTTTTCCCTATGGTGAATCGGGGTTTGTTTTTATCTCAGATTGCCTCTGAGGATATGGAGATGGCTGATCCATCTTCTTTAGCACATGCTAATGGTGAAGATCAAATGAGTAAACCTATAATGGGAGATGGGGTCTCTTCCTCAAAAGGGATGCCTTGAATTAGAAAACTAAATGGATGTTTGGAAAGATCTTAGGACCAACTTGTTATGGTTATTCAACCTGAGTAGATTTTAGAGGATGTTGAATACTGGCATAATCATGCCCTTATCTGCAAATTTTTGGGTCTTCATCTCTCTTTACCTGTGTTGGATCCCTGGGCTTGTCGGGTTTGGAATCCCGAAGGCGATATGGGGATTATTTTGGCAGCAAATAATTATTTTTTGTTATCTTCTCATGCATGTTGGATAGGAATATGGAATTTGAAGGAGGTCCTTACTTCTTTAACCAGGTGGGGCTTTTCATCAAGCCTTGGTATGTGGGCTTCAATTCTACCAAAGAGATCCCCTCACGAGTACTTGTGTGGGTTCATTTGCCGAGACTTCCTTTGGAGTTTTGGAGGGAAGATATTCTTCACTCAATCTCATGACTTCTTGGAAAGCCTATGGGAGCAGCTACACAAACTTAAGATCGTAAGGTAATTCCTTATGCTTGTATTTTTGGAGAAGTTGATTTAACTAATGCATTACCAGATTCTATGGAAATATGCATGGGATCCTCCTCTTGGATCCAACAGTTGGATTACAAGATCCTCCCTCTTAAATGTCAAATTTGTCATGAATATGGTCATTTACCCCACAAATGCCCCAAATTTAAGCTCGCTCCCTTGGATGTCTCAAGACCTCTTAAGGGGGACAAGGGGAAGGCTCCTGCATCTACTAAACCTATGGATAATGAGGGCTTTACTCAAGTTAAATCCCATAACAAAGGCAAGGGTAAGAAGAGAACCTAGCTGGATAGACACAATGATGGCACCTTCAATAGATTTGATGTCCTTGAAGACCTGGTACAAGAGGAAGGTATTCCAGTTGAGCTTTCTTCTGGGGATAAGGGTCTGCATGAAATTCAGGAAGAAGAGGCAAAGGAGGATCAGTTGTTGTCTATAGAGGATCTTCAAAGTGTACAGATTGATATGGATCAACCTTCTCAGGTTCAGGATATCAAGGATCCCCAGGGGTCACAAGCTCTGATGAGTTCGATTGTAGTGGTTCCAGATCCCCCTGCTCCTAATGGGACCTCAGATTTGACCAAGGGCAGCAAAGCCCATCCTACTTTAGGCTTACAACAAAAATCCTTTAAAAAGGGGCCTCTTGAGAAATCGTCAAGGAGTGGTAGAAAGACTGATCAAGAGAAGGTCAAGATTATGGGGGATACTTTGGTTGACTTTGGGTCTATGAAACCCATTGATTCCCATTTCTCCTACCCCCATAAATGATTTTTCTATCATGGAATGTTTCGGGGTTGAACATCATCCCTAGACAAAAGGTTGTTAGTAGATTAATTGATTCTCAATTACCTGATGTGGTTTTTATTCAAGAAACTAAGCTTACAATGGATGGTTTGGCTAGTTGTGCTTCGTGAATCTAGCCCCAGGGAAATTGGCAAGGGGTGGGAGTTTGGAATAGTTTAAGGGGGGTTACTTGCTTCTGGAACTCGAGAAAAGTTCTCCCCTTATGGTGGATTTCTAGTCGATCCTCTATCTCTTTGGTTGCATCTTGTTTGGCAACTAGAGAAAGGTGCCTTCTATCCAATATTTATGTTCCTACTGATATTTCAGGAAAGTCAAATCTTTGGGCTCACATTAGCTGCATCTGAGCCTTAGACCCATTTCTTCCATGGTTTTGGCTAGTGATTTTAATTCTATTACTAGTTTAGATGAAAAATGTGGTCTAGTTGCCAGGCTGGACTCCTCTACAAATCTTCTCAAGGATATGATAGATTCCTTGAATATCATTGATGTAAAGCCAACTAATGGTGTCTTTACATGGAATAATAGGTGTGGTGCTGAGGCTATCTCAAAAAGGCTTGATAGATTTTTGGTTTCGTGTTATTGGATGAACAACAAGTTGGTCACCAGTTCAGAAATTCTTGATTGGAGAGGCTCTAATCACTAGCCTATCAAGCTCTTGGTTACTGCTTATGGAGTCACCAAAAACCCTTCTTTTAAATTTCAATTAATGTGGTTAATAGACCAATCTTTGCAAGATCTTATGGTGGATTGGTGGTATGAAGGGATGTCTACCCATGGGATGGCAATGTTTACTTTTTGTAAATGGCTTCAGCATGTTAAGTACAAGCTTAAGAAGTGAAATAAACAATGTTTTGGGAACCTGCAAGCTCAGAGGATAGCTTCTCAGGCTAAGTTAGACAACATCACTTAGTTGATTCGAGATCAAGGGAGGACCCTTGATTTAAGTGAAGCTAAGTCCTTGGCTCTTAAAGGATTAGAAGAGTGGGAGCTTTGAGAGGAGATCTTTTGGAAGCAAAAATCTCGTGTTGATTAGCTTCAGGAGGGGGACAAGAACACTTCATTCTTTCATAATTCGGTCAAGGCTCAAAGATAGGGGAATTCTTTCTCCTCTTTGATCTTTCCTGAAGGGGCTCATCTCTCTTCCAATGTTGATATTTCTAGGGCCGTAGTCAACTTTTTTTCAAATCTCTTTTCTTGAGGATCTCGATGCTAGGGATGAGGAGAGGGCAATCTTGGAATGCATTCCTCACCTAGTCTCTGCGGAGATGAATGGGGCTAACTTACGTCCTATTTTGCTACCTGAATTAGAGAAAGTGGTGTTTAACATGAAAAAAGGTAAGGCTCCTTGCCCTGATGGCTTCGCAATTGAGTTCTTTCAGGAGTTCTGGGAAATAATAAAGTTTGATCTCCTTGAGGTGGTACAAGAATCTCATAGGAATAAACAGATGCTCAAGTCCATGAATTCTACTTTTTTGGCTCTCATACCTAAGCAGGAGGGGGCTAACCAATTGACTCAATTTAGGCCTATTGCACTATGTAATGTTGTTTATAAGATCATCACCAAGATAATTGCGGAGAGACTTAAGCCTCTCCTTAGTACTTTGATCTCTCCAGAGCAGGGGATTTTTGTGGAAGGAAGACAAATTTTGGATGGTGTTGTGGTTGCAATGGAAGCTATTCATTCTATGACTAACTCTAAGGAGAGGGCTATGTTTATGAAGCTTGACATCACTAAAGCTTATGATTGGGTGATTTTATAGAAAATTCTCTTGTCATTTGGCTTTGCTAAGGAGTGGGTGAATTGGATTCTTAGTTGTGTGACCTCTTCTTCTTTTTCAATTCTTATAAATGGGGAACCATCAAATTTTTTTAGTGCTTCTCAGGGACTTCAGCAAGGGGACCCTCTATCTCCTTATTTATTCATTATCATGGTGGAGGGTCTTGGAAGATTTATTAAATCTCAAGTGGGTCAGGGTCTTATTCAAGGTTGGAGTTGGAATGAATCTCTTCCTTCCTATTCTCACCTTTAGTTTGTGGATGATACTGCACTGATGGGCACGGCCAAAGTTAGTGAAGCTTTGAACATCAGGAGAGCCTTAGACATCTATTTGAGGGCTTCAGGTCAATGTATTAATGATGACAAATCTTCCATTTACTTCTTCAATGCCCCTCAGCCTATTCAAAATAGGATTGTTAGGATCCTTAGATTTCATATTGGTTCTTTTCCCCTGATATACCTTGGGGTCCCTTTGGCTTTGGGATCTCAGTATATAGTGTACTAGCAGGGGATCTTGGATAAGTTTCGAAGTAAAATCAGTAATTGGACTTATAGGTGGTTTTCTTCTGTTGGGAGAGTGGTTCTTCTAAAGACTGTGGTGCAATCTCTCCCTATTAATAGGTGTTGTGTGCAAGTTCCTCCTTCCACCTTTGTGAGGGATTTTGATGCTCTTTCTCAGTAGTTTCTTTGATTTGGCACCCTCCTCTCATTGAAGTGGATTTTAGTTAAGTGGGAGTATGTCTGCAAGCTAAAGCATGCTGGGGGCCTTGGTCTTAGGTCTATGGCACTTGTTGTCACGGCCCTGGTTGCTAAGTTGCATTGGAGGTGGTGCAACAATCGACAATTAGATTGGGCTAGGATTCTTACAAGTATTTTCTTGGTGTTGATAGTTCAAATGTGTCGCGACTCGCTCTGTTGGGTAAAGGTTCTTGCATTTGGAATACCCTTAAGAAGGGCGCTCAGCTAATTAAGGAGGGTCTCTTTTGGATTTGTAATAGAGGCTCGAATGCTCTATTTTGGCAGGACTCTTGGGATGACCACCCGCCCATGATCTCTTGCTTTCCCTAGCTTCAGCCTCTCTGCCACACTTTTACTAATGTTGGTTAGTTTAAGGTGGAGTATTTTAAGACTGTCAAGCATTTGGGTCAGGTGGAGGTGACTTGCTAGAAGGATTCTCAGGAGTGGTCTGTCAGTGGCTCTGATGAGGATCACGTTCTTCTTTCTCATGTGTTGGAGAATAGATTTTGTAGCTCCCTTAACGGGAGGGATGTTTTGGCTTGGAGTCCTAGCCCAAAAGGAAAATTCTTTGTGGCTCAAGGCTATGCGATACTTGATAGGAACCTACATGGTCCAGTTGAAGTGCACTGGTGGAAGAAGGTCTGGAATAAATTTTCTTAGCCCAAATGTAATTTTTTCTTATGGTTGTTGGCTCAGAAGAAATGTCTCAATTGGGAGAATCTTTGCAAAAGAGGCTTTCAAGGACCTTATGTTTGCTTCTTATGCTCACACAGTGAAGAGTGTATCTCTCACTTGTTTTTTCTTTGCCCTTTCTCAAAAGAAATATGGCATAGATGGTGGGAGGCTTGGTGTCATGGTTGTATTCATGCCACTTCTCTCATTAACTTTTGGGAAAGCTTGGGCAAACCTCTAGCAAAGACTTCTTTCTTGCAGATTGCCTAGACGGTTGGGCTGATTTTTATTCTCTAGAACCTTTGGTTGGAGAGGAACCACAAAATTTTTTGTGACTCTTAAGTTAGGTAGCCTTTAGTTGTGGGGGAAGATTCTTAGTAGGCTTCAGAAGACTATCCTTGCAAAGTGTGATATGTTTGAAAGTATAAACCCTGGGGATCAAACTATTGTGAAGAATTTGAACCTGGATGGAAATAATCAAGGATGCACTCTTGGAAAAAGGCCTTTCCATGGCAAGCAATGTGTTTGTAGGGCTGGGCAATGGACTCCTTCCAAGGCTAGGATCTTGAAGATTAATAATAATGGGACTTCTCAAGGGAATCATGGTCATGCTGGTATTGAGGCTATAGGTAGAGGTAATGATGGTGGTGTGATTTTTCTCTTCTCTATTTACAAGGGTCTACACTCTAATAATCTGATGGAGGCCCTCGCTATTAAGATTATTGTGCAGAGAAGTTGTTCTTTAGGCTCGAAAAAGATCACATGTGAGTCTGACTCTCAGATTGTTGTTGATATGTTGAATAACCAGAGCTTGGCGAACGCTAATTGGAATTTAGGCTCTTTGGCCAGAAAAATTCTAAGTCTATGTAGTTCCTTGGATTTTGTTTCCTTTCGTCATATCCCTCACGAATGGAACAGAGTAGCAAATTGTTTGGCAAAGTGGACTTCAGAGAATGTGGATAGTTGGGATATTAGCAGAAGGGATGAGTTACCTTCTGAATATCATGGGATTTTTGATCAGCTATTATTGGAAGATAGGAATATGTAGTGTTGTTGTGGGCATTTGGCCTTTGCTCTGTAATTTATATTTGATTGAATAAATTTTTACCCCTTTTTTCAAAAATCTGCTAAACATGAATTTGGCTTTAGGTCACCACCAAAGGAGACCCACAACTAGGCATTTCTCTAAGTGGCATGACAGTCTTCAGAAGCTTCAAAAATAGAAGACATTGACCATCAAACGTCCAAATATGGTTTTGTACAAGACAATAATGGAGGGCACCATACAAACATCATTCCCTTCTTCTTTCTTGTATTGACTTGATCGTCAACATCCTCTTCTGAATCCTCTTGTGCTTAATTTTATAGATCAAAAACAAAACATTAATTCATAACTCATAAAACTAAGATGGCAGTTCAAGAAGCCCTAAAATATCTTCTCAAGTGAATAATATATGTCCCAATTTTTGAAATTTTGTATACCAAAGCATAAATTATCTAAACAAACACCATTGAAAATGCATCCCACAAAGGACCACCTCAAAAATAAGATATGCCCATAGTTGCCTACCAATAAATCAAGAGAATCAGAGCCTATTATTTTGGATCCCCTTATAAATTTGAAAACCTATTATTATCAAGCCCCTTATGAGAATTTTTATGATGGGCACTATGGAAAAAACAAAAACCAAAATGCAAAACACGATGCATGTAATGTACTGCAGTGATTTCTTCTATATTGTATAGTAGAGTCTAATAGAAAACAAGGGGCGTATGCGCCAAAGTTCCTACCTTCATGTTTTTATGGTTGACTGAAGTAATATTGCATGAAGGGAAAATTAATTTAGTTACAATTTTTAGCATAATGGAATGAAATGCACAAGAGTGGAAGAATTATGTAGAAGAAATTAGCAGTTGAGATTGAATATAGTTTTAACCAGCTTAGTATCAATTTTAGATTGAATATGACATTAACAGCTAGGCTTGGAGAGAATGACGTAAAATATTTCCAAGGCCATTAACAGCTAGGCCCAAGGACATAGAGCATCCAACCAAGAAAACTTGACCCCTTGGGATGCAAGTCGCTGGAACATTCAACTAAGAAAATTCCATCCAATTTGTGACAAGTAAATTTTGACATTAAACTAAATAAATTAAAACTTTGATAATTTATTGTAGATGGAAAATTGAAATTTTTATGTCATTTTAAGAAATACTTAAATAATAAAAATGTTTTTTGACTTAAATCATATAAATCTAAGATCAACAAATCAAAGAAAAATACTAATGATCGTAATAACATAACAATAATTTTGGTTATAAAAATGATGTAATAGTATTGGTATGATTGATTTACTCATGACTAAATTATAGATCATTATTCAATTTTGAGTTGTCTCATATGTAAAAAACTAAGTCTTGTAATTATTATGTTAATAGTGCCAAAATATTGAAAATTTAATAATAGCAATGTCATTTCAATAATAATTATACTTACTAAAAGCTTCAAAGCTTGATATATGTTTTTCAAATTTAAATAGCAATGGTATCTAAATTTCATATATGTTTCAAAAAAAAATTAAAAAATCAAATCAAAATATATAAGTATTTTAAAAAAACATATGCCCTTATTATTCAAATTTCTCATTAAAAAAATTTAACAAAACTTATGAATACTTTTAGTAAAAATTTATGAAATAATTAGATTCTTAGAAATATAATTTTGTTATTTATTAATTTAATTACAATTTAGAATAAATAAATTATAATTAATTTAGTTTCTTAGTTTCAAAAATTAGTTATAATTTAGGTAGCTCCAAAAAAAAGCATTAACAAGTTATGATGTTTGCTTTTAAAAAGCTTAATTAAAATAAGATTGGAAAATAGTACCTAGTAAAATATAGTATAAAACTAATAATAAATATATTTAAAAAGTAATATTAAACATTTAACTCTATATTTGAACTTGGTAAAAAAAATAGATAGGGATAATTAATATTGATTAGACATTCATTTGTTAGGTGGAAAATAAAAATGATTATTTTTTAATAAGTTAATCTACTTGTCACAAATGTGGCAAAGATAAGTAATAATTAATGCATTCATTAATAGAGTTGTTAGAAAATATTTGTATTATTGTTAGAGAAAATTGAATTTTTTCATTGCCAAATATAGAATGATCCAATAGAATGAATGAAAAATGTGATTTACAAAATAATGAAAAATTAGAAAAAGATATAAACATTTGCAGCTTCTTTTAATCTTTGAAATCCTATAAATTGATTGGTGAGTTAAATTGAAAAATTGAATTGAATGAAAACAATAATATTCTGCGAAAGGCAAGAACTAAAAATGAGACTAGCATTGATTTTTTTTGCTCTTACAATTCATTCACCTTGTCCTTGACCCTACTTCCCACATTTTACCTCAAAACGGTAAAACCCCACAAAAATGTTATGGATTAGTAGGAAGTTACTACAAGTTTAAGCATTTAAATTTCCATGTCTTCAAAAATAATTCTACTGGATCTACCATAAAGAATATAAACAACAAAAGATAGAAAACGCAATATGAACAATAACTGTTGTTGCCCTCCAAATTTTAGAATTCCACAAAAAGGTTATGGATTATCAATGCCTCTTAACTTTTACACTAATGTCCTCAATACTATGTGTGTTAAATATGAGGGATTGTTGTTAATGGATATTAAGGTATCCCACTCTCTATTATTGGAATAGATGCACCTATTTAAATGTATTGTTTGTTTTCTCTTCCTTGGCCTGCATGACCATGGGGCTCACTCGAAATCATATTAAGCAATGCTATTTTCCATGATTTGGTAGAGGGCGTCCACCCCTTTTGTGAACCATGTAAAACAATATAAATATTTTTTATAATTCAGCTCCAATTAAATTTAAGGTCAATCACCATGCATATTAAACTTAAAGAGTCAACTCATCTTGAAATTAAAGTTACAATTCAGCTCCTCCATAGTAATTTGTATTATCTGTTGTTTCCAGAAATGAAAATTTTCTAATACGATTGCATCTTAACAATGTCAAAATGATTGCATTTTAATAGTGACTATCATCTAAAATGCTGCAAAAGACTCACGTATACCAGAAGTACTTGCAAACATTTCTATGGAATTGGAGACATTATAATTGTTTCTATACTTCCTTTCCAATTCACTACTAGCTATTTCTTTACACTCTATTTGTACACAGTATGTTTGCTAATACATTTACAACTAGCTACTTCTTTATACCCTTACCTCTAACTCTGAGATTGTTTGTGCCACCAATCTATTTAAATGAATTAACAATGTTACTGTCATGTTCACACTTCCAAATTCTTACCAATGCATACCTTTCTAAAGATTGTATATGTTCTCATTTAAGGGCATATAAAGAGGTGGACTCTACTATTTTTCCAAACACCAAGACTTTACATCTTGCTACAGGCCTTCTCCCATGCCTTCCACAAACCCTTTAATGCATTACAACTTGCAAGTTATACAAAGAATATGTCCTCCCTTCTGTTCAACTATAGTTAGTCCTCAAATTTGCATCCAACGATGAAACTCCTACCATCTTCGGCAAGAACTTGGCTGCCCTGCAGCCCTTGTTTTCTGTTGTTCTCCTTCTCATTAGACATGAGAACTTTTATGGCATGATAGGATTGTTAAAACAACCACATAGCCTCTCTTTTATCTCATTTGTAACAAGCTTTTTGGCTATAGGGCATTTTTCCTGATATCCTAAAAGAAGACATTTTATTGAACAATTGAAAAGCTAACAAACAAATTTAGCAATGCAGCTCCTAATAGTATTATATTATCAAACAAAGTAATAGATAATTTGGTTTTACTATACATTATTTAAGAATTCTGATAAGACATCTAAAATATATTATAATATTCCCAAGTTGCTACAAAATCATTTTGGAATTTGATGTGATCAACATTGTGCACAGAAGAGTTAACAAGGAGCAATGATATACTTTACAGGATTGGCTGATCAAACAACTTCACAAAATTTTGCTACTATTGTTATTTCACTTACAAATCAAATATTATACCAATTTTGTCATTTGAATGCATAAAAAAATTTGAATTCATAACAGACAAGTCGACTTTTGATTCCAAGAACTAATGATGTAAATGTGTGATTGCACAGGAGGTTTCCTTTTGTGTATGACTATATACTATGTGTTGCTAACCCAACTTTTACACTAGTTTCATCCCAAACATTTTGTGTTAAAATTGTTCTTAAAATACTTTAAATGGAAGAAATCTTTTTATTAAAAATAAGTTCTTAGTATCCTATTAATTGCTCTTAAGATACTTTAAATGGATGAAATTATTTAAGATTCTTTTTTATTAAAGATAATTTCTTAGTATCCTATTATATGACAATCAGTTCCTAACCATGACTTATCTTGTCCAAACCCACTCTTAGTCACTCCACTCCACAACCACTTTGCATCAATTTTCTCAATCCAAAGCCTTCCCTTCCCTACATACAATTCCTAACCATGACTTATCTTGTCCAAAACCACTCTCACTCACTCCACTCCACAACCACTTTGCATCAATTTTCTCAATCCAAAGCGTTCCCTACCTTAAAGCCTTCCTTACCCTGCCTACTCTTGCCAGGAAATAAGCTGACCGGCAGCCCTTTACAACTGCAAAATTGAGCCTGTACAAAGATCATTACCCACGTATACAGACTAAAATAAAAGAAAATGAAACGTATCAGATGTGATTAAAATTTTACAGAACAACATGGCAGTAAAGCTTCCCAATTTAAACTGTTTTCTTTTAAAACAGTGAAACTTGGGTAGCTATCTATATGGCATATTATTAAAAAATTGTTCCATGTTTCTAGTCTTTAAAATTGATTAAATTGAAATCAGACATGATAAACATCATGTAAGATTAAACAGCAGCAGGAAAACCTCCAGTAGATATATTAACAAAGAAAATTGGCACAACATTGTAATTTTTAGAAAAACAAAAGGATAAAGGAAGAATGGTGAAGGTTTTGCAAATGGGGTTACAAGCGGAGTGGGTTTAACCATGGAGGAAACTTCATAGTTAAGTGCGTTTGAGATGGAGTAGTACTGAGATGGGTGATCTCCTGGTTAAACCCACTCCTAACTACGGAGTTTCCTCCATGGTTAAACCCACTCTGCTTGCAACCCCATTTGCAAAACTTTCACCAAGTGTTGTGCCTTAAGAAACATTTATTAGAAAGCCCCTTAAGCTCATAAATTGATAAGTAGGATATGGGTGACCTCTCTGGAAGTCTCAATGCTTCACCTCTGTGAGCATCAGCTAGATCAGAAGAGTGCTAAGTGTTCCATTTATTCTCATGTGAGACAGGTTCATGTTGAATCGCTACTCATGAAATAAGGATCAATTAGTTTGACTCAAAAACTACACAGTTAAATCCTGATAGCAATCTCACAATTTGACTTGTGCAAATTCTGTCCTGCTTATCAACTGTTGAAATGTCAAAACCTTAGCTGGTGAGTTTTACATAATAGAATCTAAATCATTATCAATTTGTATCTAAAGTTAAATCATTATAAGTGTTTTCCTACATTGTTTCATTCAAAAATCACAAGTGGAACTCACTGGTCCCTTTGACAGTGTAAATTACTCCACATTTCAGGGGGAGTATGAAGTTTGATAATAATGAATTCAGTTACAATTCCAAAATGCACTCACATTCCATGGGAGAGCTATTCAAACATTCAGTTTTAATTTAAAACTTCAGTCTTTCGCTTAGCTTATCTATGAGTCAGTCTCCTTCATTGAAAAACTGAACCCATGCCAATATAATACCTATAGTTGGGCGAAAAAAACTGTTTGTTTAGAAATCAGATTTATGAAAGAATGGGCAGATTTTCTAAGCATTCATAACTGCTGTTACAAGCAGCTAACTGTTGTTTCACCACAGTAGGTTTCATGACAGCAAGGTTTAACAGATGGGAATTTTTTCCTGTTCTATGTTAAGGTAAGGGGTGTGTAATTTTCATTCTAATGCTGCAAATAAATTTTGTTTATTGCCCCCTAAAACAGAGCATACTCTGTTCTAAGCCAAAGCACTGTTAAAATATATTTTTATTGGTTTGCATTGTTAAAATATTATTATCAGAAAAAAGTTGTCTACTATTACCGATACCTTGCGCGCTTAGCTTTAAAATAAACTCCCATACCTTGGACAGGGTTTAAAATTATCATCATAATCTACAGTGATGATCTTAGAATCAAATTGATGACATTGGTTACTGTACCCTTGAAAGATCAAGGTATTCATCTAAATTTGACGGCTCTTTTCCAAGGCTTCTGGTCAGTGGTGTGCTCTGCCACTTAGTTTACTTGCTTTCTTTAACTTTTTGTACTCCACGTTTGTGTGGATAAAAGGTAACTGGCTAGTGCAGTGGAGTTCAAAAAACATACGGTGAAATATCCTTTTAGATTAGAAAAGAGGGAAGCATGTATTATTAAATATTTGGTAGTTTTAAACATTTGTTGTTCCCTAAGGAGCATCCAAGCAGCAATAGTTGCATGTCACATGGACTGCACTCTCTCCCGCGAGCTATAACCATATGTGTCGGTCATAGCTACTTTGTTTGGACAATTTGAGATGGAGCTCTCTATTCAAGGCAATTCATTACCATGACTTGTCCCGAATCCAGCTCAGCTTTTCTGTTATGATGGTCCAGCAGCCCAAACGGCTGGGTCGGAAACTGTCCACTTAAATAAAAATGGTAGACATCATTTGCTCCAGTGCTCCCAAAAGAAATAAATAAGCCCATACTTGTGATCAAATGTCCTAATCCTAATAGTCTTTCTGCAATGTCCCAATACTGTTGCACAAATTGGTCAATCACTAACTGAAAAGACCAAAATATGAACGACTATTAATACATGTGTGATCAGCTATTAGTACATGTGGTTTCATTTTTGAGACTCTTTTAAAAGCGGTAATTAAATGATATTTATGACAAAACTACTACGAATATTAGAACTAAACAAATTTTTAGGACTGAAACAAACATTGCACCTACAAGATAATCCCAATTTCAGAGTTTTTCCTGTAATAGTTGCAATGAAGATTGTAAGACAACACCCTGCTCTTTAGGTAATGCCCAATTACAGATTTTTTCCTGTAATAGTTACAGAGAAAATTGTAACACAAGGCCCTGCTCTTTAGTATATCATGATGCCCCAGAACTCCAACATACAAGTCAAGATTGTGGGATAACAATTATAAAAGTTACATTTTAAGTAAACTCAAAAGAGGTCGTGTTACATGTAACCCCCTGCTACAATATTAACAGTCGTATTAGCAATCCCAATGTATGACTCAACTCATTAGGTGGCATTGGTTGGGTGCCACATGGCTGTCTTAATGACTCTCTTCAACTGCATTATTTTGATGGCTTTCTTTTTTAAGAGGGCACAACTTTCCACCAGTAGTACAAGTATCTTTAATATAATTAATACAAACTTTTTTCAAAAAGTCTTTCAATATAATTAATAAAACCTTTTTTTCAAAAATTGATGTCGTATTCTCAGTTCCATCGATTAATAAGGATGGAAATCTTATGGAAATCTTTTTTTATATTAACTAAAAGAATTTTTTAACAGAGTTATGATAAGCCTGTATGCAAGCGCTGATATAGTGAAAAGATTGAGAAGAGGGATTTTTTTTCTGTTGTTCTCCTTCGTTTTAGTTCTTTGCTGCAGCAGGAAACAATTGCCCAGGGCTTGAGGTTAAATGGTGATTAGTTTTTTGCTCTACTACAAAGCAGATTATTTCATTTTCCTCTGCCAACGTCCATTTCTCATATTTTATCGTTATTTAATTGATGAAGATGATCGACTCTTACTGAAATACTATGCAGAACAATGCTTTCACAGAAATCAACGACAGAGAAGAGGCAAAAATCAATGTAAAATGTTTTGGGATTAGCGTTCTTTAGACTGCCTTTGTAGCTGGCGTTTTGGACAAGACTATCGAGGTCTTGGGCCTCCCGTTCCCATGCAAAGACCGATAACAACAGCAGACAAATATGTATTCTTTCCCTTCACGCAGGTGAGACGTGTTGTTTATTAAGTTTTCTGCATTGACATTGATTAGTAAAGTGATTAAAAGGGTAATGTTTACAGAGAAATGCATCAACTATTCTCCCTTGTGCACAACAATATGCAGAGCATACTGATTACATGTATACACAAAAACATGATTTTGGGCAATGCTTGCAGGTATGAGCTAAGTCTTCTGTTGTTCCCTTGCTTTGTTTCTGTGGTTATTATTTCTACCTTGTCTGATAGCCACTGCCAGTAGCAGTCCTTTTCAAGAGAGTTAGTGTTTACTCAGATTAATTAGATTTTCTCACTAATTAGGTTTTCATCAATATCAAATGTAACCTCTATTCTCTCCCACTCTCTGCGTCGAAGATAGAGATGCATAGTATCTTGAAACCCAAAATTATAATCTTAATGTTTTATCATTTTGAAGCTCCTCTCTACAGGAAGAATAGACTCATTAGGTAAGCAAAAATTTTGTCCTTGTTATGAACGATGGCATTCACTTTACCAATTGCCTCTGAGCCATCAAATAGATCAAGCCCCATCTGACTCCCTTTTCATGTAAACTCCTTTCCTCCTCCAATTTCAACAAAGATGTGGAGACCACTTTAACACTGGAAAAAGGCGAGGTGAAGATGCTAACGATCTTGCTCCTTTAACTTGAACTGCATACAGTCACTTCTTTGTTTGACCTCGCTCTTGCAAATTGTTGGGACACTCAAACAAGTGGTGACCTTCTTGTTTACATCCTATGCAAGTCTAGTAGACCCCTTTTGCGATCTCATTATTGAACTTCAGCTTGCTCAAAGATTTCTATTGCTTTGTGCTTCCATTGGTTTTTGTACCTTTCTTTCATGCAACTGTATGCATTTCTGCACTTTGGATCTCTTCTTGTCCCTTCAAAAATTTAATTATGTTTATATATCTGGGAAGTAAAAAGGACTACCGAGGGTCTTCTAATAACATTTACCAAAAAATAAGTATTTCTGCCCTTTGGCAGAAAACATTATTCTAAAGATAAAAACTCGTGTAGTCTACAAGTTCCAACATAAAAAAAACTGGCGCCTATCGATCTATTCTGTAGGATGAAAATTAAGACATTATTTGCTTGGAATCTCTGTTCTTTTTGGTTTTGGTGGGTCTGATAGTGGCTATGTATGGAGATGGAGAATGTGAAAACACCCCTATGGAGAAAGTAGCCTTAGCAATGGCACCCTATACTTAGGCAACACATGACCAGACTGCCCCTATTTCAGCATGATGCTATTTTGAAAGGAAATTGATGTACGAGGTCATATAACTGTGGTCTCACTGGTTGCAAGCAGATCAGTGCAACTAATAACATAACATAGGCATGTGAGAATGAGGTGAGTATGAGGAGGGACTACTTCCCAGCTAGAACAAAGTTGAAAAGGAAAACAAGAGAATGAGTATCTGAGCTTCTTCATGTTGAAGACTATTGTGCATAATTACTAAAACAAACCAATTTTCCAACATAGAATTAGCATACAAAACCATAATATCATATGCTTTGTGCCAATATGATAATGAAATTCAAATGCTTCTATAGTTCTGCTTTCCCACCAGAAACATTTCTAACGTATTGTGCTAAGAAAACAGAGTACATAATTCACGCGACATGTCAACCGAGTCAACTGTAGTGCATTGAGCAACACACCCTTCGGTATCACATGGGCTTGGGGGATTATGGACCTTGTGACCTCAAGCCATGCCCCCAACCCAACAACTCATATTTAGAAAAGAATTGTAAAATTCATGTATTGTTTATGCTAAACATGAATTTGGCTTTAGGTCACCACCAAGGGAGATCCACCTCTAGGAATTTCTGTAAGTGGCACAACGGTCTTCAGAAGCTTCAAGAATAGAAGACGCTGATCATCAAACATGCAGACAGGGTTCAATTTATGAAGGTCTACAAGACAGTAATGGTGCCTTTAGAAAAGAATTGTAAAATTCATGTGTTGTTTATGCTAAACATGAATTTGGCTCTAGGTCACCACCAAGGGAGATCCACCACTAGGCATTTCTCTAAGTGGCACAACGGTCTTCAGAAGCTTCAAAAATAGAAGACGCTGACCATCAAACATGCAGATAGGGTTCAATTTATGAAGGTCTACAAGACAGTAATGGAGGGCACCATACGGACAACGTCATTCCCTTCTTCTTTCTTGTATTGACAAGATCATCGACATTGTCTTCTGAACCCTCTTGTGCTTAATTTTATAGGATCAGAAACAAAACATTAATTCAGAACTCAGAAAACTAAGATGGCAGTTCAAGCAGCCCTAAAATATCTTCTCAAGTGAATAAAATTTGTGTCCCACTTTTTGAAATTTTGTATACCAAAGCATAAATTCTCTAAAACAAACACAATTGAAGATGCACCCCATTGAAGGACCACCTCAGAAATAAGATGTGTCCATAGTTGCCTACTAATAAATCAGGAGAATCGCAACCTATTATTTTGGATCCCCTTATACATTTGAAAACCTATTATTATCGAGCCCCTTATGAGAATTTTTATGACAAGGCACTGTCAAAAAAACTAAAAAAAATGTAAAACACGGTGCATGTAATGTACTGCAATGATTTCTTCTATATTGTATACCATAATCTGATAGAAAATGAGACTAGCATTGGATTTTTAGTGCTCTTACAATTCACTCACCTTGCCCTTGACCCTGCTTCCCAGTTTTACCTCAGATCGGTAAAACCTCACAAAAATGTTATGGATTAGTAGAAGTTACTAGTAGTTTAAACATTTAAATTTCCATGCTTTAAAAAAAAAATCAACTAGATCTACCATGAAGAATATAAATAACAAAAGATAGAAAGTGGAGTGTGAACAATAACTGTTGTTGCTCTCCAAAGTTTAGAATTCTACAAAATGTTTATGGATTATCAATGCCTCTTTAACTTTTACACTAATGTCCTCACTACTATCATGTGTGTTAAATATGAGGGATCTGTGTTAATGGATATTAAGGTATGCTACTCTCTGTTATTGGAATAGATACACCTGTTCAAATGTATTTTTTTTTTTCTCTTCCTTGGCCTGTATGTCCATGGGGCTCACCAGAAATCATATTAAGAAATGTTATTTTCCATGCTTTGGTAGAGGGCCTCCACCCCTTTTGCGAACCATGTAAAACAATATAAATAATTTTATAATTCAGCTCCCATTAAATTTAAAGTCAATCACCATGCATATTAAACTTAAGAGTCAAATCATCTAAAAATTAAAGTTACAATTCAGCTCCTCCATAGTAATTTGTACGCTTCCCTAAATCTCTTTATTCCTCTTCCATTCCAGTCTGTTCAATTGCCTATTTTTGCGTGTTTCCCTGCCTCACACTACCTTCCTCTGTCATGGCTCCTCTTTTGCTCTTATTTTCAATGATTTGAATGTTATTAATCTCTGATCTTCCCCATTTTTTCAACAATCTCTCACACCATCATCAACAACAACAACAATCACTCTTGCAGTTCAAAATCTGTTGTTTCCAGAAATGACAATTTTCTAATATGATTGCATCTTAACAATGTCAAAATGATTGTATTTTAATAGTGACTATGATCCAAAATGCCGCAGAAGACTCACGTATACGAAAAGTACTCGCAAATATTTTTATGGAATTGGAAACATCATGACTGTTTCTATACTTCCTTTTCAATTTATAAGCATCGTTTGGAATTAGGAAATTGACCTTGACTTTATGATATGTATTAGGCTATTTGTCTTATGCGATTTCATTTGGAATATATGTTCCCAATTTTTGTCTCTTATTCTTTTATGCTCTTGCATATGGAACATACATCTTACATGTTCTTTGTCGGCTATATAAATCCCTTAACTTGTTTTCTCAAACTTCTATGAAATAATAAATGGGCAAGTGAGATTTTTGAAAGTGCATTTTACTTGCATTTTAATCTTGAATGATTTGGTAGATTGCCCATACTTATTGAAAAACATCGTTGGGCTAATAGTTGAAGTCAACAAAGCCTTCTCAAACTCACATGATGTTGCACCTAGGAAGGACTTCAAGAAGCTTCTATTGGTATGTGCATTAACCTTTTCTTTACCTTCATTTTTGCCTATTTGGATGTACATAAATATTTCCTTACCTTCAATTTTCATGTTTGGATGTTTTAATCTTGGATCAATTTTTTAATTTGTCTATTTTATAGGTTGTTGATGTTATGTATATTCTATCGATTATTGGCAATTGTTTTTTATTAAGTAAAATGGGTTTTAATGGGTGCCTGAAACCCATCGGTTCACAAAAGATATAAATTTTAAGTCTTGATCCAAAACAACCACCAAAGAAACAATGGGCTAGAAGAGGCCAGAAGAGCCATACAAAAAGTAACAGCCTCTAAAAGAGCGGGCAAGCATCAGGTTTTGAAAGAACCCAAAACCTTATACAATACCGACCATCATGATTTACTTTTCGGTCTTGTCTTTTGAGAATGTAAAGACATATTGAATCAAGGTTTAGAGGACTTGCCTTTTTTGTCCTTTTACTAATGTCCATCCATCCTCCACCTTCCCAGTAGCCTTCTGCCAATCAGGGCATTCAGCGCCACAACCAACCCCCAATATCCTTGTTGAAACAACAGCAACACCCATGTTCTAGACAATAGAAGAAGGGACAACAACACTATTCTGAAATAGAGTTTCTAGAGGGACAACATTCAAATCAATAACAAATGAAGGGACATCTGTAGCATTCTTGGTCATCGCCATAGGGATAGCATTAGAATCATCAGAGACAGCTACATAATCCTCCACCAAAGAAGGATCATTCTGGGAAGAGCTATCCAACCCGTCCTCAACTAAGGATACTTTCTGAACCGTGTAGTGATCATCCAAAACCCCAACCACCAAGAAGGTGATTTCTTCAATCTAACCTTTTCAGAGGAGCATCGCGTAGCGAGATGGCCGGTCTCATGACATTTTTTGCAACTAAAGGAAATACCCTCATAATCAAGAAGTTGAATCCAAGAACCATTTGGAGAGGCTAACTTATCTTTTCAGGGAGCCCTTGGAGACATCGATCTCCACAAGAATGTGAACATACATCGTCCGATACACATTGGAAGACACTGAATCAACCAGCAAGAAGTCCCCAAGGGCCTCCCCCATAGCCTCCAAGACTGAATCTAGCCACAAGTGAGGGGGAAGATTTGACAACCTAACCCAAATAGGAAACTTATTAAAAGATTTAGAAGTCAGGTCAAAATTCTTATACCAAAGTTTAGCCATCAAGGGGAACCTCTCCTCCCAAGAGAAACTATGAAAAAGGATGAAATTTCTATCTTTAGGATTTGCAAATTTCATAATAAAAAACCCCTGGCCACATGGTATTTCTATACTAAATCCGAAATTAAAGGTTCCCAATGTTTGGAAATCTAAGCATGCAGATTCGACAGAGAGGGCCAAAAACCCCTAAAATGAAAATTAACAGTTGTAGAAGAGTATTCGTCCACATATGTGGAAATCTCATCAACAATTTCTAAATCTAGGTGAAGCACAAGTAGGTTACTTATAGAGACAAGCACAGTTGAATGGAGCCCTGACTTCATAGTAGGGCTGATGTAGAGGTAAAACACAACAGAAGAAACACAATAGAAATAGGAACCAACACCAGCAAGAGATAGATTATAAAATTCTTCTATTTAATTTATCAAATGAACAGTATATACATTAGATCTTCCTGTAGTTTTCTTCTCTTCATAAATTTGTATCCAGAAACTTTTCTCTCCAACTTGACTTAAACCTAAACCTAAAACTCTATTTATACTTGCTAAGATAATATACGAAACCTTCTAGATTATTACAAAATAGGAAAAACAACTTATAGAAAATTCTAGATCAATATAGAATGGGGAAGAATGACCCCACGATGATCTGTACAAATCCCAAGAAAATTATCTTATCCTAATGATGAAATCAAGATAAATTTCTCAAGTCGGCTCATGCATAAAACTTGACCTAAATACTTTATATAAAAATTTGACCTAAATATTTTATGTGGGTGCTCCTGCACCATACTTCTTGGGACAATAGAATCCAAGTCCCTTGGATTGGCCTTCCTCTTTTGTGCCTTCCAATTCTTTGGTATTTTCTGTTTGTACTCTTGACTAGTATCCAAATCAACTATCATATGTGCGTAAACCTTTTCCATATTTAGATGGAACTCCTACAAACCTACCATGAATGGATTAGATGGAACCTCATTGAATATGACTTCACCAATTTGGGTTACTATAGCAATTGCTCTGTCCTTCGATGTGATGTCTTTATGCTGCAATATCTTCATGCTTGGAGACAAATTCATCACTATTGGAGCCTCCTCTATCCTCTTAGCTTCATCACAAGTCTTCTTCCTTGCTGTTAGTATCATTTTGATAGGCCAGAACACCCTCTTTCTTAACTTCAAATGCCATTTCTTTGTTGCATTAAGGACCATCACATTCAACTCTTTATGAACTAGTATATCTACTTCACTGTGTTCATTTGGTATGTCGATATGTCCATCTGGTATATTAGCATCAATATGATCAAGTTGTTCTTTCAATGAACAACTCTTCTCTTCCAATGTCCCAGTATAGGCTTCTATAATTTGAATTGGTTGATTCTTTAGATCTTTATTTTTTTTTTCCATATTTTTCTGCAATTCCTCTTTTAGTTGCACTAAATTTTCTTCATGCTTTCTCAGTTCCTACATTAGTAATTCCATTCGTTCTTTTACCTCTTGATCTATTTTGGCTTCATCTTCTCTTTTCTTCCTTTTCTCTTCCACTCTTTTCCTTGCTTCTTCCTTCTTCTTGTTCTGAAAATCCCAATATGAAACCCATGAATCGAATAGTATTTTTGATCATGAGATAAATCTCCTCTTGTGACCATTGTCTCCTATCTAGGTTCTCTCCACTCAACCTAGTGTTTTGGCCACACTTATAGGTTCTTTCCTCAACCTGTCACAAAATCAAATTCACCTTAGAAGCTAAAAGCTTTCCCCAAGCTTTTCCCAAGCTTTTTCTAAGCACCTTAGGATCTTTCCCCAAGCTCTGATACCAAAAACAATGCAGAGGTAAAACACAACAGAAGCAAACACAGTAGAAATAGGAACCAACACCAGCAAGAGATAGATTATAAAATTTTTCTATTTAATTTATCAAATGAATAGTACATACATTAGCTCTTCCTGCAGTTTTCTTCTCTTCGTAACTTTGTATCCAGAAACTTTGCTCTCCAACTTGACATAAACCTAAACCTAAAACTCTATTTATACTTGCTAAGATAATCTACGAAACCTTCTAGATTATTACAAAATACGAAAAACAACTTATAGAAAATTCTAGATCAGTATAAAATGGGGAAGAATGATCTGTACAAATCACAAGAAAATTATCTTATCCTAATGATGAAATCAAGATAAATTTCTCAATTTGGCTCATGCATAAAACTTGACCTAAATACTTTATATAAAACTTTGACCTAAATACTTTATGTGAGTGCTCCTACACCAAGGGCCCCAATACCTGCCTCAAAAAAAGCCACATCAGCATAAGAGATAGTAGATCTCCCTAGAGCCACCCGAGACTGAGCAACCGAGGAACAGTGAGCCTCAGCAGTAGGAGTCACAGGAGCAGCAGTCGCAGCAACTGTAGCCATAGCAGAGGGACGGAGAGCACCTACCACAATAGCTGTGGCGACACTTGCCACAACTGAGGGACGAAGAGCTACCACCACTGCAGCCAGAGAGCGAAGAACATCCCCATCAACAACCTGAGAAACCTAGGCGAGAGAAAATGAAGATTCAAACCCGGTTGGAGCAGCGCGAGCAGGAGACATAGCGGTGAATATAGATTTGTTGGTAACAATGTTTTTAATTATTATTATTATTGACAATTGTTGTGACTTATTTATTGTTGTTTATATTGGTGAGCATGTGTCTTTTGGCGAGCTTATTTTTTGGGGATGCTTACAATAATGCATCGTAAATGATAATAAACTTGTGCATTACCTGAATCAGCTTGTCTGTCTTGTATAGAACTTGTCACTCTACTCGTGGTACCAAATATGAAGATCAAATAGATTCAGTGATGTCCAATCATAGTTGTCCCTAGAATAAACGTAAACCCAATATGTAAATCATAGTAACTTTCGAGTTATATTTATATTGGATTAAGACAAAGATATGAAAATCCTTCTACTATTGCTCTACCCTTATTTATTTACTCATTTGATCTCGTTTGAAATGGTACCTTCATAATTGCATCCATGCCCATGCTTATTCAGGTGAGCACACTACGAAGGTCCACCTTTTACTTAAACAACCAAAGCCTGCCCGATTTTGCACATAAATATCCTAGAAGCACATCTGACTGTTATTGCCTGTGAGCAAAGTATTTTGTTGGCAGCACAAAGCCGTACAAATAATTGCTCAATAGAAGACACGTATTGTTTGTTACAGACATTTATTAGGTATAAATTTAGATCAAACTTTTATTTATTATATTAAAGCCATTAAATTGTGTTAGAATTTGTATTTTATTTTAAGATCATTTCTATGAGACCTGGATATCCACATTTTTCTTAGTGCATCTTCCATAATGTGTGACTGTGACCAGTGGAAATACTTCTTGTGAAAAATTAGTATATTCTTATTAGGTTTGGTGCATGTTCCATAAGCTATGACTCTTGTAGTGACCATTCTACATAGCAATAAAATTGTGATCAATGGAAATGCATCTTTAAAAAAAATTATATCGTCAATGATGTAAACTGGTTACCGAATTAAATTTTTTCTTAAAAAACATGAAGATTAGAGGAAATATCAAGGATATTTTTATTTGTTGAAAACTTTTGTGTGTCCATTTATTTCTTGTTCGAATATTGAACATGTTCATGCAATCAAAGAGTATCATGCAAACCATTCTGGTCGTGTATATGAAGGCATAATACAAGGTAGAACTATGGAGTGCACATGTCAAATGACAATTCAGAGCAACTAGATTTGTGCACAGTATGTTTGCTGATACATTTACAACTAGCTACTTCTTTATACCCTTACCTCTAACTCTGAGGTTGTTTGTGCCACCAATCCATTTAAATGAATTAACAATGTTACTGTCATGTTCGCACTTCCAAATTCTTACCAATGCATGCCTTTCTAAGGATTGTATATGTTCTCATTTAAGAAAATATAAAGAGGTGAACTCTACTATTTTTCCAAACAGCAAGACTTTACATCTTGCCACAACCCTTCTCCTATTGCCTTCCACAAACCCTTTAATGCATTACAACTTGCAAGTTATACAAAGAATCTGTCCCCCTTCTGTTCAACTATAGTTAGTCCTAACTTTGCATCCAACCATGAAACTCCTACCATCTTCGGCAAGAACTTGGCTGCCCTACAACCCTTGTTTTCTGCTTTCTCCTTCTCATTAGACATGAGAACTTTTATGCATGATAGGATTGTTGAAACAACCACATAGCTTCTCTTTCATCCCATTTGTAACAAGCTCTTTGGTTATAGGGTATTTTTCCTATCATCCTAAAAGAAGACATTTTATCAAACAATTGAAAAGCTAACTGACATAATTGACACATTTGACAATGCAACTCCTAATAGTATTATATTATAAAACAAACTAACAGATAATTTGGTTTTACTATACATTATTTCAGAATTCTGATCGACATCTAAAACACATTATAATATTCCCAAGTTGCTACATAATCATTTTGGAATATGATGTGATCAACATTGTGCACAGGACAGGTACCAAGGAGCTGATATCCTTTTGAGGATTGGTTGATCAAACAACTTCACAAAATTTTGCTACTATTTTTATTTTACTTACAAATCGAATATTATACTAATTTTGTCATTTGAATGCATAAAAAACTTTGAATTGATAACAGACAAGCTTACTTTTGATTCTTAAAACTAACGCATCCACCCATGTACAATTACGTAGGAGGTTTCCTTTTGTGGATGACTATATACTATGTGTTGTTAACCCAACTTTTACACTAGTTTCATCCCAAACTATTAAAAATTGTTCTTAGGATACTTTAAATGGATGAATTTATTTAAGAATTCTTTTTAATTAAAAATAAGTTCTTAGTATCCTATTAATTGTTCTTAGGATACTTTAAATGGATGAAGTTAATTAAGATTTTTTATATATTAAAGATAAGTTCTTAGTATCCCATTATAAGACCATTAGTTCATAAACATGACTTATCTTGCCCAAACCCACTCTCACTCCACAACCATTTTGCATTAATTTCCTTAGTCCAAAGCCTACCCTACCCTACCTAGTCTTGGTAGTAAATAAGATTCTGTTTTATTAAAGATAAGTTCTTAGTATCCTATTATATGACAATAAGTTCCTAACCATGATTTATCTTGTCCAAACCCACTCTTAGAGACTCCACTCCACAAACACTTTACATCAAGTTTCTCAATCCAAAGCCTTCCCTACCCTACCTACAATTCCTAACCATAACTTATCTTGTCCAAAACCACTCTCACTCACTCCACTCCACAACCACTTTGCATCAATTTTCTCAATCCAAAACCTTCCCCAGCTAAAGCTTTCCTTACCCTACCTACTCTTGCCAGGAAATAAGATGACCTGTAGCCCTTCTTTACAACTGCAAACCTAGGCCTATACAAAGATCATCACCCACATATATAGACTAAATTAAAAGAAAATAAAATGTATCAGATGTGATTAAAATTTCATAGAACAACATGAGGGCAATAAAGGCTCCTAATTTAAATTGTTTTCTTTTAAAACTGTACAAATTGGCTAGCTATCTATATGGCATATTATTTTAACATTGTTCCATGTTTCTAGTCTATAAATTTGATTGACTTGAAATCACAAATAATAAACATCATGTAAGATTAAATAGCAGTAGGAAAACCTCCAGTACATATATTCACAAGGAAAATTGGCGAAACATTATAATTTTTAGGGATAAAAAGGGATAAAGGAAGAATGGTGAAGGTTTTGCAAATGGGGTTACGAGTGGAGTGGGTTTAACCATGGAGGAAACTTCATAGTTAAGTGCGCTTGAGATGGAGTAGTACTGAGATGGGTGACCTCCATGATTAAACCCATTCTTAACTACAAAGCTTCCTCCATGGTGTTACATCCCAATTTTTGACCTAATTTAAAATATAACCATTGAGGTTCACATGAATTCAACTTGATAGTTAATTTGGTTATAATCCTGTGAAATGGTAAGATGGTTAGTCGTTATAATTCCAAGTGAAGATAACAAGCTAGTTGATCATTTATCTTGAATTCATGGAATTGAGAAGATGGTCAACCATTATGATTATTTATGATTAAATAGATTATTATGATAATATAATTTAAGTGCAAAGAATTTCCTTGCAGGAAGCACATCGAAGGGGTGGAAGCATTGTCAGAAAAGAATTAGGCTCAGGAGCATCACCATCGCTAGGTAAATGGGTTGATGACCTAGCGATATAAAAATAGAATACATATAGGATACATCTGTGGGACCTTCATGAGCTATTTAAATTAATAATTTGAGAAAGATAAATAATTGAGTTAAATATAAAACTTACCTCAAAGGATTTAATTTGATCTTTCACCATATTATTATATTAGATATATCTATATACATAAATATAGATATAAAAATGAAATGGCACCATTATATTATAATAATTTAATAAAGTGATCTCACCCATTAACATATTTACATGTACATATATAAATATAAGATTATAATAATATTCAAATTAAGACTTTCCAACTCTCCATCCATCCTTTTTATTTCTTTCTTTTTGAAACTGATTGGACACTTGGCATTTTCCATTTGACAAATATTCTTATGTTACGGAAGCCAAAGAACCACCTTAATATATTATAAGATATCAAGAATGGGAGTGGAGAGTATTCATTCCTATAGCACCCAACTTCTTTTGATTATGTCATGACTTTAATCTTTTGAAACTAACAGAAGCCATGGTGTCCTAATTGCTCTCCATATGTGGAAGCCATGAGGGAGAGACAAGATCATCTTTTCCTTGATGCCCAAACTTCTTTCTGCCCTATTAAGTTTCCATATTTTTCCTTGTCTTAATAGTCATTCAACCTTGCAATTTACCAATGTTACGTCTACTGGTTACTTGCATATCGACTGATAACTCAAGTGACTCGAATTCCATTCTTTGTCATGAAAGAATAAAGGCTGAGAACAAGACTTACACAATAAAAGTGATGTCTTGATCAACTAAAGGAAAGATTGATCCCTCTACAAGTTCTTCAACAATATTGACTTCCTAATAGGTCATGAGATACATGTCTAATGCTTTTAAATGCAATTTCTATAGCAGTTGGCTCGGCACAGGAATCCCTTTACTTTATGACTGTGTTCACGTTATTTAATTTGCTGAGTAATCCCAGTGAACTATAATGAATTTCCTTCTTATTTTCATAGTATTTAGATTCATCATAAAAGAAGTTGAATAGTATCTCTTTAGGAAGAGTTTCCAAGTGTACTAAGAACTTGGATGAATTATACTATATAGAAAACAAAATACAATAATATTTCAATTGGTCTCAAGAACATATTTCATTTTAGTCACAATTCATGATAAGATATACTAATCAATGAATCCTTTAGAATTTATACAAAGAGTAGATTGCTAAAAAATTCCAAACACTTAGGATTCACCAGCTATATAGCCATCAAATAGTGAAGAGATGGGATAAATCTGCAAGAAAGCAAAAGAGAAATTAGACATGAATAACTTAAATGAAACAATATCAGTTATGACATAACAATGTTTATTCATTTTTAATTTGATTTTATTTAATATCTCATGCATGATTCTGTTATTTTAATCTCCTTTTTTCAAGTCGAGGGGTGTGGTTAAACACCAGGATGCTCAGTGGATTACGAGATGATCCCAGTCTATTCCAGGTAGGAAGGGTCTTTGTTGTTAGAGATTGTGTGGGGATAAAGATTGGTCTGAGGTTGGGTGGTTAAGCCCATGACAATGTTTCCCCTCTCCATAAGATGTCGGATGTGTGTCAAATAAAGATAAGCTATGAATTTAAACATTTGTTAGAAATAGGTATTATCACCTTTATGACGTATATGCCAGAAGATAAGAGTAATTGAGTTATATCATTGTTACAATTATTTTACATTTAGTTGCGAGAGATAGATTTATCTGATGGATTGTTAAATATGAGCATATATTCTAATCTTGAGTTATTGCCACAGTTAAGCAATTGGAAAGAAATGAATGATGCAATGGTATATGAAACCCTAATTTATTCAGTGGTATTTGAAGCCCTAATTGATATAGTGGTATCTGATGCCCTAAACAATCCAATGGTAATTGAAGCCCTTAATGATATAGTGGTATCTGAAGCCCTAAATGATCAAATGGTAATTGATGCCCTAACTGATATAGTGGTATGTGATGCCCTAATTTTATATAGTGGTATTTAATGGTAATCATCATTTGATTTTTGATATAGCAATATTGGATGGAAGTCGTTATATGATATTTTTATAGTAGTATTTGTGGACTAATCTAGATGAATGCAAAAGCATCCCTACAATAATTTCTCAGATCAAATTCCATGGCATGTGGATTTTATTTTCTATAGTAAATTCCTTGATGGTGTTTTAAATTCTTAGTTAAGAAATTTTTTTAAACTATTTTTAATTGTCAATCCCTTCCACATGAATATGACTGATATAACTATCTTCCTATGAAAATGAAGTAATAACTGTATTTCTCGAGTATGTTAGTTGTTAACTAAGACTGGAAAAATAAGATGTTACACATGGTTAAACCCATAGTTGGCATAATTGCTGAATAATTAGCGAGTTTCTACTAATCGTCGAGTTTTTGGGATTGGCGAGTTTTTTTAGAAAAGCTCCTTTTTTAATTTTTTACAAAAATAAAAAGGCAAAAAGCCTATATATATTATGTAAAATAGAGAGTTACGATACACTAGTAGAGCTAGGAAGAGGAAGATGTGATTGTAATGATGCTTTTACCTCTAGTTTGACACAAGCTATTTACTATTATGCTTTCCACCATTAGCATTCTGCACGAGAATGTGAATTTGCACCCATTATATATATATATATATATATATATATCAACTCCTACTTGTTTCTTTTGTGTTCTCTATAATGAACTCATTAGATGCATCTTCTCATTGAAATTTGCAAAAAAAAAGTATTTATAATTAAATTTTAGTGGTTTTTTAAGGTTCTAGAGTTTTCTCAAGTTTTTCCCAATTAAACTTTTGGGGGGCTTGGCGAGTTTTTGGCTTTGGTGAGTTTTCCAACTTTGGTTAAACCCACTCTATTTGTAACCCCATTTGCAAAATCTTCACCAAGTGTTGTGCCTTAAGAAACATTTATTGGAAACCCCCTTAAGCTCATCAATTGATAAGTAGGAGATTGGTGACCTCTCTAGAACTCCCGATGCTTTAACTTTGTGAGCATCATCTAGATCGAATGAGTGATAAGTATTCTATTTATTCTCATGTGAGACAGATCCGTGTGGAATCACTACTAATATGGGTCAATTAGTGTGACTTAAAAAATACTGATAGCAATATCATAATTTGACTTGCTATGGAAATTATCTCCTACTTATCAACTTTGAAATGCCAAAACCTTAGCTAGTGAGTTTTACATAATAGGATCTAAATCATTATTAATTTGTATCTAAATTTAAATCATTATTAGTGTTTTCATACATTGTTTCTTTCAAAAATGACAACTGGAACTCACTAGTCCCTTTGACAGTGTAAATTCTTCCCACATTTTAGGGGGAGTATGAAGTTTGATAATAATGAATTTAGTTACAATTTTGTTAGTTATCGAATGAGTTGCAATATTTAAAAATCATTCCTTAAAAATTTTCTCATCCTATTGCTAAAATACTTCTTTCGTCATTCCATGTATTCACAATCATTTGAAGTGTTGTACAAAGTTTCCCCCACACTCCTCATTGTTGTTGCTTCATTCGAATCACATTGAACCACTTTGAACTCCGGTTTGAAGCAATTCAAAGTAGTTCAATCAAAATTATTTTCACTAACGATTTTCTTGCAGGAAATGCGCGCCAAACAATGGGGTATTCTTTTGAATCACTTTGAATCACTTTGAACCTTGGTTTGAGTAGTTCAAAGCCATTCTACAATAAAGATTTTCCAGCGAGATTAAATCATGTTGTACAAATGGGCCGCCATTTCCCAAAATATTAATTGTTGTGTTAGAGGGTAATCATTAAAAATGGTGCTTCAATTCCAAATGTGAAAAGTCATCATTATGATGAAAAGTGGAAAATCTTTCATTGAAAAGAGGGTTTGATGTCACTATGAGGCTAATCATTATTGATACAACCATAAAGGGAATTATTAAATAAGAAGGTCATGTTTGAAGGCTTTCAAACATGTAAACCTTGTCGTGAGTTATTTATCATGAATGCCTCATAATGAGGTTGTACTTTTGAATGTAAGTACTCTTTCCTTTAAAATGAGCTCGACTTTCCCTCTCTGTTTACTGTGCAAAAAATCAAGAATTTGAAAGAGAGGCTGTTAAGGAGAAAGGAAAGGAAAACCATTTTTTTTGGTAGGTCACAGGTTAGAACACAGAAATCCTTCTTTTTGTTCTACAATCTATGTGTTTTCAAAAATAAATCAATTCGAAGCCTTACTTTATTTGTTTAAGGATGAAATCTATGTTACATTTCTTTGGCAATGTTTCAAGTTTGGAATGCAAAAGGCCTATCATATGTGATACCAACCTAGAAGGTGTTAAATTGGAGAAATTGCAAACAAACTTCCTTGAAAATTCTGATGAATTAAATGGGTGCATGGAAATTTTGACCAATGGTCTAGTTGAAGCTGCAAAATTTTGACCAGTGGTCTAGTTGAAGCCACAGCTTTTCCCCCTACCCTTTTGAGCCCCAAATTGCTTCAAATTTGCATTGATCATTATGATGTAAGGAGCAAAAATATCATAAACAAAGATGGGGAACCAGTGCTATCAATTTCAAGAGAAACCATTGCCTTTGTACTGCAGCTACCAAAAAATACATTTTTCGCATTTACTCCCATTTAGTCCCTAGTTGAATACCGAGAAACTTCAAGCCAATATCGCAATATTCTAGCTAGGAAATGGACTGAAATTAACTATGGTGGAGGTTCTAGATTACCTAAGATAGTCACCAAGGATCATCTTAAGCCTCATATTCATGACCTTGTAGGGCTGTCACATTGAGTCAAGGGTTCAGCTAGTATTTTCTTTTTCAAGGATTGGATGTATCGTTATGTAGAAATTGTTTTGAAAGGAGAAAAATGGATGGAATGGGCTGAAATTATTGCTAATTCATTGAGGACACAACTAAAACATGCCAAAGAATCTAGGGAAAGCTTCTACGTGGCCTCATATTTGACATACTACATTGCGTGCATAGTGATCTTACTCCTCTCCCTCATGAAGTCTAGAATGAAGAGATAACAGTTTATCAATATTGCCCCCTACTACAAAAAGACAAAGTGCTAGAGAATTTTAGGAAGGTTCATGATGTATTGATAGAAAACATGCATGTATCTTTGAAGAAAGAACCCATGCCTAGGTTGTCTTCTGAAGCTCAAAAATTGGTACAACAATACAGAAGCTATTTCATATAATTTCTCAAGTTCACCTATTTGAGAATAGGTGGATTCGAGGTTGAACCAATAAAACTTCCATGATATGCACTAGATTTTTTTTATTTTAGTTGAAATTTGTAGGCAGTTATTTTATGTTATTAAAGATAACTTACCACAGGAGAATTGGGAGACATTATTCCCTGTCAGACTTGGTTCTTTGGTTTGTAATAGTATGATCAGTGCCTCTGCTATAGGAAGTAACCTACTTGGGTTTAATTTTGGTTCTTACCAAAGAAGAAATTTTTTTGATAGTAAAGGTTTTGCAGTTCAAGTCCTTGGTCTCAGTAGTTACTCAGCAAGAACTCCACAATTAGAAGATTTATGGCAAGAGTGTAAAGATGAAGGAGGAGTTTTGAGAAGAGATCATTCAAGATTGACATTGCAAAAAATCAATTCCCTAAAACTGAAATTTCAAATAGAGGGGATAATTGAAGATGGTTCAGACATTGTTGAACCAGGCTAGGAAGGGCCCCATGAATCAAAATAATTGGAAGTTGATTGGAATCAAGAAGAAGAAGAGGATATAAACCTAAGGGCTAGATTTATACTCACTTATACAGATGATTGGCTAAAGAGACAGAACATGAAAGTTGTGAAAGAGCTCTCTCCGAGGGTAGTTTCTTTTTTTGAACCATTGATCTCTGACATCCAACTTTCATCTCCTGTTGTAGGTAGTGTGTTGGCTCTAGGTAAGTAGAAAAGGTCACCAATTCATATACAAAATACGGCTCCTAGGACCAGGTCTAAAGCTAAATCTAAGGCCCTTGAGCAGCAAGAAATTCAAAAATAAAGGATGTCAACACAGGGACAAGATTCAAATGATGGTCTCAACTTCTCAGATAATGTTGATGGTGATGTGCAGTTTATCGAAGCCCCTAAAGTGGATCAGCCTATTTTCATGACTCCCACTAGAGATGCTCATGCAATCTCTGTCAACCTTGTTCTCCTGTCTTGGTTGTCCAATTCAATCAGTAAGAAAAGAAATCTAAAACCAGTTTGAACACCCGTAAAGGATATTGTAACCAAATATGCTACTTGAGGTTCTAAGGCAAAGAAAATGAAAACTGATGCTCATTTGACTAAGGATCTAGTGACTGAAAAAATAATGGCTGAAGTAGCCACATATAAGTAGAAAACAAAGTTTAAAGATCGACAGTGAAGATTTCAAAGTCACTTTAGTTGAACTGGGAACTATAAATAGGAACACAAATAATCAACTTTTCAATTTTTCTGTCAATCATATGTTAACCCAGTCTGAAAAATATAACAGGGAAAAAAAGGAACTCAGGGATTTAGTGATGACTATAGCTACTTACATTGATTCTTTAATGAATCTTGGAGCCTTGCCTATTGTTCAAGCTCCTCAATCCTTTGACCCAAATTTTGCAGATAGCCAACAACTAGTAAAGCAAATGCAAAGCAGAGATGCAATGCAAATGGTAAGCTCCCTAAAGTGGATTAGCTTAATTTCACGACTCCCACCAGAGATGCTCAAGCAATATCTGTCAGCCCTGTTGTCTCATCTTGGTTATCCAATTCAATCAGTAAGAAAAGAAATCTGCAACACTATAACTGCTTACATTGATTCTTTAATGAATCTTGGAGCCTTGTTGGTTGTTCAAGCTCCTCAATCCTTTGACCCAAATTCTGCAGATAGCCAACAATTGGTAAAGAAAATGCAAAGCAGAGATGCAAAGCAAATGGTAAGCTCCCTGAAGTGGATCAACTTAATTTCATGACTCCCACCAAAGATGCTCATGTAATCTCTGTCAGCCCTATTGTCCCATCCTAGTTATCCAATTCAATCAATAAGAAAAGAAATCTGTAGCCAGTTTCAACACCCGTAAAGGATATTGTAACCAAATATGCTACTCAAGGTTCAAAGGAAATGAAACTAAAAATTGATGCTCATTTGACTAAGGACCTAGTGACTGGAAAATAATGGCTGAAGTAGCCACATATAAGGAAAAAATAGAGTCTGGAGAGATCGACAGTGAAGATTTCAAAGTCACTTTAGTTGAACCGGGAACTATTAATAGGAGCACGGGTAATCACCTTTTCAAATTTTCTGTCGATCACATGTTAACCCAGTTTGAAAAAGATAGCAGGGAGAAAAGGGAACTCAGGGGTTTAGTGATGACTACAATTCTTACATTGATTCTTTAATGAATCTTGGAGCCTTTCCAATTGTTCAAGCTCCTCAATCCTTCGACCTGAATTCTACAGACAACCAACAACTGGTAAAGCAAATGCAAAAGGGGAAGCTGCTGTCAAATGCAATGCAAGATTGGTTGAATGCTATCATCAAGGAAGCAAAAAAATTTATCCTAGAATTGACCACTATATATGACGACGGAGAAATTCTCTTGGGAGAGACTCAAACTTTGATTCCAAGATGGGAAACTGAATAGAGCAGGTGCCAAGCAATCATATTCTAGATAACTGAGGTTGAAAAGTATGGAGTACTTAAGTTTCTAAGTGAAAATCAAATGAAAAAATGTAGAGCCCTGCATGTTATTCATCATGAAAAATAACATGGGTTGGAAAGAATAGGTTTACAAAGAAGCAATCAATGAAATGCAAGCCATTGAGAGTAAAATTGCTAGGATGCATGAAGAACTTCTCAAAGACACGAATATAGTAAACCCTACAGGAATTCTATAGTTTGATGAAGGAAACATGGATTCTGAAACATTGACTAAAAACTTCAACGACACTGTTGAGAAGATAAGAGATAATGAATCGCCTACTACTAGTGATTTCACTACGATAGTGAATATCGAATCCATACTTTGTCTTAACAAGAACCTCATGCCATGTTAGAGCCTAAAAATCAAGGAGTTTAAATGGCAAAAGGACGCGTGTAGGGCTAGGCTACTGAGTTTGAAAAATCCTCATTCCCATGCAATGCAAGAGTTTGTGAACACCTTTAGAAGCTGGAAAGTGGTGCGGAAAACCTTGGGCAACAAAGAGAAGATCGATGATGAACCTCGAACAAGATAGTTATTTTCGGTCATGTTTAACAACCATTTTTGTAACTATTTTTTGTTTGTATCTTAACTATTTTGAACCAAAATGGTTGGGTTTTGATGGAGGCCTTTCGAATTTGTAATAGAACTATAAATGCTAGGCCATTGAACTAATTAGGGGTAGGAATAGATAGCTAGAAAGAAACTTTGATAAATAGATACTTTAAAACAACAATCAATTGATAGCATATATATGTTTTCTTTTGAATAACTGTGTGCATGAAGGAGATTTTATATATATATATATATATATCATCTTGGATTTTGCTTTGAACTTGGAGTTTGAAGTGTTTAAATCATTGTTACTTGGTGACCTATGATTTATTGATTCAAGATATTTGTTGTTGTTTCTACCATAAGTTCATTTCAATTAAGATTCTTGGGTGATTAATATCAATTGTGGCATTATTCGTTCTTTCAGTAGGAATTTTTTGAAAGAAGATTATGATGAATTTTCTCTTCATTGTTTGAATGAAATTCTTACCTCACTACCTAAGAGTATGTGAGATAACCTTATGTGTTTTCTGGTAAAAGCACGAAGTTGATCTTTGAATTCATTGAAAATTTTATAAGGAAGCTGTAACTTTAAAATATAGAGAGAAAACCTACTAATGTGAAGTTTTCTCAACTATTGTGAACATTTTTGTGTTTTCTAATACATTGGGCATAGAGTATATTTGTTATATAATTGAAAAGACAAATCTGTTCACTAACAAATTCCAAAATGCATTCACATTCCATGGAAGAGCTATTCAAACATTTAGTTATAATATAGAACTTTAGTCTTTTGTTTAGCTTATCTATGAGTTAGTCCCTTGATTGAAACACTAAACCCATGTCAATATGATAGCTGTTAGTAAATTTTTTGCACATGTGTAAAATTTAAGTATGAAGACAAAGACAGTGCATAAATGCCATTCATTTCACAAAAGAATGTCCTTGTATTAATCATCAAAAGATAGATACAAATGGTATTTACTACTGATAGAATAAAATGAAATGCTGAAAGTAAATTTCTCTCACACAATTGGCTTTAAGAGTAACCTTCAAATTTTCTTATCTATCTCTATTCTACGAATGTGCATAAACATGAAAGAAAGAGCATAGAATGAGAGGGTCATAGGGCACTAGTCATTGCCTGTAATGATTGGTCATGTTGCATTGCTCCAATGCTTGCTTTCTGCCTCGAACTGCATTTCCTCCAAATCTTTGAGTCCTGCATACAAAGAAGAGTGTGTAACGCCCTACTCGGGAACCCAAGAGAAATAAACCTAACATGTTACAATGTTTACTAAACTATATTTTAAAAAAAAGTTTAAACAACATCAAGATAACATTAATTCGGAAGCAATATGAACATACACATCAAATACACATTAGCAATTATAGATACAATTTCAATTCCTCAAGGGCTACTTTACATTGAGTCACATTTAAGAAGTTTAAATTAATTAGTTTAAGTTTCAAGTATAATGCCTCCTGAACATAAAGAAATAACAGATACATGATCACATAAGCAAAGCATAAGTATAACTAATACACTGAAAGTACATCCAATTAATAACATCCATTGCACATGTTGCAGGGTATGTGCGAATAGATACAATACATCAAAATATATGATAGCATTATTACATTAGTTGAAAGGAAGTCTCTGAGATAAGAAATAAGAATGATAAAGGTACATCTTCTACAATGAACTTCCATCAACTGGCAATGTGAGGGAAAACCCAAATGGTAAGAAGACACTACCTCCCGACTGCATGGTTAACTAATCAGGCTTCCACTCCCACTGTGTGGGGAAGATAATGAACGATCCACATATGGCTAATCAAACATAAAACATTCCTAGGCAAGGAATTCCTAATAGCCAAAACTACCTCAAAGGTAACACATGCTACTCAAGAAGATAAAATAATCCAAAAGAAAGAACACTCAATCCAATACCAACACCGCATAACCAACCATCGTACATGAACCAAGTATAAATCAATTACCAAGATCATAAGATAAAGTCAATGAAAGATATTCACCACAAGTTAAGAACCACGTGTCAAAAGTACATCATCTATGAATCACCAATCATCATTAATGAAAGTAACTAACCAAAATAACAAATCCAACAATAAGTACACCACCAGAGGTACAAAAAATCTATAGAGGAGACTTAGGATACATACTAGGGAGTTTCATCACATGGTCAAACTACTTGAGTTACCCTAGACTAATCTCTTAATAGACCTTGGACCCTCAAGCATTGAGTTACCTTGGACTGGTTACTCTAAACCCCAGACCCTCAATGTGACACACGTGGAACCAAAAAACCCTCTCAAGAAGATGAGGCAACCAGTTATACTATCATCCAATTCTCATCCTTAGTCTATACAAGCACTCAAGCCATGGGTCGGGCAAATATCTCTAAGTTATCTTTTTAGTGTGTTTCCCCCCAAAATATTTATTACTAGATTATCACTTATTACATAACTTACAATAGGTTACCCTGGCACTGACCACTTTGAGTCCTAGACCCCTACTGCAAGCCACTCCCAAAGACATGCACCTAGACAACCTCTCCTAAGAACATAAAACATAATTATGTCCCATACCACAACACCCATAATGATCAAACTCAGTTCCTTAACAGGAAACCTGAAAATAAGTTGGTTTTTCCATCCAAGTACACATAAATGCTCCACAAAATAAACCTCATAAATATAATTTCAATTTGAATCACAAGACACATCATGACATCCAGCCACATAAAAAGAAATCTCACAAAGCCTCTGGTGTACATCCTAGACTGTGTTGGCTCTTGATTTAATAGTTTTGGAAATAACCAAGAAACCAAACAAATGCATCTAAGGCTAGCAAATTCCTATGATGGATGCACTAGACTACAATCTTGGGCCAACTATAAGGATAAATCCTTCTTCACTTTAGGCTCTGCAAGACCTAGGTGTGTTAACCTTGAGGTTCTAAGATATAGTACCAGTGCTTTTAAAACATAAATCCGAACCTATTTCCTGCAGATGAAGACCCTTATATCTCCTAACAACTCATGAAATGACATAGATCTATAGAAGCTAAATGCAAATTTATGAATCTCATAAGTTGAGTGAGGACATTCTATTATAGCTCTTCAACATAAAATGTAAAGATGATTTTAATTTGATTTTGATTTAAAGATTTGATTTTCTTAGCATAACCCAGGTATGCAATAACAAAGAACATGTATCCTTCAAGCTGACCAGTCCCTTATCCATTGGGCATCAACTAAACTTTAACATGTAGATGGATACCTAAAGTATACTCATATATTTAGGCATTTTATCTATCTATTTGACTTTCAAACAAACATCAATCTTCATAACAACTCTCCTACTTATCATAACATCCTTTTGGTGTAACCTACAACACTATCAGTATAAACAAGCATTTACTTGGCTCTTTGTTCCAATAGGAAATCTATTCTGATATACCACCTTAAGGGATTGTAATTGAGTTCAAGCTCTTTGTTCTCAAACACAAAACATTACAGATAACAGAAGAAGGAGATGAGAATCAGAATGAAACTAAGAAGGTTAAACTCTTTGCATTAATTTCCTTGAAACCAATACATCATCTACATATCAAAACTTAGAAAATACACAAAGAATGACTGTGTAATATGGAATATCTCAAAAGGAATACGCTATGATGTTCAAAATAGGATAACACTAAGAAAATTGGTATCACAACTCTAAAAACTGGAGCCAACCTTGTGTTCTGACAAGTCCTAAAAAATTGGAAGCCTTACAATAAGAAAAAAAAAGGAAGATATATGGAAGAGAAGATCTCTCTGGGTCTCTCATCTAAATTTGACATGTGTCCCCTTAAAAGAGTCTTCAATCTGGAGTTGTTGAAACTGAACTTCCTCATCTACCTACACTTTGAAAACCATAAATGATGCCAAAAAATTTGATATATCCCCACTTAAAAAATGCAAATATCTCATGAGAGAATATCAAGAAATCATCACAATCTGCACTGAGGCTCCAAAAATCTGATCTTTACTTGTCATATTTGCTTTGCTGTGAAGATCAACTTGTGTAGTTGCCAGAAAAAATAATTGCTTCAACTACCTCCAAAACATTCAATTCATCCTTACAATGGTTGAAGAAGTTAAATCAGATGAAAATGTATCTAAATCTTATTGCAATTTCATTTGCAACATTAAATTTGCACCTCCTCTCTGTATAATTCCCATTGCAACTCTTAGGATCACTGGATGAGATTTCTGTGTCCTGTCTTTGAGCTCCGTGCCATAATTAACTCTCAGTAACCATTACCTCCAAATTGTAATCAGCTTTAAATTTTATCCGTAGATCCTCACCACATCGAGTGGTTCTAATTTAAAAGGAAACAAACTTTATAGCCTTAAGAGTGAGGCCATGTGTCTCATTACTGCTTACCTACATTCCTTAAATTTATTGCACTTTGAAATTGCAAGTAAGCGGCAACCATTGATCAAGACAAGATTAATGATTACAGAATGAAAATTGAGCTAACCCACTTTTTTCTTAACACGCTGGCAGTCAACCCAATAAAATGTTTCCATCTGTACCTTTCCTTCATTGTCGGTGCTTTTGAACTAGACCCACAGAATTCTAAGAACACGTGTCGCTGAATCGCTATCTCACTATACATATCCTTCGAGCAACTCTTCATGGCGAGATAGCGATGACCATCAATTTTAGACCAAATCAAAGGTAGAGAAACTGCACAAAGTACCCTGAAGAAGTGGTGGGTCTCATACCCGCTATGTCGCATAGACTAAACAACTTGCAACTTTCCATAGTGAGATAGTGACGACTGTTGATTCTGCATTGATCATGTGGAAGACATTTGATGCATTAATGAAGAGATATATGGTGGGCCCCTTGTCGCTATGTCGCTGTTCGTAGCATTCATGCAACTCACCATAGTGAGATAGTGACGATCATAGATATATGGTTGATCTAACAATCATAATCTTTCATATGTTTCATGAATTAGGGCAAGGGTCCAGTTATTGATGACGTGAGAAAACCCTACTTTGCTAGCATGTAAATTCATATTTTAAAAACTTGGCCATATTACCATGCTACCTATGTCCCACTGTGTGTTTTTGTTTACCGACTAGGTGCTATGTCGCTAACGACGAGAAGAACAAGTTTCCCGATAGCGATATAGTGACCTCCAGTGCTATCACTTTTCCTAGTGTATATGTGTATCCCACTAGATGCCATCATGTGCCAAAACTTTATAACTGATATCTGACAAAGCATTGTTTGGGACCCACTTTATCTAAAATGTTGTCATAGGATTACTTTCCATCAAGGCGCTATGTCACTAACGGTGAGAAACGCAAATTTTCTGATAGTGATATAGTGACCTCCAGTGACTATGCATAATTTAGGGCTAGAACATTAATGCTTCTGACATAACAATAAAACCACACGTCCATTTGACAGCACTGCCTTTCAACTTAGCGGTAGTCGCCATGTCGCTAAGGGTAAAACACTTGCATCTTTTCATAGCGAGATAGTGATCGTCGTAGATCTTTTAGGGATCAAGCGGCGAGAAACAAAAAGGAAAAGGGGAGACTCGGGGCATGGAAAGTTTGAAAAAAAATGGAGGACATTCGCATATTTTTAAAATGTTTTCGCGCCATCAGTAGATCCAGTTTGATTTTTTACCTAGGCAAGGGAAAATTATCATGCGAAAAATTAGACCAATAGACTGGTCAACATCAACCCCAAAATCCCAAAGTATAGATAACACGTAGAAAACATAATAGTCTTACAGTTTAGTTGATTTGAAAACACAAAGTTGAGTTAAAAGTAAGGTTTTCAATCTTTGCTTCATTGTATGTTTTAGGTAGGTGAACAATTCCAAGTTTACCCTACAATTAACCCATTTTAATATTTGAAGAGGAAACAAAATTACCCCTATTAGCTAGAGTCAATTTTCTAGAACAATCTATGGGTAAACTATTTATTTAATTCTTTAAAATAATCCTTATTATGCAAGAGGTGTAACCTACAGTGGCAAAATGGGGGAATGAAGTGTTGTGACCATGTTAATGTTAACTTTTTCATTTTGAGAATTAACAGCCAACTACTAACAAATTTAAGTTTATGTATCATCACATCCCATTAAATCAATGATATAAATATAGAAGGCACAATTTATCCCTCTCTCAACCTAAACAACAGTTCATCCATTTTCACATACATTAAAATTTGAAATCAATCTGATCTTGCAAAGAACACATACATCACTCAAACATATCAGTCATAGAAGAGCAACAAAAAAAGAAAAAAGCCTATGCCATTTAGAAGTCAGAAGTGTTCTGTTGCTAGAAAGTTCACTGTTGCCTATTATCAGATTAGGTCAAGTTGTCTATAGAAACTTTAATGACACCCTGTTATTGAATTTTTTAGATAGATATCTCAAATGAATAATGTAGATAGGAAATTATTGAAAGGTATATACTATATTGATATCTATTTAACTAGGCGCATCACAGATTCATCTATATTTTATTTGCATATTCTAGCTAATATAAAAGTATGATAGATGCATAGAAATATATGTTAACATTAATAAAATTATAGTTTAGGGTTTCCTATACCAATAGTTGTAAAGAGCACGCATTCCATATATTTGATCATTCCCAAATAGTTTCAGAGAATTTGTTTTGGATGTTCAATTATATACTCAACTACGAAATCATATAAATACGAAAGTAGGCGTGTTAGGAATAGGAGCAAGTTCACGTTTTTAGCTTTTCCTACTTTTTCTAGAGATTCCCAAGCATTGTCTATTTCAATAGTAGCAAACTTTTCATGATGTTTACCAAAAATAAGGTTTCAAAGTTTAACAATAGAAAAAAAAAATGAAAAAAAAACAAGAAGAGGCACAAAACTAACGTGACTTGGCAATGAAAGGATAAAAGTGTGTGAAAAATGGTACGCTCTATTCAAATAAAGATTCAGTTGACAATATACATTAATTATTCATTTTGTTATAATGATTCTTAAGGTGGATATCAATGTTATTTCATTAAGATTTAGCTATAAAACTAGAGTATAGTTTAGGGTTTTGTGTATATTAAATTTTATATATCTTTCAAACAACAATAGATTTAGATTAAGATTTATATTAATCTCCATTTTAATTGTCTATGATTGTCATACAAAGATAGGTTTTGTCCATAACTTACTATGAGAAAATCATATTTATTTATGAAATATATTAATCTTACTTCCATAAATTTTAATAATATATAGCTCAATATATTTTATGTTTTATTTGTTTGTGAAAGATTACTAATTTAAATCCTATTACTTTTAATGTTATCACATTCAGATTTTCTAAAATGCCTCGTCCAAGACTAAATTTTGAGAATGAAGAGCAACGAAGACAATATCAAAGAGAATATGCTCGGAATTATATGAGACGATGACATGAACAAAGGAATAATGCTCAAAGAGAGGAAGCTGAAAGTCCTAGAAATGGTGACCAACAAATACAACATAGAGGATATGCATGAAATTATATGAGACAATGATGTGGACAAATGACTAATGCAGAAAGAGAAGAAGAAAGGAATCATCAAAACCAACTTGATAGAGAAAGACATGTCAAGCGTAGGGAAACTATGACAGTGGAAGAGATTGAAGAAGAAATGAGACAACATGCAGATAAGATGAGAGCACATCGTACACAAACATCTTAAGATAACCAAAATATAGTGAGAAGACAAACAAAAAGATCTATGAGCCTAGACGAGTTGAACGATAGAGAAATACAACAAATACAACTATGTAAACTTGACTCAAATCAAGGACAAGCTCAATCTCATGAAAATGGTGGGTTTAGTTCCAATGGGATGAATTCTATGACAATAGATCATGTTCTACAAACACCAATTGATTGAGTAGAGGATATTATGAATGTTGATTCAGGAAATTATAATTTACAATAAGAGTTCACATGACAAACAAGAAGACAAAGGAAATTCAAAAGAACACAAAATAGAATGGATAAGGGGACAATCAATACTATTCAAAATAATGGGATTGACTTGAGGACATTACAAATAATGTTTCGAAATGGACTAGACAAACTTGCTATGCCCAGTATGTTCTATATTTGTCAAGAAAGTTATCTTTCAATGAAGGTAGCATAGGTACCTGAAGGCCCTATTTGTCATCGATGTCAACAAGAAAAGAATGAACATCAATTTTCAGCATCAAACAACATGGATCCCGGTCCATAACCATTAGATTTTTCTAATCTAACACAAATAGAAGAAATGTTGATAGCATGTATCAACCCCATTCTTCAAGTTACACACGCAATTGGAGGTCAATTTAAATATAAAGGGCATACCCTAAGTTTTCCACAATAAGTAAGAGAAATAGCCAAAATCTTACCACATTGCATAAAAGAATTACCTATTATCATTGTTCACAAGAAGGATTAAAATGGAACAAGTTATAATTTTACAGTCAATAAAGAGAGGGTTTACAGAGCACTTCAATTTAAAATAAATCATGATAAGTTCTATAGAGATGTTCAAATTGATGAAAATGCACTTAGTGAGCTTACATCTAATTCAGATGATAACATCTTTGATCAACTAAACTCAGTTCATATGGAATTTGATTCAGATGCAAATGAATATGTATTTGCGGGTCCAATAATGGAGATGGATCAAGGAAATATTATCAATCATACTACATCAATGGCCTCCAAACCACCAAATGTGCGAAGAGAGATGACACTAATTCATGCATAGATAAATAACCCAAATGTAGATCCTAGATCACTAATTGATTGGCCAGGAATTGGAACATCTCCAGTGAATGAGTATGTCATAGAAGGATTACTTGATATGGCTTTTCTAACACTATTTTTGGATGGATGATGTGATTCGATCGAATCAAGATTGAGAAGATTATATCTTCATGAATTTTTTAAGCATTTACTTTGATATAGAGATCATCACTTTGGGCGACACCCACAATTTAGGTATTATATGATGAATATGATCATGTGACATTGTGCACAAAATTCATCAGCAGTATTTGCCAAAAAGAGGTTGCCAGATATGCCAATCACAATAAATGAGTTACGAGAACATATAGAAAATGTCCCTCACTCACATCTAGCAGATCGCTTGATGCATTTTGGTACAACTCTAAGGGGTACAAGGTCTTATTGGGAAAAATGTCGAGTTGAATTAAGTGATCTCTTGCATCAAATTGGAACACCAACAATTTTCTTTACTTTGAGTGTAGCGGATATGTATTGGCCCGACTTACATGCATTAATGCCAGGAATAGAACCATCTAATCCACAAGAGGCACAAAAATGGCAATGACAAAATATTATTGACTATCCACATATTGTTGCATATTATATGCATCTAAGATATACAATGTTTCGAAAGGAAGTACTACTAAAGGGAATGAAAGTAAAAGATTTTTGGTCAAGATATGAATGGCAACACATAGGATCACCACATGTGCATGGATTCATATGGTTAGAGGGAGCACCTAACATAGATAGCCTTAATTGGAGAAATCATGATGAAATCAAGATAGTTCAAAAATATTTTGATTCTATTATACATGCATGGAATCCAAGGGGAGATCCACATCAACGAAACATACAGATATGATATCAATTCTTCTATAGCTATTCAACATATATTATGCTTATTTTTTTATTTTACTTAATAAAATATGTTATATCTTCAATAATAGGTCCTACAAAATTTTACACAACATCCATGCCTTCAAAATACACAACAACTAAACCGAGTAGACTTCGAACGTGATTATGAAGAGTTTCTCAATTGTGTTGAATGCCATACAATATGCAAAGAGGGTGCTTGCCTTCGTAAGAAAAGAGGTAAAATGGTTTGTAGGTAAAATAATTATATAGATTCATACATTTTTTACTAAAAAATGAAAAAATATTGTACAAGCTAATAGTTTTCTTTATTTTTTAGGTACAATGCACCATGGCCATTACATCTGGATGAATCAAGATTATTTGAAGATCCAACAACATGAGATAAAATATATGAACCAAAAAACAACAGGAGATGAAATATATGATTGAGTAAACACACATAATCGTACCATACTTTAGTTATGGAGAGCAAATATAGATTGGTAACCTGTTCTCTCAAGACATGTTGTAATGAATTATATTGCAAAGTATGCAACAAAAGCAGAAAAGAGTTCTGAGACATACCATCAAATGTTGGTAAGACTTGCAAATATTGAAAATCCAGATGAGGTAGAATCAAAGGCATATAAGAGACTACTAACTGAAACCCTAATTGAAAGAGACATTGGTGCACAAGAAATGTGTCATATGTTATTAGAGTTGCCATTAGTAGAAAGTAGAAGAGTATTTGTTACATTAAATGTTTCAAGAGAGGTGTTCAAGCCAGTGATAAAGAATGAAGAAAATGACGATGAAGCTCATCTTAAACTTTTCATAGAAGGATATATGGATAGACCATATGCAATGGAAAGTGTCACACTAATAGATGTAGCTAGATCTTGGACTTATAACTATAGAAGAAAATGAGATAATAAATGGCAAGAAAGGACAATGGTAGCTATTGTGAGAGTGTTTCCAAGATTTACAAATATTCCTTCACAAAACTCACAAAAATGGGTTGATTTTTGTTGGTTAGAGTTATTATTGTACAAACCATTTCGTAATATACAAAGAGATATTGGAATAGATGATACTAAAATTGTATCCAATTGGGAGTCCCTTAATTATAATCCATGGCACATGGATAGGCAGACTATTGAAAATGAATATGAAAATAATGTTGAAACTTATGATGATTCTAAAGATGAAAATGAATTACCAAACAATCAAAATATAATTGAACATGAGTGGGAGATAATATCAAGACTACATTGTGGACACATGATGGATCTAACAGAAATAGATATGCTAGGAAGAAGAGATATCGATAGACAAAATCCATGGAGTGCAGAATATTGAGGAGAAGAATACACACATAATGCAATACATTTTATCAATGCTATGAAACAAAATTATTTACTTTTACTTGAAGATATGATGATGAGTATATCATATGAAACTTTAGGTGCTAAGAAAAATAAAGCACTTGATATTATTATGACACATTATAATCAAGGTGAACATGTCATGCCATTATGTATGATAATTCAAAGAATAGCTGGAATAGGGAAGTCATATCTAATTCAAGCCATTCGTCAAGCTCTTTATGATGCATCCACACCACAAGGTTCTCCCCTATTATTACTAGCACCAACTGGAATTGCAGCTTTTAACATTGGCGCATCAACAATTCATTCAACTCTAAGAATTCCTCTTACAAATTTTTCTGACTTACAGGGCACAAGGCTCACAACATTACAAGAAGAAATTCAACATATTAGGTACATATTAATTAATCAAATGAGTTTTATTGGTCAAAATTTGTTACAAAACATAGATTCAAGATTATGTCAAGCTTTTCCAGAAAATTCAAACATGAATTTTGGAGGAAGATTGATTATTTTAGTAGGAGATTTGGGACAACTGCCTCCTATTAGTGACAAACCACCTTATGATAGTAATGTTCATGCAAAATTATTATGGGAAGAGTTCAAGATTATTGTTACTTTGGATAAAGTTTTCAGACAAGAAGGTGAAAGTGAAGACCAACAAAGGTTTCGCCAATTACTCACTAATATACGAGATGCAACTCCAGCTATAGATGATTGGAAGTTATTAATGAAAGGGATAGATGTTTCATTGCCCCAAAATGTTAAGGAGGAATTTGATAATAATATTAATCTATTTGCAACAAATGATAATGTTCATAACCATAATAAAAAGAAATTACATTCACTAAAAAAAACCAGTTGCTCACAGCATTGCATCAAAAAAGGAAGTACTAATCCAGGGGGAGGTGAAAATGATGAACTAGATATTGAATTATTACTTGTTAAGGATGCAAGGGTCATGTTAACATCTAATTTATGGATTGAAGGCGGACTTGTCAATGGAGCTCTAGGATACATTCGAAATATCATATGCAAACCTAGAAATGCCCCACCAGATCCACCAACATATGTTATGGTTGAAATTGACAATTACTCTGGAATGCCATTTGAATATGCAACTCCAAAATTAATTCCCATTTCTCCAATACAAAGAGGCCACACATGTCAATTGCCCTTACATTTGGCTTGGGCATTAACTATCCATAAATCACAGGGATTAACACTTTCTAAGGCAACGGTTGACATTGGACCAAGAGAAAGGACATGACTAACATTTGTTGCTATATCACGAGTTAAGTCTTTGGATGGACTTCGAATATCACCACCATTTTCTTATGATCATTATGAAAAGATGAAGACATGGAAGCAAGTTGTGAAAAGGAAAGTAGAGGAGGAACGCCACAAATCTTTGGAAAGAGATTAATTGTATGCATTGTATATACTATATTTCATTATCCATAAAACATAATTGATATGATAAGCATCATGCTTTAAAAGGAATTATTCAGATTAATAATTTAATAGATTTCAATTTTACATGTTACGTTGCAGATGCTACTAGCTTAGATATCTTTATACATCTATCTAAAACACCTCGAGAGATATCAATCTCGAGGCACCTATTTATTGAAATAGGTGCCTCGAGATTGATATCTCTCGACGTGTTTTAGATAGATGTATAAAGATATCTAAGCTAGTTGATAGAATAATTTTACACATTCTATTAAAGGTTAGAATTATTAATAATAATCAATTAAAATTTACAATTCCATTAATTTACATTCATCATCAATTAACTTAATTAACTAATGTCTAATTAAATTAATTAATATTTATCAATAAAAATTATACCAAACATTTATCAATTATCTATTAAATTTCTAAAAATTATATTTAATACAATTAATAATAATTATAAATTTAATATTTAACATTTATAAATATTATTTGATAAAATTAACTATAATTATAAACTTAATATTTAATATTTATAAAAAGTATTTAATAAAATTAATATTTAATAACATAATAATTTTAAATTAAAAAAATTAACAAAACATTGAAATTTAAAACCGCGGGCTGCGGTTAGGCAGTCGCAGTCTGCACTAAGGCAGCCGCAGTCTGCCCTTGGTAGTCGTGGAGTGCTTTAGCAGGCCGTGGTGTACCAAGCCGCAGGTCGCTTGACTAAAGGGGGGTGGGGGAGGTGGTGGCCCCCACCTCCCAATTCATTTTTTTTATATAATATATTTTTTAATATAAATTTTTATATGTAAAATCTCCACAAAAACAAGATCTCTTCAATTTATATTTTTTATTTTTTTTAAAATATAAATTTTATCAAATTCTATCAACACCTTCCCATATGTAGATTTAAAATATATATATGTGTGTATATATATATATGTATATATATATATATATATATATATATATATATATATATATATATATTTATATATATGTATATATATGTATATACATATATTTATATATATGTATATATATGTATATACATATATTTATATATATGTATATATATGTATATACATATATTTATATATATGTATATATATGTGTATATATATATGTATATATATATGTGTGTATATATATATGTACATATGTATATACATATATATACATATGTACATATGTATATACATATATATACATATGTATATACATATATACATATATATACATATATATATACATATATATATACATATATATATATATATATATATATACCTTTGCAATTTAAGTCTGATTGGAAAAATATAATTAACCAGTCAAATTTCTAATTTCTAATTTTCTTTTTATTTCAAACCCTTACTGATCTAATTAATTTTCTCTACAATTTTCTTCTATAATATAATTAAGAATCAAATTTTAGTCTCACATATCTGAGAAAATAAATACAATGTCAAACAAGATTTGAGCACCCAATCAAACACGGAGTAAATAAATCTTTTTCAACTGAAAATACATTCTTGGAATTTCAAAACCCTACCTTGTACCGATGCTAAACTCTGATAGCTAGATGAAAATTTTTACTGCAAGCAAAATCCTTCAAACCACGAAAAATTTCCTTCTTTTCCAAACCCTCTGAATTATTCTCCAAAACTTGTGTGTGCAAAAAAGACCCAAAAAACCCTCTAATATAAACTCTAATTACCTTTTAAGGTTTTTGTCTCCACTAGTTCTAAATTACAATTATTTTATTTAATTATTTCTTTCATGCACACTTAAATCATTTTTTTTTTATTAAAAATATTCTTTTCTTTATCTTTTCTTTTATCTTTTCATGCACGTCAAATGAATTATTAAATTACTTTATTTAATTTTTCCCTTGACTTTGCTTTTATTTAATTTATTAACTTTTAAATCTCATGCACACTAAGTTATTAAAATATATTTATTAAGTTCACATATTTTATCTTTTTAATTAATTTCCTATATTTGAATCTCATGCACGAGCTTATATTATTTTTTCATAATTTAATATCTTTCTCCATTTTATATATTTTTAAAACTTAATTGATAAAATATTTATCAACTTAAATAATAATAATATTTAGCATATATTTAAAAATGAACTCTAAATATATTATTATTAAATTAAATTAATATTATAATGTTCTAAAATTTAAACTTATAACTTTTATCTTTGAATTCAATTTTTTTTATTTCATTAATTTCTCAATTAATTAAATATAATTAAATATTAAAATGTCATAATAATTTTTCATTAAATTAAATCATTAATTTAATCTTTTAATTAGACTTAATTAATAAAAAATTCATCAAAGACTCATAAAACAACATACACACATAAGATTCACGAGTTTTAAAAAGGGTAGACAGTCTGTTATGAGTCCTCCTTGTAGGACAAGTATTTTATGCTATGGCTGGGATTGGACTTGATCATTATCTTTCCATTCTCACCATTTAAGTGTTGGTAATTGGGCACGCTCATCCTGGCAATTCAGAGAAGTCGATGCCCAGTACCTGCATCCTACATAAAAGATGAGCATGTACATGTATATAAATATATCTAAACTAAATAGGCAATGGCAGGGAGTGATACATCATGTAGATCTTGACTTGTAGGTGACCACAACTCCCTCCTTTAACCACATCAAAGACGTCAAATAGAAAGATAAAATAAACATGTGCACCATACACATGCAAGTATGAGGTAAGTCTCATAAAAATCACAAGTCTAACATCAAATGCTTAGGTATAATTATGCATCTCTATAAGTACAAACATAGTCATCATTAAAGACATCATGTTAACATTGTTATGAAAGAATCCACATTCACTAATTAGGAATTATCAAGACATCATTAACAACACGTGAAATGAAATCAACTAAGCAATTATAATCGATATATTTGTAATCCAAATCATGAAATAATATCATATTATTGTAAATCCCGTATCTCTAAAACTAATCAATGCATAAAATTGGCCTAAAAGAATTTGACAATCAGAACATAAAAGTAAACTACGAGTGGCCATTACAGAGTGTTAAATCCAATGGATCTAAAGAATGATGGAAACACCTTACCTCATGTGCAAACAAACTATGCTATAGTCATATCATGCACTTGCATAAAACGGAGAAATATATCAATATGTCAAAGGCAATCATGATCACATCAAATTTGATTACTAACATGATTGTTTCCTATACAGAATCTTATCTTTCATAGGTACGAGGATATAACTGTAGGCTCCCATAAGGAATATAGAGCTCAACGTACCTATAAAAAATAAGATCGAAGAAGCTCATATAAAGATTGCAACAAAGAAATAATGACTGATACTGCTGAAACTATATATCACAAGCAAATGTTTGACAACAATATGAATCAGCACCAAATACACAAGTAGACACAAATGAATCAAAGGGATTATCTGAAGGGAAAAACTATAAAAAAAGGGCAACTGCAACAAATAAAGTTTATACTGAATGAGATGCAAATGTATTGACAGGGGAAAACAAGGGCCAATTTTTGGCATTGTACAAAGTAGTAGTCAGATGGAATACCATGATATGAATCTTAGCAAATGAATTCTGCTAACAAACACCATGTCAGCATTGGAGAGTGATACTGAAAGAAAGAAGAGAGTAGATTTCTTGACACTCAGATATTGAAGGTTCAACATAGGAGATCAAATAGTAGTGGTACTGAATCAGAACAGAAGCAATATTTTAACAACATGCAACTCTCCAAAGATAGAGAAAGTTATCTTCTTGAAAATAAACATGATTCAAGATGAAGTGAAGTGCATCACAGTTTTCATAGTGATAATCAATCTACAGCTCTATGGAGAAAAACTGGAAATATATTTGTTCGCAAGCTAGACTGTTGGGTGTTAGTAGTACGCTTTGTGGAAGTTAGAAAAAACTCTATAGCTGTTTATTCAATCACTGCCTACCAAACATTGTAGAGCAGCATGAAGTATGTGACACTCATTTCATGGCAAGAACTGATGATTGCATGTCTGAAAGTAAATTGCATAAGGAACATTTTGTTTCTCAGTTCATGACAACTCTAGATCAGAATTTCTCAGAAAACTCTACAGTTTTAGTTCTGGAGAAGATTCAGCAGTCAAAGGACAAAATGTAATGGGATTTTCTATAGGTGCGCATCACAAAAACTTACATATAAGACAGGTTTAGACTTGTAATCTGCTGCAGTATGAGATATGCAAAAGGCCATCAAAGCAAAGTTTCATCAGTTATGTGATTTCATGAGTGGCCTGAAGAAGTGGAGCATACAGATAAAAGCACATATGCTGAAACACATCAAAATTTTTTTGAAATTTGATTGTGTCAAATTTTTTAGCATCAACGTTTCAGATCACACACAGTGATCCATCATCAGGATGAAGAGTGCAAGAGAATAGAGAAATTAAGTCATGCTGAAGTCGTACACTGTGTTAGAAGAAAAGCAATATGTCCATAATCCTTTCAGAATTCAACAACTAGTGAGCAAGAGCTTGCAAGTAATCCAGATTCAAGATTTTTTTTTTATAACAGCAGCCTTAAAACTTGCATCAACTTGTAGTGTTGTTCCGACAAATCAAAAGAATCATGATTGATAAAGTCTCCACAGAAAATCTTGCAAATTCTTATGAATGGTGGCATTCAGTAGTAATAGCGAATTGGTTTAAAATGAGTTTTGATGCAAATAATAAATCTGAAAGGCATAATATTTACTGCATATCAGAACAAGAGCCATAGTATTTGAAATTTATAAAGAAAATATAAGTGACATTTTAAATATTTGAGCAATGGAAGCCTAGATTTCAGACTGAGAGTCCAGCAAATACCCAAAATGAAAAGTTGGAAGATCAATATAGAGGAGAATGTAAAAAATATAAAAGAGGCCAGCTAGCAACAAAAATCACAAGGCTAAGGGTATGATTTACAGGGAACAAGTAAATTATATGCTTGAAGAATGATACAACTACAAGGAAGTATAGCAAAAACATATCTGTTCCAACCGATAATCACAACTACATAAAAGCGGCTTTGAAAGTTGAACCTCCGAATCACAATAAAACAAAGTGATTTACAGTCATGAATGAAAAGCATGGGATTTGGATGAAGTCAAGTAAACAAAAATATCTAAGTCCATAAAACAACTTATAGCTGTAGGAGAAAGGCCACATTAACATGCAAAGACCCAGTCATTCAACAAATCAGAACTAGCAGAAGCAGTCGGAGAAAACAACTTCCTCATCAAAATGGTTCCAGGTGAACCACAAAAGGCTTCATTTCAGAGAAAAAGACCCAGTCATAGCTGGAAAAAGACTCTAAAGTGATGTTGAGAATTCCCAGAAATCAGGCACGTTAAACTCCAGAATGGTGTGAAAGGTGCAGCACAACCAGACAGAAAATTGAATAGGAATGAAGGCTAGAAGTTTCTCCATCATTGGCGGCAAGAGTTTTCTCAAAACCTTATTCTTCTTCTCTCTTTCATATATCGATAAGAATGAAATGAAACAAGAGCTCTGTAGAGCTAGAAACCTGCCTTGTGGAAGAAGTATGAAGCATTATAGTAAAATTCCATAAATATTTGCCTATATGATTAGATTATCAAATATTTATATTGGAAAAATCAAGATCAAACAATTCCAGATTCTTTACCATTACGTTTTTCTTATTTTTCACTTTAATACATAATTTGTATCTGACCAATCTATTTTCATTTCATTTTGTTTAAAGCATTGAAACCAGACAGTACCATAGCCTGACTATCTGTTTTCAAATCAGGGGTAGTTTGAAGTGTAGAGAGGAGCATTCTTGTTTGATTTTTTTTACAAATGAATTCGGCATGGCCAAATTTGCAAATATGTGAATAGATATCAATGCAAGAGATTAGAGCAATAGCGATGTTTGTGGCCATTGTAATAGGTCTATTGCAGATTATCATTCAAATAAAGCTGCAGATACCTATACAGTATAGGAAAGTTGATTATGATGGTTTTAATTATGTTTTTGAGAGAACAGACTTGGTCCACGTATTGCACAGTTGTCCCTATTCGAAAGCCACATCTAGTGGAGGTTACATTACATATGTTTATTGCGGTGCTCTGCACACTCAAAACAGGTTGGATTATGTCTAAAAAAAATTATTCATGCAAATGCAAATTTAAAGAAGCAAATAACCACAATTGTATTTAATGTTGCTGTTAGGATTTTTGGCCATTTTGTTGACAACATCACTTGGTAATGCATCTGCAGTCAAATTTTTATACCTCACAAACTATTACACACTGGATCCAAATGAGCCATTAATGTAAAAAGCATTTTTAGGCAACTACTATTGTTGAGTCTATGCGACAAGAGCTGAAAAAATATCATTGATTCTGGCAAAAATGTATTGAGGATTTCGTGCATGTGAGAGAACGCCAAATGAAGTAGGCATGGATATTTATATGTTCAAGATCAAACAAAAAATTATACATATTATTGTGAGAAATATTAGAAATTTAAATTTCAACTCAATCTTAAACCTAAAATTTTTTCTCGATACTTAAAAGTTGCTCGACACATGAAGGTGCCGAGTGCCAGTTTTACTTGGCACTTGATGCTACCGAGTGGTAGGTAGCTCAGCACTTAATGGTGCTAAGTGACAAGGAACAGGTGCCGAGTGAACTCGGCACAAAGAGGAGCTAGACACTTGATAAAAAAAAGTCGGCAGCAATAGATGTCGAGTATGCTCGACTCACAAAGGATAGGTGCCGAGTTGGCTCAGCACTCAAAGAAGACAATAGATGCCGAGTAAGGTCGGCTCCAACTAATAAAAATTATAACCTAGAAAAAATCTAATGTGAATGCTTTCACGATTAAAATCGGAGAGCTGAGCTTTAACCTTTCAACCAAGTTTCTCAAATACAATGAATAGAAGAGGAAGAACAATAGATTTAAGTATGCCTACTTTCTTTTCTATTCAACTGATATTTAAATTGGTACAAAATTTGGGAGCATTCGGCTTCAACCAAAAAAATCCTAAAATGGTAAAATTTCAAACTTTCAATAAACTTTTAACTTGAAAGTCTAATGACTGCATACAATGGTGCTTGAAGCAATCACTGCTTCAACAAGATGAATCTAACAATGAAAAACTTACAGAGTGAACAAGGGAAACACGTGCAACTACATGCACAAACTTCCTTCTTTCTTCCTTCTCTGCTCAGCTCTGCAACTTATCTCTAATCTGCTTGATCTACAAACCTCTGCTCTTAATAAAATGAATGTAGAAACATTCCTTTTGTCTTCTGACCTAAAATTTTTTTTCCTCTCATTTCCAAATTTGAAAAATCTCACCTATTGTATTCATGTTTTCTATCTATTCCACTGGTCGTCAGGTGGTAGGTGGGCATTTGGCTCCAGGGGCAAGACAACCACCATATTAAATATTCCAACACTCCCCCTTTGTCCCAAGCCAAACAAACAAAGATCACAGCTGATCCACATCAACTACACCAAGACACTCTCTTAGGTGTACAAAAGATCCAATGCCTAATGGCTTTGTGAAAATGTCTGCTAGCTGCTGCTCAGATTTGCAAAAATTCATTTTGATATCCCCATTCTCCACCAACTCTTTGATGAAGTGATATCTGATCTCAATATGCTTGCTTCTCTCATGGAAGACTGGATTCTTAGACAATGCAATTGATGAGATGTTGTCACAATAAATTGTGGTTCCATCTTCTTGCCTTTCATTCAAATATGTCAAGATCCTTCTTAACCAAATAGCTTGACATGCTACTGCATTTGCTGCAATGTATTTAACCTCTACTCTAGATTGAGCAATAATAGGTTGCTTCTTGGATGCCCATGAAATTGCACCTGATCCCATATGAAACATGTATCCGGAAGTGCTCTTCCTATCATCTAAATTGCAGTATATAAAATCCAAAATCCCTAGGTACCTTTCACATACCTTAGGATCTTCTTTCCCGCTTGCCAATGGGAATCCTTTGGTGTTTCCATAAATCTAGAAATCAAACTTACTGCATGCATTAGGTCTGGCCGAGTTGCAGTCAAATACATTAAACTTCCAACCATACTCTTGTATAATGTTAGATCTACTCTCTTGCTAGAGTCTTCCTTGCTCAACTTCAGACCTACTGCTGTTGGTGTGGGGGCTGCCTTACTGTTCTGCATTTTAAATCTCTCCAAGATCTGCCCTACATACTTTTCTTGAGAGATGAAGATGTCATCATGCATTTGTTTTACTTCTATGCCTAGAAAGTATTTCAAGAGACCTAGGTCTGTCATTTCAAATTCACTTTTCATGGCCTCTTTAAACTCACCAATTAGAGCCTTATCATTACCAGTAAAAATCAAGTCATCTACATACAAGACAACAATCAATACATTACCATCTGCTGCTTTGATGTAAAGAGTGGGTCACCATTGCTTTTGCTAAAGCCATTGCTCATTAAATATGAGTCAATCCTACCATACCATGCCCTTGGAGCTTGCTTGAGCCCATAAAGAGCTCTCTTCAACCTATATACTTTGTTCTCTTCATTTGTAACTTCATAATCAGGTGGTTGCTCCACATATACTTCTTCTTTCAATACACCATTAAGGAAGGCAGACTTCACATCCATTTGAAATACCTTCCACTTGTGTTGGGCTGCAATTGCTATGACAACACGCATGGTTTCCATTCTTGCAACAGAGGCATATGTCTCATCATAGTCTCTTCTATACTATTGCTTGTAGCCCTTGACTACCAACCTTGCCTTATGCCTATCAATTTTGCCTTCAGCATTGCATTTGGTCTTATAGACCCATTTCACTCTAATCACATGCTTCTTTGGAGGCAATTCAATTAGCTCCCATGTCTCATTCCTTTCTATAGCATCTATCTCCTCATCTATGGCCTTACACCATTTCTTCTCCTTGATTGCTTCTTTGAAATATATTGGATCACTATGAGAAAATAATGCAAAATTAACACTCTCATCATAATCTTCATACCTTTCATCTTGGTATATCTCCCTAAGACTCTTGGTCTTTCTTGGTAACAGGGAGGAGAGTGTGGGATCAGAATCGTCACTGCTGTTGCATTGCTAACTAGCTCGGTCTTCACTGGTACTCAACACTGACACTCGATCATGCCTAGAGGAGCTCGACACTGTCTAAATCTGCTTGCCTTTTCTTCTATTTGCTCCTTCTTGCTGTTCATCAGCATCCTCTTCACTTATAATTGGCACTTTAATTGATGTGCTCGGTGATTCATCAATTGAACCATACCAAGATTGATTTTCAAGAAATTCCACATCTCTTGAAAGCATCATCTTGTTGTTTAATGGGTCATACAATCTGTATGCTTTTGATTCTGGGCTGTACCTTGTGAAAATGCATTTCACACCTTTGTCATCCAATTTCCGCCTTTTCTCTTTAGGTACATGTGCATATGCAACACATCCAAACACCCTTAGGTGTTCAACTGTCCATCTTATTCATGACCAAGCTTCCATTGGAATTCTGTCACGGATTGCCTTTGTAGCACACCTATTAATTAGATAAACTGCTATTGCCACAACCTCTCTCCAAAATTCAGTTGGGAGACCTTTCTCTTTCATCATGCTCCTTTCCATTTCAACAATGGTCCTATTCTTTCTTTCAGCCACTCCATTCTGCTGTGGTGTATAGTTGGCTGTGAGCTCTTTCTTAATGCCATGTTTCCTGCAAAAATTTACAAAAGAATTGGAGGTATACTCCCCTCCTCTATCTGATCTAAGAACCTTGATATAGTGTCCACATTCTCTTTCAGCTTGAGCTTTAAATTCTACAAATTTATCAAATGCTTCAGATTTATTCTTTAAGAAATACACCCATGTCCTAGGACTGAAATAATCAACGAATGTCATAAAATATGTACTCCCCCCGATACAAGTAACTTGCATAGGATCGACAAGGTCAGTATGCACTAACTCTAATGGATATCTAGCCCTCATAGAATTTCCAGAATTAAAGGGAAGCCTATATTGCTTACCCAAAATACAAGCCTCACACTTGTCACATGAATTTCCTATACGTGGCAAACCTTCTACCATTCTTTTATTTGACAATAAATTTAAACCAGCATAGCCAAGATGACCATACCTGAGGTGCCATAACCATGAGGGGTTTTCAATCACACTCCTTAAAGCTAATTCTGTGTGAGGTGCAACACAAACTTGAGATGAGAAACATGTCTCTACCCTTAAGGGAAACATTATTTTCTTTGTCATTTGAACTGGTGCAAGTAGGTTCTTGCTCCCATCACTTTGTATCCATTTTGAATGAGCTGACCAATGCTCATCAAATTGTGCTTCATAGTAAGGGAAAAATACACATTTTGTATTTTCCTTTTCTCACCTTTCTTGGTGCGGACCATAATAGATCCTTTGCTCACAACTGGTAGGGTTCCATGGTTATCCATTTTAATTTCAGATTTGAAACTCTTGTCAATGAATGAAAACAAAGTTTCATTACCACTCATGTGGTTGCTACATCCACTGTCGAGGTACCAAACTTTAGGGCTTCCTTCTTCACCAACATTACACATGATGAAGGTAGTAGCATTGGGTCCACTTCCCATGTACACATTAGCCACATTTTCTTGTCTTGATTGATCATTCTACTTCTTTCAGCATTCATTTGCGTAATGCCCATATTTATGATAGTAGTAGCATTCTACATTACTCTTATTTGAGTTGTAGTTTTTTTTACCTCCTCTTGAAGTATTTTGTGAGCTACTTGCTCCATCTACTCTTCTTGAGCTTTCTGTTGCAACATTTCTTTGTCCTCCATTTCCTCGGCCTCTACCTCTGGAGTTCCTACCTGAGCCATTTCTTCCTCTCCTCCTTCCTCTTGGATTTGACTGAGCCTTGAATGCTTGCTCTTGGGAAGTAGAAGATGTAGATGTATTGATCCTATGCTCATGGGTTTGAAGAGAATCCATCAACTCATCCATTGTCAAAACAATGAGGTCTTTTGCCTGTTCTATTGTCACGACCAAATGGTCATATTTATGAGGTAAACTCCTCAATATCTTTTCCACTATCCTCTGCTCTTGATAGTCTTCTCCATTTGACTTTAGTTGATTAATTACATTGGAGGTCCTTGAACTGAAGTCTGCAACTAATTCATTTTCTTTCATTTGAAAGTTCTCAAATTCCCTCCTTATATTATGTAGCTTTATAGTACGGACTTTATCAGTCCCCTTGAAGTTCATCTCAAGGATATCCCATGCTTCCTTTGCATAATTTGCTGCTACAATATTTGGGAATACAGTCTCTGTCATTGCTGCTTCAATAAGACTTAATGTCTTAGCATCCTTCCTCCTTGACTCTTTCAAATGAGTCTTCTGTGCATTTGTGAGGGCAGCATACTGAGTTGGATCAGTCACATTATTGAATCCATTAATCACAAACTCCCACAAATCATTTGCAACCATAATGGTCTTCATTTTCTTTTCCCATGTATCATAATTCTGTCTATTAAAGGATGGTGGTTGCTGCCATATCTTTCCTACATCCCTTGCCATGTCAAATATCCCAAGAAAACAAATTCCCTAACTCAATGTGGATGTGGGGCCTCAAAGCTTTGATACCATGTGAGAAATATTAAAAATTTAAATTTCAACTCACAACCCTAAGCCTAAAATCTTTGCTCGGCACTTAAAAGTTGTTTGGCACATGAAGGTGTCGAGTGCCAGTTTTACTCGGCACTTGATGGTGCCGAGTGGCAGGTAGCTCGACACTTGATGGTGACGAGTGACAGGGAACAGGTGGTGAGTGAACTCGGTACAAAGTGGAGCTCGACACTTGATAAGAAAAAGTCAGCAGCAATAGATATCGAGTATGCTCGGCTCACAAAGGATAGGTGTTGAGTTAGCTCGGCACTCAAAGAAGACAATGGATGCTGAGTAAGTTCAGCTCCAACTAATAAAAATTATAAATTAGTAAAATCTAACGTGAATGCTTTCACGATTAAAACCAGAGAGCCGAGCTTTAACCTTTCAACCAAGTTTCTCAAATACAATGAATAGAAGAGGAAGAACAATAGATTCAAGTATGCCTACTTTCTTTTCTATTCAACTGAGATTTAAACTATTACAAAATCTGGGAGCATTCGGTGTAGTGCCTGCCCCTAGTTTACATTTTTCGAGCTACATTTATGATATGTTTGCCAAACTCTTTTAGGCCAATTTATGTTTGATGAGTAGTATCATTATTTTAGAGATTATTAGAGGATGTTTACACTCAGTTTATTATATGATGAGATTACTTGGTACTCTATATTTCGTGCATGTATGATGATTATTCAATGGTTTCAGTTATCGATGATAATTAGTTAAATGGTTCATTATTCCATGTGTTTCTTATGGATACTTACCCCATACTGCATGTGTATGGTGTGCGTGTTGTTTTATTTATGTATGGTGTTTCTGATATGGTTAAGGAAGGGAGTGGTAGTCACCTGCTAGTCGGGATCTACACGATGCACCACTTCCTGCCATTGCCTGTTTAGCTTAGAATATTGTGTTTGTACATGCGTGAATTTTATGCAGGTTGCAGGTACCGGGTATCGACTTCCCTGAATTGTCAGGATGAGCGTACCTTATCGCACTGTCTCAATGGTAAGAGAGGGGAGATAAACTCTTAAGTCCAAATCCTAAACCCTTTAGCCAATTGTCCTAATTGATAATTAGGACAAGTATCTGAGTTAAGTACCCTCCGAATGCATCAAATGATGTAATTTGGTGATTATAACCCTTCTGTTTGATTTGGTATGTATTTTTCTATGATGGGTTTTCGTATGTTGCTTTTTGATTCCTTGGTGTTTTTTTCTATTAATTAAGTCTAATTAAAAAGACTAATTAATGATTTAATTTAATAAGAAATTATTATGATATCTTTATATTTAATTAATTAATTAATTAATTAAATAAAAGAATTAAAGTTGGAAATTAAAGTTCAAGATATATTTAGAACAGGATAATATTTATTTAATTTAATAATAATATATTTGGAGTTCATTTTTAAATAAATGCTAAATATTATTGTTATTTAAATTAATTAAATATGTTATCAATTAAGTTCTAAAATAAATTAAAAAGTTGAAAGATATTAATTTTATTAAGAATTCTAGATCGCATGATCTAAACATGAGTTAAATATAAGAATTAAATTAAAAGATTAAATTATAAAAATTAATAATGTTATTTTAATTTCTTAAAAGTGCACATAAGATTTAAAGTAATAAATTAATTAAGAATTGAAGTCAAGTGAAATTTTAAATAAAGTTATTTAATCATTCAACTTAATGTGCATGAAAGTTGAATGCAAAAGAATTAGAAAAGATAATAAAAGTTAATTTAAGTTAACTGAGTTGTGCAAAGAGTCTTCTCGGGTAAACGCACAATTAGTGCCCCGAATTGAGGAGAATTTGCTTATCACAACTTTGGGGGTTCATTTTTGAGAGAGAGGAATTTGGACGGGAATTAGGAGGAAGACAATTTTTGGAAGCAAATTTCAGAAGGCTGATACGAAGAAAGTCTTGAAGGGGAAGGTATTGAGAGGAGCGATTTCGCATACAGTTCCTGGAGATTGCATAATAGCATCAGGATCAGGTAGGATCTTGTGGTTTTTTATCCATTAGATATGCAAATTATCCCTTCCTGCCTTCTTCGTGTCTGGGGTTTGTAGATCTAAATTCTTTGTGATAAAAGTTTTAAGCTTTCAATATTGTGAAGTTATTAATTATTCGTCAATAATTTCTGTATTCATGGAGACTGGATGAATTAATTAGAACCATTGTTTTCTTGATTTAGAAATTGAGATCTAATTTGATAAGGGTTTTGTTTTAATGAAATTGAAAAGTTCTAGATAAATAAATAAAAATAAATAAATAAATATATATATATATATTTATATTTTTCATATTTACCCTTTTGAAGAAATTGCTTTATAAAATTAAAAAAAAGAATTTAACAAAATTATTTTTGTTAAAATAAAATTTATTTTATTGTTATTAGAATTAAATAAAAATCATATATATAAAAAATATATTTAAAAAAAAAAAAGTATATATATTAATGTTAGTGGGGGGGAGGGAATTACCCCGTACCCGCCCCCACTGTCGGCGCAGGCCGATAGTACCTGCGTCGCAGGTACTGCGACGGCAGGTACAGAGTACCTGCCGCCGCAGGCCCTGCGACCGCAGGCCTGCGGCCAAAGCCGACGGGCTATAAACGTTTTGAAGATTTCGTTTTTTTAATTTTTTTTTTATATAATTTTTTTTAATTATTAAAAAAAAATGAATTTTATTTAATTAAAAATTTTAAATAATAAAAATTATAATATATTTAATTTTTATAATATATTAAACTTTTTAAATATTTAATAAATAAATATTAATTGTATAAAAATAGTTGTAGATTTTAATTTTGTTTAAATATTAATAAATTAACATTTAGTAGTGGGATTAAAATAAATAATTAGATCTAATAAATATTGATTAATTTAATTAAAATTAGTTTAATTAAGTTAATTAATAATGAATGTTATTTGACTAAATTATAAATTTGGATATTGATTTAATGTAAATTATTATAGAACTGGGTTATTCGAAAAAGGGTAGTTGTGAAAACTTTGTTACTTGAATTCGACATTAAACTAAATCACAAACCTTACCTTAACTTAAATAATATACTTTCAGATCCAATCTCTGAGACTTTGATGTTGTCTTTATACTTTGAATGTTTTGGGGTTGGTTTAGTGTTGACCAGTTCAGGTTGTTACCAGAGGCTCGGGGTTTGTGAATGTGATGTCTTGATGATTTGGTCTCGATCTTTCTTAAACCTGACCATGGTAATGTGATGAAGTGCTCTATGACATGATTGTGTTTACTGTTTGTGATTGCTTTCCAGTTCCTTGTGTGAAGCTGAGATGTATGTATTTGAGAATACCTAACTTAACCATTTTTTTGAGTCTCGATCAGTTATATTTGATAACCATTTCTGAGTCTCGATAAGTTATACTTGTATTACTTTCTGGTTGCTCATTAGAGAACCATTGGATTTTGTGACTTATCATTGATGCCCTCAGTTGCTGATAGAGAACTATCGTGATTACTTGATTACTATTTGATGTTATCTGTTGCTCATGAAGAACTGATATATTTTGTGGATTATCTTTTTATGATATTTTCAGTTGCTCGCATAGGACTGAGATGTTTTTATTATGATTCTTTGATTTATGAGTTCATGAGCTAGGGTAGGTTATCTATGTGTAGAGTCGGGAAGTGGCTTGCAATGGGGGTCGGAGCCCTAAGAGGCTGCCTTGAGAAACCCATTGTAAGTCATCTTTTAATAAGTGAAAACATTTACACTAAATGAGAGAAAATGAACCTAACAAGATAATTGTATGTTCTCTCTCATGCCATGAGTGCTAGTACAGACTAGGATGGGGTAGAGAGGACGCTTGGTTATGACCTTGCATTCCATAGTATGCCTCGTCAGTACGAGAGGATATTAGTGGCCGTAGGATCAGTAGGGACCCGAGATTCCTAAGGGATTGCTTGGGTAACTTCTACATGACTTTTGCGATGACACTTTCTCGCTTGCATATTAGGTTTCCTACGTGTCTTGTGGTACCTCTGGGATTTAGATGTCGATCTTTTTAGGAACCCTTGAGTTAGCATACTTATAGGATTTCCTGGACTTAGAGAGTATTTATGATTATAGGTTTTGTTATCCTATTTTGGGACTTGAGACTATCTCCTCAGCGCGGTGGGAGTGGACCATTTAGGTTCCACGCGGTCGAGTGGTAGTGCTTTTACTCTTACCATTGAGATCCGTTCCGTGGTCACCGTGGCTGGAGTTTTCGTGATTGGCATTTACCTACACTATGTTCTTGGATTAGTATGATGGATGGTTAGATTTTATGATAGATGCTTTATCATTATGGATGTATGGATGTATCATGTATGGTGAATAATTTTCATATATTTTACTATACTTTGTATCATGGATTTGAGGATGTTGTATCTTGATCTTTACATATGTATATTCTTTTAAGCCTTTCATACCCTGTGACATGTACAGTGGATGAATGAGCATTCCGAATTAATTTGCCAAGGAGCATTCGGAACAAATGTATATTATGGACATTGGAGTTTCTGATTATTCTTTTATATGTATGTGTTAGTTGTTAGACTTAGAATTAATTAAATTTAAACGTGACTCAACGTCTTGGGATCTTTAAGAAATGTAACTTGCAATGTATGTTTGTCGATGATTACATGTTATTGCTTCCGCTACTATTTGTTTGATGTGTATGTCATACTTTCTTACTTAAAAAAAGAAAAAAAGAAAAATGTTTAGCAAACTTAGTGAAACTTTAGGTTAATTCTTTTGGATCCCTTGGCGGGGCGTTACATTCGGCTTCAACCAGAAAAATCTTAAAATGGTAAAACTTCAAACTTTCAATAAACTTTAAACCTGCAACTCTAATGGCTGTATACAATGGTGCCTGGAGCAATCACTGCTTCAACAAGACGAATCTAACAATGACAAACTTACAAAGTGAACAAGGGAAACACGTGCAACTGCAGGCACAAACTTCCTTCCTTCTTTCTTCTCTGCTTAGCTCTGCAACTTATCTTTGATCTGCTTGATCTGCAAACCTTTGCTCTTAATAAAATGAATGTAGAAACATTCCTTTTGTCTTCTGACCTAAAACAATTTTCCTTCTCATTTCCAAATTCGAAAAATCTCACCTACCGTATTCATGTTTTTTATCTGTTCTGCTGGTCGTCAGGTGGTAGGTGGGCGTTTGGATCCAGAGGCAAGACAACCACCGTATTAAATATTCCAACAATTATGGGTATGATTAGGGAAGATTGGCGGTACGGTTAATGCATTTGGTAAAATCAATTACCCAATTTTGTGCAAGTTAGCTGAACAGATGTTGAAAATTATATCTTCTTCTTGGTCAGCAATGAAATTCTTGGTGGGCAATGAAATTCATGCGGATGGGAAATGGTAGAGTGAATATTGTAGGTTTTTGTTGTCTTCCTTTTTCCTTTGTTTTGATATAGTTGCATATAATTAGGACTTGATTTCATTTTAGCAGTGCGTGAGATTGAATTTTGAGGAAAAAAATAAATAGCGTGCATTAAAGGGTAGAATTCATTAGTTGGAAATTTCAGATAAGAAAACTCTAAATATAAATGCAACAATTTTAGCTGCCAAGCAAAAAGTTCTCTGTCAAAAATTATTTTGGCATGAAAATTTGCTTTTTCATTTCCTTCCATAAGTCGTTTGTGCAAATTTATGGGCAACTGTTTCACCATGAGATTAGTTGTTTGTTTTAAGAGTGTTTTCAGGAGATATTTTTTCTGGTCAATACAGGAAGCTCTCAGATAAGCGCATTCATTTGGCCTTCTTTCGTGTTTTCATTTTTCTATGTACTGCAAAGCTAGATCAAATCAAATACAAAGCTTTTAGGAAAGGACTACAGAATGCTTGGTGCATGTCCAAAGTCTCTGCCTGTACACAATTCAAATGGCCCAAGAAGAGATGGAAACTGGATTCAATCCTGAGATTTCCTTAATATAATATATGGAAACTGGATTCTGTTATGAAGCTATGAAGTTTCTAGAATATAATATATTGCGTTCTGTTATTCACTTGAAGTTTCTAGAATATAAGATTTAAAAATATAATAAGCGTATGGACAGGAAAAAAAATTGAATTTTTGAATGTGAAAAATAATAAAACCTCGAGAAAAAATAACAAGAGCCGGTAAGAAAAGAAAAATATTCATTCAATAATTCAAAAAAAAAAAAAGAAATAGAGAACAAAAATAATTTCAAGTTGCACTGTTTTCGAAAGAAATTAATGGTAAAAGTATTCGGATGAAAACATTAGTCTCAGCTTACAATGTAGGCTGGACTGATAATGTGTTTTGACTTTACCTTTGCCTTAGCATATTATGTTTAATTTCATAGAGATTTCAGGTCTATCATGCCCACTTTGTAAAAAAATTAACTAGTATATGCTATTGGTTATTTGGAAGTAAAAATTTATAATAATAAAAAATATTTTAAATATTTTCTTATATTAATTTTATTAATAATATTGATATCTTCACCTAATAAGACATTATTGTGAATTATCAATATCATTTAATAAAATGTATATAAAAAATTAATTTAAAACAATTATGTTATTATAAATTTTTAGTGTAACCATATACATTTGTAAAAGTTAGGAATTTTGAAGTTTGATAGTTGGAACTTATAAACTAATTGTTTAAGGTCTTAATTGCATTAGGAGAGTTGGCATTTCTAGTTGCCAAGTCTTGAAGGGTTGAAGTCAATCTGAAAATTGTAAAGGGAGAGTTTTTATTGTTGCCATGTGTTTTAGAAGTGGCGTTGCACTTTGAGTCTTGACCGGGGACTTTTTGAGTCATTTTTGGAGGAATTTGTGGAGATTTTGGTATTCCATTTGACTTGTCACCATGAAACTACTATGGAATAATAGTTTGACATTAATTGGAGGTCTTTCGGAGTGGTTAGAAGGCTTATTTTTAGGGTTTTCTGATTCTATCCTACCTACACTTCCTAATTTTATGGGTATGTTGTTCTGTTTGAAAGTTGATATATGCTTCTCATTTTTTAAATGAGAGGAGTTCTCTCTTATGCAATTTGGGTTCTTAGTGATTTTTCTATCTTTTGAGAATATTTTTGCATGATTCTGTAACTCAGTTTATGATATTCAAAAGCTACCTTGGATACTGTTTTGGCATTATTTTTATCATCTTCTTGTCATTTCCAGAATTGTGTTCCTGTGATTTGATCAAACTGTTAGTGAAAGCCTTATTTTCTTTTTAGTTTTGTCTCACTTTTGTACCTATTCTGTGATAAAATATATAACACAGGTTGCAGGTGGTGTATAGAAAAAGTAATGTGTTCTCTATTGTGAAAGATTCCTTTTCTTTTACTAAGCAAATATCCATTTCAACCTTTCTGCAAAATATTTATGTGCATATATATGTTAGGCAAGTCATGTGAGTTTGAAGATTATTTCTTTGTTTTTGAGTGTAAAAGTTTTTGAATATCATAGATTCAAACTTTAGGTGCATCACCATAGGTTTAGTTTTTTGCTTTTTTGCATCTTTCTATCCCTTTCCCTCATAAGTTTTCAAGCTTTAAGTGAAGCGTCTGATAAGAACCGACCTAGAAATCGGAGGTTTCACTTCATTGCATGTACCACGTAGAAGTGATTCCCATGTTATACTAGGATTACTGAACTCATTCAGTTCAGTATTGTTTGCAAATTTTGGTACTTGATAATACCTATAGTTAGGAGAAAAAAATTGCTTACTTAGAAATCAGATTTATGAAAAAATGGGCAGATTTTCTAAGCATTCAAACTGCTATTACAAGCAGCTAACTGTTGTTTCACCAAAGTAGGTTTCATGACAGCAAGGTTTAAAAGATGGGAATTTTTTCCTGTTCTATGTAGGGGGTGTGTAATTTTCATTCCAATGCTGTAATTAAATTTTGTTTACTGCCCTCTAAAACAGAGCATACTCTGTTCTAAGCCAAAGCACTGTTAAAATATGTTTTCCCTGGTTTGCATTGTAAAAATATTAATATCAGAAAAAGTTGTCTACTATTACTGATATCTTGAACGCTTAGCTTAAAAATTAACTCCCATACATTGGACGGGGTTTAAAATTATCTTCATAATCTACAGTGATGATCTGAGAATAAAATTGATGACATTGGTTACTGTACCCTTGAATATTCATCTAAACTTGATGGCTCTTTTCCAAAGTTTCTGGTCAGTGGTGTGCTCTACCACTTCGTTTACTTGCTTTCTACTTTGTAATCCAGATTTGTGTGTATAAAAGGTAACCTGCTAGTGCAGTGGAGTTTAAAAAATATACGGTGAAATATCCTTTTACATTAGAAAAGAGGGAAACATGTGTTATTAAATATTTGGTATTTTTAAACATTTGTTGTTCCCTAAGGAGCATCCAAGCAGCAATAGTTGCATGTCACATGGATTGCGCTCTCTCCCGTGAGCTATAAGAATTTGGACAAGGGGAGATGGAGCTCTCTATTCAAGGCAATTCATTACCATGACTTGCCCAGATGACAGCTCAACTTACTGTTATGATGGTCCAGCAGCCCAAATGGCTGGGTCAGAAACTGTCCACTTAAATAAAAATAGCAGACATCATTTGCTCCAGTGCCCCGAAAAGAAATAAATAAGCTGGTACTTATGATCATATGTTCTAAGTCTTTCTGCAATGTCTTAATAGTGTTGCACAAATTGGTCAATCGCTAACTGAAAAGATCAAAATATGAACCACTATTAGCACATGCATGATCAACTATTAGTACATGGGTTTCATTTTTGAGATTCTTTTAAAAGCAATTTTTAAATGATGTTTATGACAAAACTATTACGATTTTAGACCCAAACAAATCTTTAAGACTAAACAAACATTGTACCTACAAGATAATGCCCACTTTCAGATTCTTTTCCTGTAATAGTTGCAAAGAAGATTGTAACACAATACCCTGTTCTTTGGATAATGCCCAATTTCAGATTTTTTCCTGTAATAGTTACAAGGAAGATTGTAACACAAGGTCTACTCTTTAGTATATTATGATGCCCCAGAACTCTAACATACAAGTCAAGACTGTGGGGTAGAAATAATAAAAGTTACATTTTAAGTACAACTTGAATTAGAAATCCCTAAAATCTGGTCAAAGCATACTTGCAATTGTATTAAAGAAAGATCAGAAGCTCACCAAATCTCTTGAGTTCAGGAAAACAAATGAACAGTGCAGTTCACAAGAAACCCAATGGACTGATGTAATTTATGAACCCTATTTTTGGACAGTTCTTAGACTCCCTAACGATAATTAGCTGCGAGTAGTCGAGTTGCATACTTCAGTATTGTGCTTGTATTAATTTTGAAAAAAAAAGCAAGTTGGGTTCATCATAAGTATTCTTCAGAACATCCAGTATTAAACCATCTCGAAAAAGTAGATAACTGGCATAAAATTATATACTTGTGACATAAAAACTTGAAAAAGCATTGAATCATTCGAACCAAACAATTGAAAAAAAACAGAGGAACTAAAGCCAACACTTTAACCAAAATCTTTCCAAATACAGCTACTGTGACATTTCAAAACAAAAAACTGGCCGAAACACAAAAGAAAAAGCTTGCGAAATGAATCAGATGATCACCACTTATATTCTTCAAAATTAGGCACAAGAGAGTTTTCCTCAATCAAAGGGGAAAAGCGGCTGTGCAATAAAGCTTCCATCAAGGCAAGAAAAACGCCCACAATAATGGAAGATTTAGCAGTGGCTCTTGGTCCAAGGCGCATATTACGAAACCCTCCTGCAGCAGCTCCCGCTAATATAGGAATATAATAGACTAACTTGTCATTAATATTCGAGGTGTTATATTTTTTTGTCTGTTTTATGGTGCCATCTATTGGATTTATGTAGGTAGTCATCTATTGGATTTATCTTTGTAATGTTAAAAATATCATTCAAGAAGAGTTGCATCATTGCATGTTTTTTCAGGGAGTTTTGGCTTTAATATATTCAGGAGTTAGTAGATCTAATAATAGTAACTAATATTGTTCAGCATTCGAGAACTGATCACTTACTAACTACACTAATGACTTTTTGTTAAGTGAAGTTATTTTTATTAGTTTAGAGAACGGTTGACAATATTTAATGAAGGACGCCTCTAAGTATTTAAAGTTCAGTATAGATGACGCATTTGGAGTAATTACCTTTGATTGGTGTCAACTCCTCTAGAGTGGCACTGTGTAGATATGGACACTCTTCTTCTTGGTTTGTAAATTAGTCTCATCTGAAGAACTGGGGTATGACCCTTTTAGTATATAATAATAAAGGACTTTGGTCTCGGGCAAGACTGGAGGTTTTCTTCTTTGTTCTTTCCTACAAGTGCCGGTTTGAACGAAAAACTTCAGTTGTATCCATCTATTTTATTTTAATCAAAGGCCTTGGCCATTTACTGAAATATATATATATATATATATATAAAATGATAAATGATATGATTTGAGTGAATTAGTCGTTTCTATTGATTATACATGTGTTCTTACATTTATCTATTTGATTATCAATTTAGTTATGATATAGCTTTTGTTATGTCATTTGCCATTTAGATTTTTGGGTTTTTAACTTCCTTTGCCCTTATAATTTAGACAAACTATACACACTTTCGATGGAGATTGATGTTCTCACCACTACTAAAGGACATCAAATGCATTTATTTAGTAGTGGAGATTATCACCCATCATTTGAAAAAAAAAAAAGAGTAGCTCATTCTAGGAAGAGACAATACTAATACACTCCAATTTGGTACAATGAAAAGAGAAAAATGTGTCTTAGGTGCTTGGTTTTTGTTTGATGCCTTTCAATTTGGGTCAACCAATGTTTTGCACCTTCATGATTTTTTATCATGCAACCTAAGAAGAAAATTACCAATATGGGAAACTCAAACTTTCAAAGAAAAAAATAGAGCAAAAGACCTTATATCCCATGAAGTCACAAATTACAAATTACAAAAGTAAAGTCGAAGCAAAGGTACAAATCCATAGTCACAATTTTTTCCTAGACTCACAATCATTTCCTTTTATAACATAGAGATCTATTGAAGTATTTCAAGCAATTACACAAGCAAAACGATATTGTTTCCAAAGGCTAATACCCTATCATAATTCTATGTTTAATAGCATTGGATTGATTCAAGTGATTGTGCTTATCTTATCACATTTATTTAATCATCTTGAACCTTTCACCCAAGGGAAATTTAATTTCCTTATTATTTTGGTGAAATGATTAACCCTATATGACCCTACACTTCTATAACGGTTTATATTGGAGTCTTCATAACTGGATTTTTTTGAGTTGAATTCTTATTTTCATATGTAATATTTTTTTACCTGATTTCATTTTATTCACATATTCATTCTATTAGCGTTTGTGTGCTTGTTATATTATCCCTTTTACCAGCCTTATCAATGCTTGACTAACACAATGGATTTTACTAAGTAGTTCGTAATAAAATTATTTTATAAAAATATACTTTTTTCTTAATAAATTAAATCATTAATAATATATAGTTTAAATAAAAAATTAATTAAATAGATCAAGGAGTTTCAATAAAATGTAGTGCTAATTAATTTAAAATAAAAATAAAAAATACAATGATTTTTCTATTTAAAATATAATTTTATGATAATAAATTAAATTATTAATAATATATAATTTAAATAAAAAACCTTTTAAATTAAGTAATTAATATATTATAATTCTGATGGCTAATTTGATGTATTTGTCAAATCCTACATAGCTAAAATACACGTGTTTGACATGTTTGCAAGTAAAACTATATGGACATAAAGCTTTACAAGAAATTTTGGACAAACCTGTTTTTATAGAGGTTGGTGAAAAATCCCACCTCTACCACAAACCCTTCTACCATTACTCTTTATATTAGGACTAATTATCCTTATCGTATTGTGACCAATAGTATCTCATCATTTAGGGCATAACTTCCTTTCATCTTGTCATTCACCTTGTGGCATATCTCCTAGATATATATATTCTTCTTGTGATGCTCACCACTTGTAATATATACTGTATTTTGTGCCTTTGTACCTTCATTACTACAAGACCTATCTAGCTACCCCACTTTTTAAAGCTTCTTTTGTTTCTATTCAAAGGAATCATCCTTGGCTTATTTAAGATCATCAAAAGGAATTACATGATAATTGTGACAACGTGTTTGCACATATATCTCTAATATTTTGTAAGACAACAAAGTGGCATCTATCTACATTGATACTTGACATCCACCTTCATAAGTACTCTGTCTTCTTATGGTTGTTTTAATCTAAAGGCTTAAGTAATGCAAAAGGGAACCTAAATTTAAAACCTTTTCTAGGGATCCCCTTGGTGCTCCATATCACCAACTCTTTAGATCTTGTAGGTATCAAGGATCCATTTGTGTAGAAAAAGGGATGATGAAGCTCTATTCCTTCTAATTACACTACATGATCTTTTTTTGCTAACATATTTTTGTTTCCGACTGTTGTCAATCTATGAGCTAGGATTTCATCTATTTAGTTTACTATTTTCCCAGGATCTGATATTTTTCACATGGCTATATAGCTTGTATCCATGAGATAAATGACACCAACACCTCTGTAGGTTGTGACGATCTTGGCAATGTACCCAACAGGCCCTTAATACAAGGTTAGTTTTTGCATTGTTATCTTATACTTCATATTTTCTTAGATTTGCAAAAATGTAAACCTCTGACATGCACAAATCATCAATTGTATCTTGATATTTGGTGGATGACATTGGGCTTAGGTGATCTAGATATCTCAATAGATAAAGTACATTTTGTCTTGGTTGGCTATTGTGGTTTTGAAGCTTGTGATGAAGCCTTTTGTTCCATATTTTCCAACTATGTTTGAGCATATGTGTCTTCATATGGGTGGAACAGTTGTGGTCAATGAGATTGCAAGGAGTTTGGGGTTGAGTGATTATGGCCTAAAGCATGTCCATACAACTCTTCATAGATTTTGGAACACTCCTAGTAGCTTTGTGTTTTACAAATTGGCTTATTTTGAGGCAAAAGAGAGAATTAAGGAAGGGGATAGAGTTTGGATGATGGCTTTCAAGACTAGATTTAAGTACATTAGTATTATATGGAGAGATCTCAGGGATTTCTCCAACACCTCAGTTACTAATCCCTTGTTTGATTATATTCATACGTACTCTGTCAAAATTTAGGGTTCTAGATTTGTATGGAGATTGGGGTGATTATGTCTTTAAATGGGCTCTTTGATTAGGTAGAGATCTCTAGAATAATGGGTGCGAATGAAAGTGGCTTGGGTCATGCCTTTGCTAGGGAATTACAATTGCAGGTGGGTGGCTAGCTCCCTGACATTAAATGATACAATTATTGATAACAAAAAGCATTATTTTGTATGAAAGAGGGTCTGGATCTACATCTTTTGAATAAAGTGTGAAGTTAAAGGATAATTAATTTAACTTGCTCTGTATTGTTGATCTCTTCTATGTATCATTGATCTCTATTGTATTGTCCTATTGACACCCCCGCAAAAGCTAATGAAAAATTTATGCTAGTTGATAAGAGCCTTTATAGTGTATATGGAATGTTGTGTAAAATTATTTCAAGCTTTTGGATCATCTTAAAAGGATGCAATAAATTTGAAGGGTTTTTTTTTGTGATGAATTGTGATGTTGTGGGATTTAATTATAGGGGTTTTGCCTTGCAGGAAAATATTTCATGTTCAATTCTGTAAGTAGATAAGTTGAATATTTATGGTTTTATTTGGGGAGTAGTTTTTAAATATTTTAAATAGAACTTGAGAGATGCTTTCTATATAGAAATCAATATTTTATCCCTTATTAGTATTTAAATAAAAAAATTCAAACAAGTTTGGACTTATCCATACGTATATAAATGATTATATAAATAGATTAATACTCAATATTTTTTACTTTTACTGTAGAGAATCAATAAATTAACATTTATCATTAGAGAAGATATTGTATAACTTAGTGAATTAATATATTTATTTATGTTAATAATTTTTAATTGATTGATATTTGTAAGCATCAAATTAATATTTTATAAATTTATATCTTAATATTTTCTTACACATTTCAAATAGTATAGATCGATTATGTTTACATAACTAATGCTCATCCCTTAAGATGTTAAAGATATACACAAAGAATTAATTTCTATATATATTTAAATATTATAAAATTAGTTATAAATTAATTCAAATTTATACACATTTTGTTGGAATTTACAAGTGGAAAATGTACTTCTGGGGGTGGGGGGCGGGGTGAATTAGAAGTTTTAAACTTTAACCAATAAAACTTTTAACATTAATCAATACATGCATTAACATAATGGAAGAACATGTAAAGTAAATGCATTCACACAAACACTTGACACCAAATATGATCACCTAGAAACCCTCCAAATGAGAAGGTAAAATTGGGGTGGGGATGACACCCACAACATTTTACTACTATAGCAATAAATGTAACTTGTTAAGGTTACAAAGTTTGACCATGAACCATGGTCTGTCCTATGAGAGGCTTGCCCTGTTAAAGGCTTACACACCTTGCTAGAAGTATACCTATCTAAAGGATTTTGAACATCCACTTGGAATGTCACCATGTTAAAGGATTTTTCAATGACTATTAAGTCAACCTTAGTCCAAAGGATTTCATTTTTCTGATACAATTGTTAGAAAGTATAGTAGAATGTTTGATCAGACAACTTACAATCTTGTATTGCTGATTTCAGATCTCGATTCAGTTCATTTTGATCCTTTCTGATTTGATATGCAAATATTGTATCGTTGATCCTTCATTCGACTAACTGATTCTACAATTCTATCCTTCTTCTATGTCACCTTGAATGCCTTTTGAATAATTCACCCCTTTTATCCTCCTATTCTTCGCTCACATGCATCACATTCTATATCTGAATTATGGGGCTTCGATTTCCTTATAAAGATTTTGTAACTTAGGGTTAGGTATGAATCTACAGTTGAGATTCACCCTTTTTGCCGCTTAACCATTACAATTTTATGATTGGTTGCATGTGAATTACATAGAGAATCAAATAGATTCAATCTTATCTTTAAGGCTTTGAGATCTATCCATAAGCTGGCATAAAAATGGTTTACATAGCTATTTGTGCCATCACAAACAACTAGGTCCATTCTATGTTACTCGAACCTTGCTAATACTGATGTTTGACAATTACTATAACTCTTTCTGACTCAACACTTGAACTTGCTCAACATCAATTGTTCACTCGGCACTTGAACTTGCTTGACATTGTCTATTTGCTCGACACTTGATTAACTCGGCACATGAGTGACTCGACACTCATTGTAACTCAACATCTATACATATTATACTTTGCATATATCACTAGCTTGACATGAACTTAGTAAATATCTTAAGTGTGTAGACACTCAATTGTCAAAAACCAAACTGAGATCAACAATCTTCCCCTTCAACATGAGTGTCAAAAACACTTAACTATACATAACAACTCTAATCATCTTGAGTATAATGTATTTATAGTTTAGCATATATAAAAAACTTCAAAATGTTTCAAAATTCTGTAAAAGACTATATACCTCAAAATTTTGTATCTCCCCTTGAGTTGATGTGCCTTTTTGTATCCAAAACATCTTCTCTTGTGAGTAGATTTTCCCTTTTTGTATCCAAAATCTTTTCTCTTGTGAGTAGATTTGCCTCTTGCTGATAATCTTTGCCTTGATACTCTTTATCTATCTTATATGCTCTATTTTTGCTCTTTTTTCTTTTTGCTCCCCTTTTCTCATATTTATCTCCCCCTTTGATATGTTTTTCCTTTGCGTACTTTTCTCCTCCTTGCATATCTTTATCTCCCCCTTTTTATTTTTACCTCTTCCTTTTTATTTTTATCTCCTCCTTTTTGGCACTTATGTCAAAGGGTCTATACACTGATTGTGTATTTGGCTAGGAAAATCTTGTTGACTTCCATTATAATTTTTAGAGCAACATCCCAATTGTCTATTGCAACATCTAGGGATTTGATTGGATGGTTGTCTCTGCTACAAGATGAACTAAGCTATCCAAAGTTGAAATATTAGGATCTTTCTTTAATACTATTTCAGCATAGGCTAGTTCTTTTTGCAGTATTTCCATGTGAGGGGTCAAGGAAGCTTGAATGTGAACTAACTTGGCTCTTGTGTTAGCCTCTTCTGCTGTTAATACAACTAGTTCCTTTTGTATGTGAAGCACTGTATGAAAATGCTTCTCACTTTGAGCTAGATTTTGTGGTAATTGCATGCTAGATATTTTTAGGTTTCTTTCCAGACTCAATATTGTCTGGATCATTTCTTGTGTGAAGATTGTGGGATCAAACAATTTTGTGTATAGTGACAATATATTCTCAAGTACCTTCTTCACTTTTTCAATCTTGATAGCTAGTTCCACTTGTGATAGTGCTATCTCACTTGAATTTTCTCATTCACTTTTCCCTCAAATTTCCTTTCAGACTATTCTATGAGTTTAACATTTTTATCCTAGTCTTCATTTGTCACCTATTACAAAATTTCTCTAGTATTGGCTTGGACTCATCAGGTGTTTGGAAGTTGAAGGCATCTGAAAAGATGTCTTTGATCTCATGGAGTACTTGCCTTTGCTTATACTCTTTCCTGAGTATTTCTTCTTTCTTCTTTCTCTCTAATGCCTCTTGCGATATGTTGATTTGTTCTAGGGTCATGGTTACATAGTCATAGTTTGATATCACTATTTCTTAATCTAAAGTTGGGTCACCATAGTGAAGTACCTTTGCAACCTTTCATGAGCTTGAGCTTGGTGCTGAAATTTGAAGTGGTATTGCTTTAGTGCTTGGTTCTAAGGACTTTGGTAGAAGTGCCAGTTGTTGGTAGATTTACCAATATCTGTATGGCTTCTTCCTCCTTCTCCTTTGGGATATCCTTTTCCTCATCTGACCTGCCTTGATCAATCATAATTATTTGTCCTACACCTTGAGTTTATGTGTCAGGCACAAATACCTCTGTTTTTCCCACTTGATCATTTGTAGGCTCTCTTTCCTCACTAGTCTGAGTTTGTTGTTCAATCATAACAACTTTTATTGTAGTGTCAACCTTTGCAGATGTATCATTTGATGTTTGCGCTTAAGGTTGATCACTAGTAGCTATAGGGATGGTTGAGGGTGGTTCTTGTGTGTTCACTTTGTCCCTAGTTATGTTAGCTACTATTTTTTGTAGCTCATCCACATTGACCAATATTGGATTATAACACAATTTTTCTTGTAGTGTGGATTGGTCAAGGATCTTCTTTAGATCCTTTGTAGTTAATAGATTTATATTTTGAGCTGAGCTATCAGGAACATCTTTCACTATGATTGTATTTGCAGGTGTGTTTGTGTCATGTGGAGGACTTAATGCTGGCAATTGTGTGTCTTGTACACTCTATTTTTCTTGCTACTCATCAGCTATTGCTATTTCCTCCTTTTTCTGTTGTGCCTCCTCCATTGTGGTATCTTCCTTTTCTTTCATTGTCTCTTCTTCCCTGTCCTCATCCTCTTCCTCATTATTCCTTCCCTCAAAGGGATCTTCTTCTCCTTCTTTCACAGTAGTCAACCCATATGTTAATTTCCATATTTTAGTAGATTTTTGTACAACATCTTTAATATTATTTTGCAAAATGCAAAAGGCTCTAGATATTTGGGTGAAAAATTGCTACTGTGTTTCTTACTTGCCTTGGTGATCTACCCCCTTGTTAATTATGGCATCACTTGTGCTAGGGTTGTTTCCCTTATTTCTTTTTCCAATTTTAGGCAATAATGCCATTTATTCTCAACAATTGAATACAGTTCTTTGGGCATTGTGTTATCCAATTCAAAAGGAATTCTTTTGAATTTTTGAATCATGGCATATACTAACTCTTCAAGCATGTTTTGGTCTTCTCTACCAAGTTTATCAAATTCAATATTTTTCAAGCCTAACAAATCTGCATTGTCTTTAACATTATCATGAATGTTTTCAATATTAGATTTGGGAGTGTTACCTCTCTGAACTGGCTGGTGTCCTCTGACTCATTCCTTTCATCATTTGTTTCTGGTTGTGTAATATATTTTCTTAGTTTCTTTTAGACATGACCTTTCTACTCAACATTCATTTTCTTCTCCTTTGCTTGCTCCTTGGCTTTCTAAATGGTGGCCCTTGTACTGTCTCTTGTTGTTGGAGCTATAGGCTTTGCAGGGCTTGGTTTTATAGTTTTCTTTCCTTTAGGTTGTGCTACAAGTTGTGTCTTAGCCTTCCTCTTCTTTGGTTTAGGTTTGGCTAGTGCTTCCTTGGCTTGTTTTTCCTCGATACCTTCTTATTCTACATCTTCACCCATGCCTTAGGTTAAGGCAAGAGGTTCTTGGCCTTGTTCTTCTTCTTCCTCTTCATCTTCTTCATCATCATCTTCATCTCCAGCACCTTCTCTGAATTTAGTTTTCAGCTTCCTCACCATTTTTTCTTTATTTTTTAGAGTTGAGGTTGTTTTCAACTCCATCTCAAACTTAGACTTAACAACATCATAACTACCAATTTTTTTGGCTATCTTATCAACTTCTTCTGCAAGTAGTGCAGTGATAGTTGCTAATGCTTCATCAATATTGATCTCATAACCTAGAGGTCTTAGCCATCTGACTCTAGGCACTACAGCTTGAAAGTATGTGTAATCAATGTCTACCAAAAAGCAAATATCATTATAATGTTGTTCTACAATGGAAACAAGAATTCTCAACCTCTATTTCATGGACTTCTTGAAGTCCTCAAAGTAACTAGTCATTATTGACTCAAAATTGTCACCCATTTGTTCAATGTATTCATTAATTTGCACAGCAACTGACCTATTGGTCTTCCATCCTAACTTTCCAAAAGATGGGAATTCATTTTTTACATAAAAGAATATACATACCAAAATTGAACCAAACTTGCACTGAGCACTTTTAGATTTCCTTATTGCTCCTAGGTTCTTCAGTATTTGTTACATTTGAAGTTTTGCCAGATCATAGGTATGATCTTTCTTCACAATCTTATATCCTACATCTATTGCTATACATGGAACACTATTTAGTCTACTTGACTAACAGATTTTGTTGGAAATGACTCTAATATCAAAGTCAAGGAGAGGGTCTGAGATTGTGTCAATTGTCTTTCCATGTTTGTTCCATTTGGCCCCTGTATTTTTCTCAATCAATTATCTCTTTTGAGTCGCTCCTTAGGGTCTTGGGATGATCTAGGGTTGGGTAACCTATAACCCTATGTATAATATTCTTCGTGATTTTGATGGGTCCACCCTCTAGCCATAGGCATACATCATGTATTCTGCTTAGGACAATTTTTATCCACTCTATCTTGAAAATGGTGCGGAATTCTAGGGCACAGGTTAATCCTTTTCTCTCCACAATCTTAAATTATTCCTTCAACACCACATTTTCACATAATTTTTCATAGGCTTGATGAATTTCCATATCCTCAATTCCTTTGACCTTGCAGTTATAACATTTTCTCATGTCTTGCACCAATATGACCTTTGATGGAATCATTGAAAATACAACTGAAGGGTTTTGTTTATATGCAATCATAGATATAGCCTTGAAATTGGGCTATTTAACTTCATTTCTGACCAACTAAACTTCAAAAGTTTCTTTTTCCTTAACATTTTTCAAACTGGAAGTTATATTGCAACCTAGGGTTTTAACAAATTCAAAACTACATAACTCAACACTTGAAGAATACCTCTAAGATCAATGAAATGACTCTAATCTCTATTGTGATCCTTGTAAATTCTTCAAATAGGTTCATAGATCTCTTCTTCACTCTACTCACTCTTGCTCTAGATTCAAAATGATGAAAAATGGGTGCAAATCATCCTTATACCCTTCAAAATATTGCATTTAATGCGTATTGCATATACAACTATAAACTTAGCTCCTATGTGATTTTTTCTTTACTCGGCATCCATAGAAATTTTACTCTCACTCGGTTGGTATTAGCATTACCTTTACTCAGCAACCACTACTTACTCAGCTCCAACTGGCTTTTGCTGACAAGTCGACACATACTAGCATTTACTTGGCATCTAAGGAGAACTATGTATATCCTCAAGGGCTTCCTCTAAAAGAAACTCAAGCTAATCTAAACTTGGATGAAAACCTTTTTAATGCTACTAAGATTAAAGATTCTCAACATTCATGTGATACTATACCTACTTCAACTAGTCATTCACTATCTCCTCGAGATTCTATCATGCAAACTGTTGTGATTTCATAATGCACAACCCATTTCTCCTAGAAGTGGGGACCACCTACTTAATTTTTTTGGCTTTTTGGAACCCTAGTCTAGGGTTTGAGTCTTCTCTAGGTCAAATCTTGGCCCCAACAAAAAGAGAATAGTTCTCGAAAGTCAAATTTCAGAGTGCTAAGTCATTGTTTTGCAAAAACAAAACAAAAAACAAAAAAAGGGGCACACAAAAAATTTTCCAAGTCCTTATTTGGTGCACATAAGTGCACCTCATTAGGTGCACTAATGTGCAAAAAATATGGTGAAATAAAAAAGGCACACTTCGCCCACCTATCGATAAATTCAATCCCTAAAAATGACACAATTAGGACCCAAAACCCTAATTATCCAAAAATACTAGAAAACCTTATTAATACCCCTAAAATACAAAAAAATGGCACACCTTGCACACCTAATAGGTGCACTTGGCGCACCTTTCTTCATTTTTCCATATTTGGTGCACATTAGTGCACCTGATGGGGTGTGTTGATGTGCACCAAATAAGGACTTAGATAATTTTTTGTGTGCCCCTTTCTTTATTTTTTGAAAGGGAATGTGCTTTAGCACACCTAATGAGGTGCACTATTGTACACGCCCTTAAAAAAAAAGGAGGTGCACTACTGCGCACCCCCTTAGCAGCTTCCTCAAAAGTTTTCCAAAATTTTACTACTACTACTTCTACCTTTATTAATTTATCCTTTGTATCATCCTCAAAAATGTCTAAACACCATCGCTATAATGCTTCTCAGCTTCCAAAATTTTCTCTTGGGCTTGGTCATTGAGCCTGCGAATATCTTAATGTAATGTTTCCATTACTTTATTGCCATCCACAATCTTTCCTATCTAATCATTCATCTTGTCTAATTCCTCATCTATATATATCACCATCAAAATCTGATACTTTTGGCCTTTAATTACCTATAATGCCTACAAATCCTTGCCCCAGGTATGTACTGCATCTATTAGACCAAAATCTTGATTCAAAATGGCTACTAGACTATCTGCATTGTCTTGCATGATGTGCAACAACTTCAAATTTCCTTGGATGATCTATACACCCTTTTCCTCAAAAATTTCTTGCCACTGATGACAAGCTCTCAAAAATGAGTCCAATTGGCATGTACCCCTGTCTCTTCTCTCAATTTTTGCATTCAAGGTTTCCTTGGGGTTTGTGAGAACTAAAGGTCTGAAAACTTCACTTAGATATCATTTTAGGATCTCATTTTGTCGTTGAAGTGTTATTAATTCTGCCCCTTCCTATTCTAAGCTTCTGAAGACTTCTTTAATCCCTGTTGTAACCATTAGCTTTGCAGTATCTAAGGTAGGCTTCCCAAGCATGACCTTCTTGATCTAATAATCTCATGAAGTCAATTTTTGAACATTTGAATGTAGACGAGGGATAGCCATGTGAGAAAATAAGTCCTAGCTATGATCACTAATGATGAAGGCTAATGTCTATGCATCTTTTGGAGGTGATGCAATTTTCCTTAGGACTTCAATTAATTCCATCATATCTTCCTCCTCTATAGTGAATTGTTGTTTCTTATTTCTTATTACCTCTTTTCTCAACCATCTTGGGATATGTTCTAATGGAGATTTTCTTTTCAAGGACAAGGGAGTCTGTTTAGCAATGCTTTTCCCTTTATCTCCCCTTTTTGGAGTCCTCTCCTTTTGCAAGAGATCTAAAATGAGAGTCTCTATATCTATGGAGCCCACAATTCTCATCTTTGTGTCTTGGGAAGTTTGCTAAGGTTGTTCACTTATCTGCCCTTCTTCTAGCACTTCCTTAGTGGATACTTGTTTTGGTTCTTCCTCTTGTCCCATTTGGACTTGCTCTTCTTAATTGTTTGGAGGAAGAGGAGTAGCCAATCCTTTAGCAACACAAAATGTGACTTGCACTTGGGATGATGGTGCTACCTCGTGTCCTTGTGGTTCAGGTTGCTACTGACTCCAATCCTTCTGTTGAGGTTGATTTTTTGGAGTATCTCTTATTTTATCCCCAACCGATTTGGTACCCATGGGCATAAAATCAAAATCTGACATCTAAAAGACATTAGTGCCCTGCACATCCTACTCATCTATTGATTGTTGCATTTCATCTTTTGATGTGGTAGTCTAAATGGGTTCATCAAGGATAGATGGTGGTGTGATCTTTGAGCTTCTTCTCCTTTTTGATTCTGTAGCTCTCGCAAGTTGAGTCCTCTTGTTTAAAAGTAGATTGTCCTCTTCGTCATTTCTTCCTTTTGTTAGGGCTATTTGTTTTGGTTTCACAATGCACGCCCCATTTCTCCTAGAAATGTGGATCCACTACTTAATTTTTGTGCTTTCCAGAACCCTAGTCTATGGTCCGAGTCTTTTCGAGGTCAAATTTGGATCCTGATGGAAAGAGAATAGTTCCCAAAAGTCCAATTTTAGAGTGCTAAGTCATTGTTTTGCAAAAAACAAGAAAAAGGGAGGGGAACAAAAAATTGTCTAAGTCCTTATTTGGTGCACATCAGTGCACCCAATCAAGTGCATTGATGCGCATGAATATGGTGAAATGAAGAAAGGTGCACCAGATGCACCTTTTTTTCTTTTTTGCAAAACAGTGACTTAATACTTTGGAATTTGACTTTTGGGAACTATGCTCTTTCTGTTGGGACCTAGATTTGACCTAGAAAAGACTCAAACCCTAGACTAGGGTTTTGAAAAGCTGAAAAAATAAAGTAGGTGGTCCCCATTTCTAGGGGAAATGGGGAGTCCATTGTGAAACCACAAAAAATAGCCCTCACAAAAGGAATAAATGATGAATAGGATAATCTACCTTTGAATTGGAGACTTGACTTGCGAGAGCTACAAAATCAGAGAGGAGAAGAAGCTCCATGATCACACCGCCATCTATCCCTGATGAACAAAATAAAAAAGAAAATCTTATTTAGAAAATATCCCAAGATGGTTGAGAAAAGAAGTAATAAGAAATAAAAAATAATAATTCACTACAGAGGAGGAAGATAGGATGAAATTAATTGAAGTCCTAAGGAAACCTCCATCACCTCCAAAAGATGCATAGGCATTAGCCTTCATCGTGAGTGTAGCTAGGACTTATTTTCTTATGTGGCTATCCATCCTCCACATTCAAACGTTGAAGAATTGAATCCACAGGATTATCAAATCAAGGAGGTTATGCTTGGGAAGCCTACCTTGGATACTACTAAGCTAATGGTTACAATAGGGATTAAAGAAGTCCTCAGAAGCTTAGAATAGGAGAGGGCAGAATTAATAAGACTTTGGTGACAAAATGAGATCCTAAAAGGATATCTAAGCAAAGTTGTTGGACCTTTAGATCTCACAAACCCTGAGGAAACATTGAACACAACAATTGAGAGAAGAGATAGGGGTATAGGCCAATTGGACTCATTTTTGAGAGCTTGTCAACAATGGCAAGAAAGTTTTGAGGAAAAGGGTGTATAGATCATCCAAGAAATTTTGAAGTTGTTGAACATCATGCAAGAAAATGCGAATATGCTAATAGCCATTTTGAATCAATATTTTTGTTTAATGGATGAAGTACATACCTGGGGCGAGGATTTGGAGGCATTATAGGAAATTAAAGGCCAAAGGTATCAGATGTTGATGGACATATATATAGCTAAGGAATTAGACAAAATAGATGATTAGATAGAAAATATTGTAGATGGTAATAAAAAAATAGAAACATTATATTTTGAGATTCACAGGCTTAAGGACCAAGCCCAAGAGCAAAATTTGGAAGCTTAGAAGCATTATAGTGATGGTGTTTAGACATTTTTGAGGATGATACAAGGGAGAAATTAATAAAGGTAGAAGTAGTGGTAGAGAAATTTTGGAAAACTTTTGAGGAAGTTGCTAATGACAAAGATATTAGGTAGGCATTTAGAATGAAGAAGCTTTGTTAGATCTAGACGTAAAACTCAAAAATTTGTGGAAACTTGTATAGAAGTGGGAAACTATAGGTAGAAGGTGAAAGAAAAATATGAGGCCTTAGATTTTCTAGATGTAGCTCAAGTCACTGAGATAATCAAGAAATTCAAGGGCAAATACTTAGACATAGCTCTAGTATAAAGGGGAACAAAATCCAGAAGCCAAAATATCAATTTCAACATTTAGTTAAATTTTGCATTTTTTGGAACCTACTGCCGAGGTGCGCTAGGTGCATAGTTGCACTTTTTCAATGGTGTTCTAGATTTTGAGAATTTAGAGGTGTACTGACAATTAATTGCTAGTTTTAAAACTAGAGCTTTCCATGCATCAGAAACATATTCTAACAACAATTAACTTCTACAGATGCCTAGTAAAGATGGAGCTCCTATTTTTGGCACTTCCAGACACTTCTACATCAACTGAAGGCTTTCCCTTTCTTATGTTCTCATGCTTTCTTTGTTTTATAACATGTAAAGGCTTAGGCATCCAATTAATGATATAAATATGGATGGAGTCCTACTTAGGACCAGTTTAATAGTTAGTTTGTACATAAATAGATTTGTTTTATTAGTTTAGAAGTAGATGATTACAAGAAGATATCTCTCACTCTCAACACAAATTGAGGAGACAATTTTTTATAAATTTATGAATGTAACATGTATTCCAAGTTTTCGTTAGCTTTGCAATAATATATGCTTTTGGTGCTCGTATTTGGAGTGTAGTGATTCTTGCCTGAATGTGTTATATTTTGTGGATGTATGTTCATGGAATGTGATTGAGCCAAAAATTTTGTTGCATTATTTTTGGTTGTGCGGTCTTTTAATTCTTGTTCTTGCTATGGGTCTACAAATTCCACCTTCATACTTAGTTTGAGAAGAGATCACCCATCTTGTTCTTGCATAGCTTTTCATCTCACATGAGTGCACTTTTCATGGCCTTGCAATCTGATGAAAAGTGAAACATCATAAGGTTACTAAATTCCCCATCGACGATTGCATCAGTGGAATTAAGGAAGCACTGCTCCTGCTTTCATTGGTTACCTACCAATCTTTTCAAAAGCTTAGTTTGTAGACGCGTTGTTTCTATAGTTTATGACTATTAAGAATCTACTTTTCATGTTATTTTCCTAAACCTCTTGTTACCCTGTCTTTGTCATTTTCTTTTACAAACACTTGGTTAATTTGGGAATTCATATAGTTCCATTGTTAAATTGCATACATTAAAAAATAGAAAAATAGATTTCTTTTTGTGTGTTTTACTCTTTTGAAGCAACAAAAAGATTCTACATCTTATCTAAAGTTACTAGAACTAGCAAAGTCCTCCTCATGAACATTCACATTTATCTTCAACTAAGTAGATTCTAATATGCCGTAAGACCAAAACCTTGGAGTTGATCCCCAAGATTGAATTTTCAAGAGAGGAGTTTGAAAGGATTCCTTCCATTAAGCATTGTGCAAAATGATAGTTCAACACAAATGTCACATTCTCCCTTATCCTTAGAAGTGGCTCCATGTCAAGAGGATTCTCAAAAAACTAAAGCTATGAATTTCAAGAAAGACCAAGATCAAGCACCCTTCCATCTCCTTCAAGATGTCAACTTTCCATATCCTATGTCTTATACACATCCTTAGTATGATGAAGATACTGCTTCCACTATTTCCCTTGAGCTTACTAAAAAGTAATGAGAAAATTTATCTTCCCGTGCTATCCCAAGCTACTTGTCAAGATCAAAGTCTCCCCTCATGTTCTACATCTCCATATCCACTTCAAAACTATGCTCAAGCTTTAAAGACTGCTATCAATGTTGTTCACAATTCTGTTGATGGTCTTGGCCATGTTTCTCACTCTAAAGATGTTGATATATTTATTAATTATTCGCTTACATCTCCTATATCCATCCTTGGTCCTCATCCATCAAAGCTAGAGCCTTTCTATATTCCACATATATTAGGACCTTATACTCCTAGCTCATCCCCTACTTCTCTCATTATGCCTCAAGATCAACAAAGATACCTATCCTTGATGAATCTTCATTCATCTATCCATATGAACAAGTCATATCAACCTTATCCATCCATAAATCTTAGGTATTTTGGAAGCAATTTCAATGATCAACATAAGAAATACAAGAATATATTGAAAAATGAATATTTTCATATCCCATCTAATCTACATGTGAATGGAAAGAAAGAAAAACCACAAAAGAAACCACAAAGGTCCACTGTCAAAAAAGTGAAATCAAAGAAAATATGGGTTCCTAAATCCATCATTAAAGATATTCATTTTAAAGCATCCAAAGGAAATTAAAACTCTAAAGCTATATGGATTCCCAAGTCTCTTTTGAAAGACTTGAATATTGAAAATACTTCAAAGTTGACATTCAAGCTTCCAAAGGTTTTCACTTCATCTTCTTCCAAATATCTTCATAAAAAGCTTACAAATCCTTCTATTCCATCTTCCTCTAAGATTACTCTACTACCTCATACATCTAAACCCAAATCTATTTCCTCCATCATTTCACAACCCTTCAAGGTATGTGTCAATGTTGATCTTGCCTACTTTTTCACCTACCCTTACGCAATCCTTTCAAGCCTACACTTATATTATATCCATACTCCTTCTGGCCTTCCAAGGTATCATCTCTCTTCCATGACCCTAATCAAAATATTTGAGCATACCTTCCTAGGTTCTTGGCCTACCATGACTTATCTTTCTTATAGGAGCTCTATATAACTTGAGAAAACTAGACTTACTTCTTTAAAAAAATAGTGCCTTGGTGACAACCTGGTAAACAGGAACCTTGGTAGCAAAAGTAAAGAGAAATAAATCTGTCCTATGGTGAAAACCACTTCTTGTGGCACCTTGGATAAGTACCATGATGAAAACCTAGCAAGCAGGCATCATGCATAATTCTTCCATCATCCATATTTTTTCTTTGATCTTGACAATGTTAAGCTATCTTTGAGCATTGATTATTTATTCATCAACTTCCCTATTGTTCTTGATCATTCACTTATAGCCTTCATATCTAGCTTCATTCTTATTTCTCTATCCTATCGCTATCCTATCCATTGACCCCTTGGTGTTGATCACATGAAAAAATTAGTTCTCATGGGCCTCTTGACATGTCTACTCTTTAGAATACACACTTTCATGCTATCTTTCTTATTGGTTTCCACTACTTATCCTATATGTTATCCCCTTTCTTGGCTTTCTTGGGTTGTCCAACACATGCTTCATATGGATATCTTTCCCTAGCTTGGTTACTCTTGAGGAGTCATTCCTTGAGGATTTCTTTCACTCACCTCATACTTCTTGCCTATCAAATTTCAACTTTTCCATCAGCTTGCTACTTCATCATACTCATTAAATTGCTAGATACTAGAATAAATTGATGTGATCTTGCTTGAGAGAAAGTAATCTCTAAGTCATTCTACAAAACCCCAAAAAAATCACATATGATGCTAAATTTTTTCTAAAAATGAAAAAATATCTTGAAAAAAGATCATCTTAGTGAAAAACCTATCAACAAGTGCTTTGATGTATCACCAAAAAAATAAAATATCTCAAAATTTCAAAAAAATTATAACAAAATTATGGAAAAAAAAATCAAGAAAAAAACTTGCCAAATGGTGAAAACCTGGAAACAAGCACTACTTAAGACCCTTGTACTTATGTCTATCAACATATCACTTTGCACTTTGAACTTAATCCATTTCACTTCATATGTCCTTTTGTTATTCTTGGTCTTGTAGTTCATCCTAGTCTATGACTACGGAGTATAGGTAGTCTTTTTCTTTATCTAAGGTCTCTTTGTTGCATATGCGTTTCTTAGACAACTCTTGCAAAAAATGTTTTTTAATATTCTCCTTGACATCAAGTGTTTCTCAATACTTATTAGATACTTTAGATACAGTCTAGGATGTCAGATGCTTCTCACCAACATATGTGATGTCCTAAGGTAGACAATTTGTGAGTATCAGACAGGTAATTAAACTAAACATTGGTTGATACTTGTTGGCTTTATTTCTTTTTGTGTGTTGTCTTGATGATTTCTTTGCTGAGTGTTCCCTCCTAATACTCTCTCAAGGATGTCATGGACAAGAGGATTGAAGGCATGGGGCATGTTTTCCTTTGATTTCTGTTTGTGGGTGTTCTCTTTGATTTTATCATAGGTGTCTTAAGCATTTTGCTTGGTTCTACAGACACTTAGGATCAATTTGAAGGCCTCATGCTTGTCTATTTTGTGAGTGTGTGCTTATGGTCATCTCGACTTTCTTGTGTCTTGGTTTAAGTATAATCTCACTACATTAAAACTAGGGGATCTAATTGTGTAGTTATCTTGACCTATATGTCTCTGATGTATAGGTTGGGTTCCCACATTTCAATCTGATACATACCATATTCATATCTTCATAAATCATCCTAGTGATAGTTGTATGACCTTTTGATGTCCCTAACAAGGCTTGATGATAAGAATATACCAATAAAGAGGACCTACTTTTGCAACCCTTGCATCATGTAGCTTGCATTTTAGGGTTCATTTGTAGAAGTATTCTTGCATTTTGAGTGTCGAGAGAACCTCCTTCATCTTTGACAAAATTTCAGTTGACTGCGTTCATCTTCACTTTCTTCTTGATCATATCTTTTTATTTTCTTGATCTTCCATTCATGTCTTTGCTATCTTGTCATCAAAAGGGTTAATCTTATCACCACATTTATCTACCCTTTTGAAACTCTTACCTGATTTTGGCAATTTGGATACATTTTTGGGCTCGAAATCAAAATCTGAGTTCATCTTGCTTGTCAAATTGGCCTTTTAAAATTCATCTTCTTTTGCACAGTTCACTATCCTTTTGAGGCATTATCTAATCTTTTTCCATGTGTTTGACCTAATTCTAATGCCTTATCATTCCTAATCAACTTAATTACATTGGGACATGTTCTATCATTCTAGTGGTCACTTATCTACATCAATTAATCTATTATCTTGAACTTAATTCTTTATCAATTTGATCAAATCTATCTATTTGGATTTCTGCATCTCCTCTATTATCATTTTGATTAGTATTCTAGTTTCCTCAATTTTCTCAATTCCCAATTGGCCTTGCTTAATATTTTCTCAGTCTTTGACTTGTTGTGTTCAATCTTTCTCAGTCTTAAATGATCATCTTTGATCTTTTCTCTGTTTGCTTAGTTCTTATGCAATTTTCTCAGTCCTTGGTTTGTCTATGCTTAGACCCCTTTTCTTAGCCACTTGTTCTATTTTAGGGAAAGATCTTTCACTTTTGCATTGACATCATCATTCTTTGATGTAATGTGTTCTTAGAATGATCACACATTAGTCAAAGAGGGGTAAATGTAATCACCCAAAAATGGTCAAGTAAATTATAAAACCTCTTTTTCTCTTTTAAAATTATTCTAATACTAGACTATAAATCTATTGATCTTGATCGAATCTATTTATTTGATTATAACCTATGGTTTGACCATTTTATCCCTGGTCTCTTATTTAATTAAAAGAGCTTGGTCCATTTTAATTAAATATAAAACTCTACTTCCCACTTATCCTAAGTGTGCACACATAAAACATTATTCCTATTTTAAAAATAAAAGAAAAGACATTTTTGTCTACACATGAATACACAACTTTCTATGTGAGAGGAATCTTTTATTTTTTAAATAACTTTAATTCTCCTCCACACATTTTAAACCCTCTCAAAAGTCAACTATTTATTGTGATTGGTGGAGATGCTATTGATTACTCAAGATGCATTCTCCTCCCTTGATTATGCCTCTTTTGCCTCTTAATCTCTACCATCTATTTTTCTTTAAAAAGGAGGGTCTCTCCCCATTCTTGCATAAGGTTGAAGGAGTTGGAGGTATTGTCCCACTGCCAGTTTGAAGCCTTGGTACTTTTGAGTCTCATTACATTCTTGGAATACTTGGAGCTTGTCCTCATCTTGTATCTTGGACCTTGTTCATCATGGCTAGGTTAGCATCTATCCATCTTGCATTTCAATTCCTATATTAGCTTGGTGTCGTCATTGAATTGCATTGCACTTTTAACTTCAATAGAGCTAGGTCTTGCACTTCATTTAGCTTAGATCTTGCATTTCATTTCAATCTTCCATTCTATGGTGCACCTTGCAAGGGTTGGTTAATTGGGTTCATTTGAGAGCCATTATCATATTGTTATTTTCTTTCTTCAACCTTGCACATCATAGATAGGAAGCTATAAGCCACCTCTTGGGATGATCTTCATCATGGTTATTCTCAAGTATAATGGTTTATAGAAGTGTGTCCACATTTTTCACACACAAATACATAGTTCACTCCATAAAACCAAGGAAGCATAAAAAATAACAAAAGAACCCCCCAATGCAGACAAGGGTGAGGTGACAGGCAACTGAAAAAGTGGGCCAAAAGAACTGCATGTCAAGGAACCATGATCAAGATGCACAAAAGAGTACATATGTGTGTACTGAGGTGATCAATCTTAGACACCTCATGTGCCTAATGTCACTAAAGGGAAACTCACTGGATAAAGGAAGATGACAAACAAAGGCAAAACATCAACCCCCCATGGCAGTTTAATTAGAATAGTACATGTATAATAAGGTACAAGATATGGTGCATCCCAAGAATACAATAATTGGTATGAGCATCCTTAGATGACACTGCACAAATCATAAGGAAAAACAAGGTAAAATAATTGAAACGAAAATACACATGCAATAAAGCACTTTATCTTAGTGTATATTTGCAATACTACATACAAATGATGTCTACAAAGACTAGAATAGACATAAGGTTGATACAACAGATAGTACAACCCATGAAAAATCATCTCAAGTGATGAAATGAATCCCCAAACCTAAAAAAACCAAGATATCCACCAAAATGCAAAAATTCAAAAAAATAAATAGGATGTGCCTAGAGAAGAATATGGAAAAACAACTAGCATCATTAGAAAGAGCTCTAAAAGATCTTTCCAATGATTTAAAGAATTCAAAAATCGAAGATTGGATGCTCAAGATATGTCTCCAAAAGTGAAAAAAGGAACCCATGAATTTGAAAGTATAAAAAGCCATAAAAAATGTGTCAAGCCTATAAAATACCTATACCAATGTGATGAACTCGGAACCATCTTTTCGATGATATCTTGTTTGTGAAAAATGGAGTTCATATGCCTGAGATATGAGTGAAAGTGCAAAGGTATGTCCAAACAAGGCCTAAAAGAGTGATAGGAGTGATAATGTAATGCTGAAATCAGCACATGATGAGCATAAAATTTATTGTCAAATGGCCATCAAGGAAAAAAAATGTTAGAAAAATGACCATATGGCTAAAAGAATATTCTAGGTGTCAGAAAAGTAACTCCATGCTAGAAAAATTAAGTTAGAGCCGGAATAAAAATGCGGTGGCCATAAATCCATGTGGAAGAAAAGAGCACCTCCAAATCGCCAATAGAGGAGAGCTAACAAACACATGTAAAAAATAGCATGATGATTTCTTTCTTTAAAGAGCATCCTCCATAAAGTGCATGGTGACCCACTAACAGGCTTGTCCTCCAAAAGACTACTGCAAAAATAAGAAAGTGCTCCAACAGTGCATGCACTTTCTTTTAAAAACCATAGGTAGGTTCCCAAAAAAATGGAGGTTGACACACTTTTGAAGACACAACCCGAGGTGGGGTCAAGGTCACAGTTGCAAGTGTAGGGGTCTTATCTGCAAGACAAAGTGAAACCACCACTAAAGATTTTGAGCACGAGAAAAAATGGAGAAACCAGTGATGGAAGCTTGGCCATGGATCAAAGTCAACACAAGCCTAGTGACATAACCACTCGTGTTGCATTGAAAAATGTCACCATGGAAACCACTTGAGAGAATTAAAAGTATGAATAGAGGGAAACTCCTAATATGAGGTGCATGTGTATGTTTACACTAAAAACTCTCTTGCTTTCCAAAGAAAAAGTGGAGAGCCAAAAAAGTACTGCATGTGCATGGATCCTATAAAATAAGGAAAGATAGGTAGGAGGAGAGCACTTTAATCAAGCATATGAACTTGGGAGGTGGGCTACTGACATGAGGCCAAAAGATTGATATCTACTACTAACATAACATGTATGGGAGAAGAGATCAAGCCCATACATAGTGCTAAAATCCAATTGGTGGAGCCCAAGAAATGCATAGATCCCATAAAAAAAAGCGAATCAACATGCTAAAAAAACTCAATAAACATGCAACTCCCAAATAAAGAATGCACCTCGTGCATTTGAAGGGTGTTAGACCAATAACATGGGTCCCTCACCAAAAATATTTACATGTGTGCTAAAAAATACCATTCCTCCCATTAGAGCCAAAAGAATTGATGTGGGCCTAAAGCCTTGCACTTGATCCCAAACAACAAACATAGACTTTGAGATTGATGGATAGAAAACCCTTGGTACATGTGCTACAAACTTAACATAAAGTCATTCGAGTTGAAGTTAAGAAAATTTGCAATCAGAGGTGGGGTCAGTCTCCTCCAATAAACACACATTCTCCAAAACAAAAAATACAAAACCAAAAAAAGGCCACTGGTCATAAAACCACCCTCGTGCTCTTCTTTTGTGTAGGAGAAAGCCATGCATGTTTTACCTACTACATGCGTAGTTGCAAGTACAAAGGACCCACAATGATCAATTTTTTTCAATGATCTAAAAATTTGATACCAAGTTGAAGTTGATGAAAGATTAATCTCACAACTACCAAGAATCATATGCATACAAACACCTATCATAGAAAGAGAGAAGCAAAAGATATGGAGGCTAAAATTCCTAGATCCATAGATGATACATTCTTGATGAGCAAAAAGATAAATTTCTATTATCAAAATTGAATGAATAAATTACAAATAGATCAATCCTTATACAAGGATATCAAAACCCTAACAGGTAAAACGTAGGTTGCATGATAATAATTTATAAAATAATTAATTATTATATGCCCAAAGTTTAACTTAAGTAAAGAAATTATCCTTGGCTCATTTAGGATCAACCAAAGTAATTATATGTTAATTGTTACAACATATTTGCACAAATATCTCTAGTATTTTGTAAGATAACAAAGTGGGAACTATTGACATCTATACTTGATTTTCACCTTCATAACTACTCTATCTTCTTACTATTGACTTAATCTTAAGCTTGAGTAATGTAAAAGGGAACCTAAACTTCAAACCTTTTCTAGGGATCCCTTTGTTTCTCCATGGCACCAACGTTTTAGATCTTGTATGTACCAAGGACCTATTTGTGTGGAAAAAGGATGATATAGCTCTATTCCTTCTAATTACACTATGTACAATCTTTTTTGGTTAATAGGTTTTTGTTTAAGACTATTTTCAATCTATGAGCTAGGGTTTAATTTATTTAGTTCACTACTTTTTGAAGATCTGATATTTTTCATATGGCTATATAGTTTGTATCCATGAGACAATGTATTCAGAAAATGGGTTTGCAAGCTTTGGGTTTAACCATGGAGGAAACTTTGTAGTTAAGTGCATTCAGGCTGGAGTAGTACTAGGATGGGTGACCTCCCAGGAAGTCCCTGTGCTTCACCCCTTTGAGCATCACCTAGATCCAATGAGTGCTGAGTGTTCCATTTATTCTCATGAGAGATGGATTCATGTTGAATCACTACTCATGAGACAGGAGTCAATGAGTTTGACTCAAAATCACACAGTTAAATCCTAATAGCAATATCACAATACAAGGTTAGCTTTTGTATTGCTATCTTATTTTTTTGGAAAGTACAATTGAAAAAATTGTTATGTTGTGATTGATGTCAAACCTTATTGGTAAGATATTTACCAACAATGTAGACTTATATATGTTAATTGATGAAGAGGATTTGAAAAGAGAGATACCTAGATTTTCACTAGTAAATTTGTTGAGTAAAGAAGAGCAAGTATGATGGACTTGCAATGGGCACTTGATCAATTAGTCTTTGACAACATAATATGTTATTTAATTATAATGCAACATAAATAAGATAACTAAGTTGATGAGAAGAATTTTTTTTTGCGTTAAATACAAGTAAAGTGGAGTAAATTGAGGTCATTCAATGAAGGCTATTGAAGGAGAATATTAAGGAACTCAAAAGATAGCCAAGAAAAAAATATTAGCCAAGTGTCATAAGCAAGTGAATGCTGAGTGATAGTTATGATGGAGCAAGCCAGTGTAAGCTAACTAAGATAAGATAAATGAGATCGAGCAATCCCGTGATGACTAAGTAGAAGAACACAATGTTGACCGAGTGTCAAAAAATGATATTTTGTGAAAGAATCAAGTTTTGAGGCCAACATTGTTAAAATTTCATATTAGTCAAAAGGCGTGGATGATAAGGATTGATGAGTTGGCATACTTAATGACATAATTGAGTTTTTTATGTGATCAAAGGAAATGATTTAAATAAAAGTTTCTAGAAGTGTTCAGAAAGAAGAAGAATGACTAAATGGTGATTAGATTCAATGAATCTAATTAAACGTTAAGATCTACGATGATGTTAAAGAAGAAAAAATCAAAGATAACTATTTAAGGAGGTACAAGGGATGTTTTATTGGTGGATGGTTCATTGTTGATTGTAGATTTTGTGGAGAACTTATGAAGAACATAGTAGCAGAGGAGAATTGTGAAGATTGGTGAAGTTTGATTGCTTGAAGGGTTGCCAAGAATATTAGAGACAAAGTATAAATTGAACTGTAGTCAATGAAACAACATGAGTAAAATGGAGATATAAATTTTCAAAGTGAGTTTTATTTTATAGATCAAACTTGATGTTACTTTCTAAACATTGTGGCAGTCAAAATCCTTTAATTAAGGTTGACCTAACTATTGTTTTGTAAATTTTTTAATCAAGGTGATATTGTAATGGAATGATCCAGAGTCCTCTAACAAGGTCACTCCTAATAGGGTGATTAAATCCTTCAATAGGGTCACACCTAACAGTCTTTTTTGTAACCTCTAATATGTTTGGTACTTAACTTAGCTCACTTTAGAAGACTGAAAATTTTGTAGCATGTTACTTGGTGGTTTTTACCAAATTAGATTTCCACTTTAAATCCTAGTGTCATATATGTGTGAATCTTATGTTGTTATGCATGCTATTTTACAATTGTTTATTTTTTTGTTAGTCGACATATATATTGGACAAAGAGCTAAGTACTGAAAATGATGTTAAGTTGATGATGCATTACTATATAGACTAAGTCATTTAATGTGTTTAAATAAGTTATTTGAAGTTAGTAAAGGTGAATTGGTACATCTAAATCTGATGATAACTAATTCAACCCCACTCTCCCTCCTCCTCCCCCTGCCCTCATTTATTATAATCATTCTAATAAAATTTTGGTATCAAAGATTTGATGCTTTAAGGAAAGTTTGAAGGGACTCAAGACAAAGATCAAGAGGCATAAGAGAGAGGTACCCAAGATGAACAAATAAGACTTCCCTACATGACAAACACTGATGAGATTGCATATATTTGGAGTTGGAGACTTTGTATTATACTCCTTGGATAATGAATATATTGGAGTACCAAGACCCATGACACTTGAACAATTTAGGATACCAAGTTGAGTTCCAAAATAAGAAGGAAAAAATATTTGATGGTATTGGTGAACTAATTGGAAGTGGAGAGCACGCAAGAGGTAATTTTTTCTATCTAGACCTATTTGGAGATACTTGTCTACTTGCATAATTTGAATATGTTTGGCTATGGCATAAGAGGTTGTATCATATGAACTTTGATAATTTGGCAAATATTAGTTAGATGAAAAAAGTAACAGGCTTAGAAAGATTGAGAAAACATAATAAGGTGATATGAAAACAATGTCAAATGGGAAAAATGACAGTCTAGTTTCAAGAGAAATACCTATTTTTCTAATGATATGTTGGAGTTAGTTCATATTGACATATGTGGTCCTAGTGAAGTACAAAGCTATTATGGTAACAAATATTATATTTTGTGTGTTGATGACTTTTCTTAATGATGACAGTGATGTTTCTTAAACAAAATTATGATGCTTTTCAAATGTTTAAGTGGTATTTGGATAGATTTGAGAATGAAACATGAAAGAGTTTGAAATTCTTGTGATCAAATAGAGGTGGTGAATTCATATCATATGAGTTCAATACATTCTGCAATGACAAAGGAATCAAGAGACAAATGAGTGCACAAAGGACTACACCATAGAATGAAATAGTTGAAAGAAGAAATAAATCAATTATGTATTGTACAAGAACACTAATGATGGAGAAGAATGTGTTACAAAAGTACTAGAGATGAGCTGTAGGTACTATTATTTAAACATTAAATTGATTTCAACTCAAAAAAGGTACTAATTAAACCCCTTTTGAACTTTGGTATAAATATGCACCTAATGTTAATTATTTCAAAGTTTTTGGAAGCAATTGTTACATATTGAAAGATGCAAGGAAAGGATAACTTGATGCAAAAAGTAATGAAGGTATATTTATAGGATTTTCCACTAAAAGAAAGGCTTATTAGTATTTGAATTATAACACTAAAAAAATTGTGGAAGGTGCAAATGTTAGAGTTGATTAATTTGTAGAAACAAATGAAGAGGAATGCAAGAAAGAACCTAAGGATTATATAAATTTTGTTTGTATCTATGAAGGAGAACTTACTGCCTTACCTAAACCATAGGAAGAGGTTTTCAAGTATCAACAGTTAGATACTATTGAGGTTTAGCAGGCAAACCTTGTTGAGCATCGACAGACTATCGAGTATCAAGTTGTAGGAGTTGAGTCACAAATTGAAAAAGTCCAACAATAGATAGACAGTGTTAGGTTTCTACCAAAGACACTTGAAGGAGGTGAACAAATAGAACCAAGTTAAATACCTAAATAAGAAAGAAGACTTGAACCTATATTGGAGAAATATGTAAGAAGGAAGCATACACCAAACCAAATCATTAGAGACAAAGATTCAAGAATCATGACAAGAAGCAAGTTGAAGAATGATACATGTTAATTGTGTGAAGTTGAACCTAAATTAGTTAGATATACTTTGGAGATTGAAGACTAGATTAAAGCAATGAATGAGGAAATTTATCAGATAGAAAAGAACAAGACATGGACAGTGGTACCAAGGCCAAAGGATGAGAATGTGATTGGAACCAAGTGGGTTTTCATAAACAAGCCAAATGAGAAAGGTGAAGTGAAAAGGAATAAAGAAAGACCTTTTTGTAAGGCATATACACAAGAATAAAGAATTGGCTATGGAGAGACATTTTCCCTAGTTGCAAGGTTGGAAGGATTGAGATCTGTTCCTGCATATGCTTCTTACAAAGGATTCAAAGTATACCAAATGAATATCAAATTTGCATTTCTGAATGGAATCTTAGAAGAAGAATACATTGAACAACCTAGAGGATTTGTTGAACCTAGCAAGAGGAATATGGTATGTAAGCTATACAAAGCATTATATGGTTTGACACAAGCCCCTAGAGCATGGTATGAAATGTTACACACTTATTTTATAAAAATTGGTTTTGCGAGAACTAATGACAATAGCAACTTGTATTTGAAAAGTGAATATGAGAATAAGATATTGTTAGCTAAAATATTTTTTGATGATATCATATTTGGAGGACATGATGTGTTGTGAAAATCATTTTCTAATGAGATGAAAAAAGAATTTGAGATATCAATGCTTGGTGAGATCAAATTCTTTATTGGTTTGCAAGTTTATCAGATGAAGAAAGGGATATACATTATAAAATTATTGTATATCAAGGAGATATTGACAACCTTTGGGATGGAAGATTCAAGACGAGTTTGAACACCTATGGTCACTGGTTATACAAGTCAATGATTGGAAACTTGCAATATGTTGTACATAGCATACTTAACATTGCATTAGCTATTGGTATAGTTTCTAGATTTTTTGCTAATCCTAGAGAAAATCATATGATGGTTGTGAAAAATGATATTGAGATGTTTGCAAGGAACAAAAGACTATGATTATGGCATACGAAGAGTGACAAGGTCGAACTAAAAGTTAACATAGATTTTGATTGGGCTAGCAACATTTATGATAGAAAGAGTAAAAATGAAGGCACACAATATTTCTAGGTAGGAGATTGATCTCATGGACAAAAAAGAAGAAAATTACACTTGTTAATCCACAACAGAAGTTTAATATGTTGTTTTAGTAGTCAATAATTCAAACATTATGTAGATCAAGCAATTATTGAAAGGTATGAAGGAAGAGATCAATGAACCTATTGTTATATATTGTGACACCAAAAGTTCTATAAACATATCAAAAGAATCATGTGATGCACATAAATACAAAGTATGTTGCTATCAAGTATCATTACTTGAGAGAGCTAGTACAAGATGAAGAAGTTAGAATTGTGTATGTGAACAAAAAGGGGCAAATAACAGATATATTCACAAATGCATTATCTAAGGATTCTTATGAATATCTAAAAGGTAAAGAGGGGTCATTCCCATATAAAAATAAAATTGAGGAGTGATACAACATTACATCATGCTATGATCAGAATAGATTACACATTGAAGCAACAAGTCACACTTTGGGGCTTACCTAAAGTTTTGAAGAGATGGAAAAAAACATGAGAAGATGAGACTGCAAGGATTCAAATCAAAGATGATAGAGGGAATGATTCTTCATTAGATTAGTCAGAATAGCGAGATGAAAATGATGAAATAAAAAGAGGAATAATGGATGGTGTCTTTGGAATTTTTGTCAAAGAGGGAGAACATGTTATCAAGTTACCATCCTATACCCAAAGAGAAAAGAGTTAGAGTATGTGTCAAGATATAATAAGAATGAGATGTGATAGTTACAGGTTGTGAAGTAAAAGAGGGAGATAATAAAATTGGTGTTATAATTAGCATGGATGAGAATCATAATGAAACTAAGGATATTAATGAGAAATCAAGTGATGTCTTTTTCATTTTCATGGTAACTAGAGGAGTATTAGAGGTGTTGCCATGAATGCCAAACAGGGCAATTTTTTGAAACTACAATTAGAATAATTGTTATGTTTTCATTGGTTTCAAACATTATTGGTAAGACATTTACTAATAATGTAGAGTGTTGTATCTATTGATTGATGAAGAGGATTTGAAAAGAGAGATAACTAGATGAACAAGTGAAGTTGTTGAGTAAAGAAGAGTAAGTATGATGGAATCACAATGGGAACTTAATTATTTAGTATTTGACAAGATAATTTATTAATGTTTAATTATTATATTATGGGAGAAAGATAGTTAAGTTGATGAGAAGTCAAGATGTTAAGTTAAACACAAGTAAAGCCTAGTAAAGTGAGGTTGGTCAATGAAGGCTATTACAGTAGGAGATTATAGAACTTAAGAGATAGCTGATAAAATAGTACTATTCGAGTGTTAGAAGAAACCAAGTGTGATGTAGTGAAAGGTACGAGAATCCCCAAAGGAGATGTCTTATCCCAAATCAAATAACCACACAATGGAATAATAAAAACAACACAGAAATTTAGAACCAAAACAATGCCAAATCTCATAATAGAATCATAACATTTACATGCAATATACTCAACTTTAAGGTCTTCTGTGTTATGACCAAATACATAAGCAATTATAATAGTAATTCTGCAAGATCTTGCAAAATCCAAATCCTAGCTAGCCTAGATTCACAATCTGGTACAAAAAAAATCCAAGAAGAATATTAAATTATGCTCGCACGCCACCAAGAAACCTTCTTTTTTCCCATGCCACAACTACTAGCTCTGCTCACAAACATTGCTATCCTCAACTAATCCTCTCTCTAGTTGACTTCTTTCATGCTAAATAATGAATAATGAGAAGACAAGACCCTGTACTCATACCAAACCAAGACACAAGTTAGGCTAGCAAGTTACATTAAATAAGCTATCACATTAAAGAAATCCTCAAGCTACAAGTTATCTTTATTTAAAAAAAAAAAACTACTATTATTATAAGTTTTGTCACCTTCTCTTTCAAATTTTTAAATTACAAAAAAATAAATCCCTTTTTTCATTTAAATAGATAAATAAATGTACCATGTCCACTTTTATTTGAGAGCTAAGATTCTCCTACATCAGACTCCCAAGGTAGATAGAAAAGTATGTCCCATACTTTGATGTCAAAGAAATTTCTCCAACCAACTTCATCTTCACCAAAGGTTTCCAATCTATTCCAAATAGAAGAACAAATATGCACATGAATCATCTCAACTTCGTCCATGCAAACATTAGAATCATATGAATCTTCGTAACCCAATAATTATGCTCACTCCTAGGAAAAAACTGAACATAATTCTTTGCCAACAATCCCTGCAGCTGATCACAACCAACAATAGTAATATCTTCAAACATAAAATCCATGACAACAACAACATGTAACTTCAAAGCGAAGTCAAAAATATGTAAGCCCAAATCCACAATAAGAGCAACATATAAATCCTCATCCATGTCAACCTTGGGAAAATTAGGAGCATACAGATCTATCATGTAGATCCTCAACCACATCAACAACTAGTGAATCCACACCAAAAACATCCAACTCTACATCAATAGAAATATCCATATATGAATTCTCACAATCAACAATCTCATAATCCACAATAAGATTCTCTACAATTTTCATGTTAGATCTATCTAACTGATCATGAAAACAAATATCCTCTTCAACTTTAGTGAAGTCATCCTTTACCTCTTCCTTAACAACAAAGTGTCTTCTCCTCTACACAATCTTCTTAACTAGCCAGACCACTTTGTTTTAGATCGTTAGACTCTAGCTCCAAAAATCTCTTTGAAACTCAATTATCCCTTCCTTAACTCGATCAATCAAACTAGCTTCCAATTGAGTAGACATCCCTAAAATCTTCTTCTCCACCACATCATGGATATCTACAATCATCCTAGGCTCCAATCTTCTTGTAGGCATCTTCCAAGATTTTCACAAACCCTCTGCAACAAATATCCAACCAGTTCTAACCTTTACTCAAAAAGATCAACCTTCCATCTTTGCAATCATCTCTTTATATCAAGATCCATCTAGGAGCCCTCTATAATTATGAGTGAGAACCATGATTTTCTACCTCACAAAAAAGATATCTAGAACCCCAGAAAGAAATATCCAACACAAGATAAAGACCTATTCCAATAATCTTTACCCTAGGTCCTGGTGCAAACTACCTCAACTTTGGCTATATGTCTACTTGATTAGGAAAAATAGCTCTAATATCACTTGATGTAGTGCAAGATAGGAGAATCCCTAAAGGATATATATTAGCCTTGAGTAAATAGCTACACAATGGAATAATAATAACAACACAGAGATTTAGATCCAAGGTAGTGCCAACTCTCATAATAGAATCATAAAATTTACATCCAACATGCTCGATTGTAAGGCCTTCTGGGTTACAACCAAATATATAAGAAATTACAATAGAAATTTTGAAAGATCTCATCTCACAAGATCCAAATCCTAGCTAGCCTAGATCCACAATCTGGTAGAAAACCCCAAGAACCCCAAGAAGAATCTAAACTTGTGCTCGCAAGCCACCAAGAAACCTTCTTGTTTCCTAGGCCACAACTACTATCTTTGCTCACAAACTTTGCTATGCTCAACTACTCCTCTCTCTAGCTTACTTCCTTCATGCTAAATAATAAATAATGAGAAGACCCAGACCTCTACTTATACCAAACCAAGCCACAAGTGATTCTAGCAAGTTGAATTAAATAAACCCTCACATTAAATAAATTCTCAACCAACAAGTTACATTTAATATTGATTTAAAAAAAAGATTATTATGATTATTATTCCAATTTTTGTCACTTTCTCTCTAAAATATTTTATTATACAAAAACCCCTTTTTTTCTTTAAAAAATAAAATAAAAATATCCTACTTCTTTTATTTTGAGATGCAAGATACTCTTGCATCAGAGTGCAAGTGAATTCTAAGTCATAGTTATGATCGAGCAACCTAGTGTAAGTCGAGCAAGACCAGATAATAGAAACCGAACAATCCAGTGATGATAAAGTATAACACATTGATGGCTTAGTGTCAGAAAAATGATAGTTTGTGAAAGAATCAAGTTTTGAGGCCAATGCATTTGAAATTTGAAATTAGAAAAATGTGTGGATGATAATGATTGATGAGATGGAATATTTAATGCAGGAATTGAGTTTTTCATGTGATCAAATGCAATGATTCAGATAAAAGTTTCTTGAAGTGTTAAGAAAGAAATTGAAGGACTACATGGTGATTAGATTTAGCAAATTTTAGTGAACCCTGAGCTCTACGGTGGTGTTTAAGTAGAAAAAAAACAAAGTAACCTATTTAAAGAGGTACAAGGGATGTTTTATTGTTGGTTGGTTCATTGTTGATTGGTAATTTTATGGAGAACCTATGAAAAATAGAGTGACAAAGGAGAAGTATGAAGATTGGTGAAGTGTGATTATGTCATGACCCTTGATTGGCACAAATGTATTGAAAGTTATATATGTCACTAAAATATTACTCTAACAATAAAATAGAGACATTCTTACTCGATCAATTATAAATCGCTTACTTGATTATATCAAATCAATCAAATATAATCGTAATCAATATTAATAATTAGTAATCTATAAATAAATAAGAAATAACTACTAAAAAATTGGCTTGATAGTTAAAATAATGACTAACATGTTATTATAAGTAATTGATAAACAATTTCTTATGATTACAAACAAATAACATAATTACTAATAAATTTAACTACTAAATAACATCACCAAACAACATAATTACAAAATACTAAATAATATTATATAATGTAAGTAATCAACAATAATCTAATATTTAACATCAAAATTAGACATCGGATGAGTCACGACAGTTTGCAATGGGTACAATGACACATATTAATACCCAAGCATAGGTAGAGAGGAAATCATACATATTTAAGTCCTCCATACATATGGGAAAAGTAGGGAGTGCAACAAAGTAAGGGAAGAAGCATGTTAAGACAAATATAATTTAAAAGAAGAGATAACATATAAGGTATATCTCATTCTTATTTATTATTTTATATGTGGATATTAGGATTATTAAATATATTTGATAATAATATATAATTTAATAATAATTATTTTTTTTATTGATAAATGGTCGAAGCCTAGATTAATTATAGTTATTTATTGTAATTAATTATTTATGTGTTAAGGGAATTCAAATCCAAGACCTCCCACATGAGAGGCTTACAACTACCATTGTGTTGCAGGCTCTTGCCTAGTAATGATTAATATTCAAATGATATTATAATCATAATTAAATTATTATTTAAAATGAGAATCATTTATTATTATTATACAAATATCTTTTTATTATCATCATAAGAAAATATCAGTATTATTTGATTTGTCATTAAGAGTATACAATGTTACCAAGGAGTGGCTTGTCTAAGTCCAAGTAATTGGATCTTTGTTCCAAGATAGGGTAGGGGTTAGTGATTTGTAATCATTTGTGATGCGGGCATGGACTTGTAAACTTTGAGGGAATCCATTTGCACATTTTGCATCTAGGTGACTTGGATAACATCTATATCTTTTGTCCTAACTTCAAAGAATATCATCATTTCATAGCTAAAATGAATATTATTAATATTACAAGTTAATTAAATATCTTATATAATAATGGACCCAGAAAGGGGACATTACAAATTATTTGAAGGGTTTCTGAGTAGATCAGAGATAAAGTATATGTTGAAGTCTTATCAATGAACCAGAATGAGCTAAATGGAGATCTAAATTTTCAAGTGAATTTAATTTTACATATCAAACCTTTTGTTACTTTCTAACCATTGTAGTAGACAAAAAACTTTAATCAAGGTTGACCTAACAGTCATTTTGTAAATCCTTTAATCAAGGTGACATTCTAATGGAATCATCCAAAGTCCCTTAACAATGCCACTCCTAACAGGGTGATTAAATCCTTTAATAGGGACACACCTAATTGTGTGTTTTTTAACCTTTACTAGGGTTGGCTCTTAACCAAGATCACTTTAGAAGAGTGAAAAAGTGGTAGCATGTTACTTGATGGTTTTTCCCAAATTGGGTTTTCACGTTAAATCCTAGTGTCATATATGTGTGAATGTTATGTTGTGTTGCATGCTATTTTATAGTTGTTTATTTTTTATTAGTTGGCATATATAATGGATAGAGAGCTAAGTACTAAAAATAATGTTAAGTTGTTGATGAGTTTCTATATAGACAAAGTGGTTTAACAAGTTTGAATAAGTTGTTTGAAGATAGTAAAAGTTAAATGGGTACATCTGAACCTGAGGGTAATTGATTCACCCCCCTTTCAACTATTCCAATCATTATAACAATTTTTGTTTTAGACTACTATCAATCTATGAGCTAGGGTTTCAATTATTCAATTTACTATTTGTAGTGCCTGCCCTAGTTCACATTTTTGTTATCATTGCCGAACTCTTTCTTGGTGAATTTTCTATTAATTAAGTCTAATTAACATATTTGATTAATAATTTAATTAAATGGAAAATTAATATGATATTTTAACATTTTATTTTATTTAATTAATTGGGAAATGAATTAAATAAAAAAATTAAATTTGACGATAAAATTTATAAATTTAAATTCAGAATGTGATAGTATTTATTTAATTTAATAATAATATATTTAGAGTTCATTTTAAAATAAATGCTAAATAATATTATTATTCAAGTTTATGAATATTTTATCAATTAAGTTTTGAAAATAAATTTAAAAGTGGAAAAGAAATTAATTTATTAAAATTTCATGATCGCATGATAAATGCATGAAAATTAAAAAACTAAAAAAATAATTTAAATTAATCTGCATTATTTTAGTACTTATTGACCTAGGAGTATGCACACCTCTTTTATACATGAGTTGTCTACAACATGGGAGTTAGCGTACTAATTAAGCACATGGTGTCTACAACCTTATCATTCTTATCCATTCATCTAGAAGGTTGGATAAGGTTTGTGCTTAGTTTTCAATAGTTATCTTATCTCCTGGTTGTTTCTAGAGACATTCTAGGTGCTTCTTGAGAGATCTTTATCTTCAGGCACTCCTAGTCACTTGGGGGTTCAATTTTTGGTGGAACTGCGAATGTTGGAGAAGGTTTTGAGAGGAGAAGTTTCTCTACAGTTTCTAAGGTGTGGTGAATTAGCATCAGTGTCTAGGTAGGCACTCATGATTATTTCACATATTCTGTTACACTCTCTCTCCTCCTGTCTTAATCGTGTCTGCTAAATGACTGGTTGGATAATTCTTGTGATGAATATTTTATGTTGTAGAATTTTTGATATGCATGTTGATTCTTTCTACGTGCGAAGAAATCTAAGGGATAATATATAGCAAGCTTGGATATGGCATCATATTCTTATCAACATTTAATAGAGAATGAAATAATCTATTTCAGAATAGGAGTGGCTATTTCTATACATAATATTGCAGCAAATAAACAGTGGTCAAATTTGAGATCTGATTATGATGGATGTTTTTTATTGACACTTTTCTTTATATTGATGATTAGCATGTGTTAAATGTTATCTACTTTATAGGATCATCTTATGCTTTATCCTTGCATGTTAGAATTCTTAATGCATATGTTGTAGCATGTTAGTTTTTTTTATGCATATGTTGTAGCATGTTTTAGAAGTGACATCCCTATTATGATAGTACCAATGATCTCTTTGGTGGCTTGGGATGTTATGCACGAGGGATGACTAGGGCCCATGATGGTCTAAAGATGCTATTGATAGTTGGGAGGAACCACACAGTTGTGTTTTATGATGGATGGTTATCTTTTACGAAGATTGTTATATCTTTATTGATGGATGAATGTATCATGTATGGTGGATGGTTTCATTTACTTTATTGAACTGGTATCATGGATTTGATGAGGATGATCTATCTTTATTTTTACATAAGTATATTCTTTTAAGCCTTTCATACCCTGTGACATGTACAGTGGATGATTGAGCATTCCAAATTTCATTTGCCAAGAAGCATTCAGAACAAAAGTATATTATTTTAGGGATATTGGACTTTTCATTATTCTTTCATGTGGATGTGTTAGCTATTAAATTTTTTTTTAATTAAATTAAATGTGACTCAATGTCTTGGGATCCTTAAGGAATGTAACCTTTATGTATGCGTACAATTGATTGAACGTTATTGCTTCTGCTACTATGTGTTTGATGTGTATGATTATCTTTCTTGTTTAAAAAAAAAAAAATACTTGGAAAACTTAGTAAAACTTTAGGTTAATTCTTTTGGATCCCTTGGTGGGGTGTTACACTATTTTTTTAAGGATCTAGTATTTTTATGTGGAAATATAGCTTTTATCCATGAGATAAATGAGATTGATGCCTCTACAAGCTATGAAGATATTGGAAATGTACCCAATGGGTCCTTAATATAATGTTAGATTTTGTATTAATATATTATACTTCTTATTTTATTAGATGTACAAAAAACTTAAACCTTTAACACCCACAAATCTTCAATTGCATTTTGGTATTTGGTGGATAACATTGGGCTTAGGTGATCTCGAGATCTCAACAAATAGAGTAGATTTTGTCTTGGTTGGTTATTGTGGTTATGAAGCCTATGATGAAGCCTTTTGTTCCATATTTTCCAACTTTTTTTGAGTATGTATATCTTCATAAGGGTGGAAAATTTATCATCAATGAGATTGAAAGGAGTCTAAGGTTGAATGATTATGGCATAGAGCATGCCTGAATGACTCTCCATAGATTTGAGAATACTCCCAATCACTCCATGTTTTATGAATTGGGTTATTTTGAGGCTAATGAGTGATTTGAGGAAGGGATAGAGTTTGGATGATGGCTTTCAGGAATGGATTTATGTGCAACAGTATTGTCTGGAGAGATCTCATGGATTTCATGCCTACTTTGATTACTAATCCTTTGCTTGATTGTATTCATAGGCATCCTGTCAAAATTTAGGGTTATGGGTTCCTATGGAGATTGTGGTGATTATGTTTTTATATGTGCTCTTTGATAAGATAAGGATCTTTGGAAGAATGAATGTCAATGAACAAGGCTTGGGTCATGTCTTTGTTGGTGAACTACAATTGCACATAGCTAGCTAGCTCACTGGCATTAAAAGGTACAATTGTTTATAACAAAGAGCATTCATTTGTATGAAAGAGGTTTTGGTTCTGCATCTTTTGAATATAGCGTAAAGTTAGAGGATAATTAATTTACTATGTATTCTTGATCTCTATAGTTGGTATTTTTATATTTCTATTGAAACCTTGACAAAAGCTACTGAAAAATTTACACTAGTTGATAAGAGCCTAGTTTAGTGTTTATGGAAGTTATGTGGATTGAATGATGGGTAAACTTGTTTTGAGATCTTGGATTGTGTTAAATAGATGCAAAAAAAGTTGAATGTATTTTTTAGTAATAAATTTTGATGTTGTGGATTAAATTATAGGAATTTTCGTGTTGGGAAATATTTCATATTCAATTCTATAAATATATAAGTTGAACTTTTCTAGTTTTATTTGGGGACCATTATCCTGATTTGAAAATTATCTTTTGAACCTTTTTTATGTGGAGACCATAAATTCAATTTCAATTTTAATTTAGTCTTTTTAACTTTTTGATAGTTAAATGATCAACATTATTAATTGGAGAAAATAGGCAAACAAATACAGTAGAATGTCTCGTTATTATTTTTCCTTAGTGTAAATCTAACAAACATTCATCCTATTATATTTTTTCTAATATGATAATTTATTTTGTCCTAAAATATACCTTGTACTTTGTACATTACTCAAAGATTCCCACTTTTTGTTGGACATTGTAGTATAGTGTCATCTAAGTAAAATATTTCCATGCAAATAATTTGGTTTATAAGTGCATAATTCTTTCTGCATATTCTATTGACTTTTGGGATGTTGGGTGCATCACTGGCTAATTCTAAGTAGCTTAAATTGGTAGACTTCAACAATAATAGATTAAGAGGTGAGCTTTCTTAGCACCCACTTGCAAATTGTCAAAAATCTAAGGGTTTTGAGTCTTGGCCCAGGGATCACAAACCTCACCATCTTGGACGTCTTAGATTTACTAAACAATAAATTTGTTGGAACAATATGGTATCAATTCAATTGCATAAATAGTAATACCATATATGAGCACTAGTATATCTAGGCCTAAATTTTGATGCAAAAAGGTCAAAATTGCAACTGGAGTTGGTCAAATTGGCGACTAAACTTGTTGTCGCTCTTTTTTAGTAGGTTTTTTGATGCAGATATTTTGTGTCAAAATTTTGACTTCATAAAGGTGGATTTACTGACACAAATTTTGTCGAGTTCCTTAGTCCAACCTAAATTGTTATTTTCCCATTTGCAGGCGTTGCTAGTCAAAATTTTGACATAAACCCTACCAATTTGGCGTCAAAATTGCAACCAACACCGCTTAATTTTCTACGTCAGTGCCATACATTCGACGTCAAAGTGAAGACATGTGCATCAAAATTGAGACCAATGATAGGTAGAAATTTTGTTGAGCTGTGCCAATTATTGTAAAAACTTTTCTCTTATAGGAGCCTTCTAAACTACACAAAATTTGATTCTAAAGCGTAATTGCTCAGTGCATGAGAGTCAGGGTATCATGCACATTTCTACCTCCACACCATTGTTTCATTCATCACATGATTTATTTCATACAAAACAATGGTAAGGAGGAAGAAATGTGCACGATATCTTGAGTCTCCATTGAGCAATTATGCTTTAAAACTCAAATTTTGTGTAGTTTAAAAGGCTCCTATGAGAGCAAAGCCTTTGAAATAATTGGCACAACCCATCTAAATTTTGGTTCTTGAGACATCGTTGCCTATGAAGGCTACAAGGAAAAATAAAATTAGGAAAGAATTATTTATCAAGAATGAAAGCCAATAATTTCACTAACTAATCTCTATTTTTCAAATAGATAAACGTGACAAAAAAACTTACACTCCCAATCACTTCATCATAAGAGGGCATATATAACTATAACTATGTCTAAAACCAACATAATTTACAAATATCCACAATTCAAATATTATCCCATGATTTTTTCTTTAAAGAAAAGTTTTAAGTCAGCTATGTTATCACCCTAGATGTAATACCAAACTATCATTAGGCTAAAGACTGCAACATGATTTACAAATGCAAGGAGAACTACCCAACCAAAGTAGAAAATGACATGAAAAGTTAACAATCTATCAATTGACGCCTCTAGATGAAATATTTATAGCAACTGAACTATACGTTATAGAAACAAAAAATTGCCTTAAAATTGACACCTCGCCAGTTGTTCATTTGCATCTATAATGGCTTCAAAAAAGTTGAAAGTTTACGATTTGTCAAGAAAACAAAAGGCACTCGTAGTTCAGCTGCACCAATAAAAGTAAAGTAGTTCAGTTGCATGGTGAGGGCAAGAGACTATCAATATCAATTGTGGAGTTGCAGATAGGTAAGCGATAAACATAAAAAGGTAGCACAAGGCACCATTTTCCATGTTCTAATATGATGAACTACCTTGGAGCTAGTTCTAAACCTTGATTTCTTAATGTTGGATTTGATCTAATGGTACCATTATTTGGAGGAGGTCCCACACCCCACTTTCCTGCTAATTTTGAAGGTGCTAATAGAGCATCTTTGCTAGCTGATCTCCCTTGCAAGCTCAACTGAAAGAGAATTCCTGATTGAAGAATGTCAAAGATAGTCACGATGTGCCTATCAACCGAAGATAGTCACAATGTGCCTATTGCTAATAGGCACATGGTGACTATCTTCAACATTCTCATATGGCTCTTGTGATTCTAATCTTATAACATGAGGCTTCCTCTTCTCTTTTTGAGCATAAGGCTAATGCAGCCCTATAATAAGAATTAAATGGGTTTAATTTCAATTATGTACAACACAAAGAAAACCAAAATATACTAGCAATTTTTAATAGAAAATGAACTATATGAACTTATAAAGCTCATAATAATAATAGGCCATAAACTTGGACATATTTTTTGTAGATTTCTAGGATGATTGGGGTGTACTTATCATCATGATCTAAATTTTGTAAGAGATTACCATGTGTTATTTCCAAAAAGATAACCTCCTCAGAGAAATGAGCACATGCTGGTGATTGTTCACTTTATCTAATCTGGCATTTTCTTGCTAGGTTTCAAATTATTAATTTATATAATCTATTATTTTTGTTGGCTTTGGGGCATTTGCACATATTTCCAAACTTCACAATGCAGAACTTTTTCTATAGGAATTTCAGTTACTTTCTTTAAGCTATGCCATTATTGTATGTAGCTGGGACAACATTGTACATCTTTGGAGGAAATTGTGAATATGAATGCCGAATGAAAATTCCATTTGAACCCTTTTTGAAGCATTTGAAAGGTATTGATGAATCTCTCAAGAATATTTTTGAAAGTGTACCTATATTTTTTCTAGCACAAATATTTGTGTTTTTGGATGGGCAACAACTTGTGGTATCATTTGGGTGACATCTTAGCAATACCTTTGAAAGTGTACCTTTTGCAACCTTGTCTTAGTGATAAAATCTAGTGCATCCAATACTCATTTTAGTGTTATGCTTGTATGAGGAAATTAGAGATGTTTGGTTGGGGATTGTATGCCTTATAATATTTTGATGCTTGCAGAACATAATAACCATGATTAGGCTAAGCCTATGTAGATGGCTTTCATGATCAAACCACTTGTAGCAGATTTCGGTGAAGCCTAGTTTCCCGATGACTATGAGAAGCTTATTGACTATTGAACCATGTAGAATTGGCCTATTAACTCATGGTCTTTATATTGACATTCATCTTCACCATTTTACTTCTGCTTTGATGAATCCTATCAAGCATAGAGGACTAATTTCATAATGGATATTTGCCTTCCAGAAAGGATAATGGTGTAGAGTTTGAGGTAAACACTGAGCATTTGAATACAATCCAAGGCTTTTGGAGCACAATATTAGATATGAAGGGCATGGTATTGATGCATTGCCCACTGAATTTAATGTTATGATTATTTTGATTGATTTTGATGTTATAAATGCCTACCATTGCTAGGCATATTCCAAATATTGTTAATGCTACTTAGAACTGATGATAATGTTTTTTTATTGTTGAATATTCCTGATGTTATTCATTGTTCTTCTCATGGTAATGTCTACTATTATTGATGCATTGAGAAGGCATTTTTTTCAAATTGGTTTGGCCAGTGGGTTGTAAATGTGCATTACTAATAATGTGGCAAGGTATTGTTTCCTCCCTTAGAGGCCAACTTCAGGACAACATGAAAATGGCTTGGTTAATGTGAAGTTAAATGGCCATGCCCAATATGTATATTTAAATTGATTCCTTTAGTGGTGAGCAATTGCATAAGAAAAACATCTTTGAACTTGACAAACTTGTTTGGTCAATGTGGTTTTGTGAATGTGTTATTTTGAGTTGAGCAATAGTAATCGTATTGTCAATTTGGTGATACATTTGATTTGATGCAAATGTATGTCAGTATGCATTGTGTGTGCATTGGGAAATTGAAACATGCTTATTTCCCTTACTAGGGATGTGGTAGGGTATTTCCTCTTTCCATTGAGGCAAAAAATTTTAGGCCAGCAAGAAAATGGCTTGGTTACTATATATATATATAACTTCAATGGCAAGCCATGGCACAAGAAAAACATCTCTCAAAAATTGACAAAATCATATTTTAGTGTGCAAGTAAAGAAAACGTAGAGTGTGTGTTTAAAGATTTCATTACCAAATCTATAGAGGAGGGTGGATTAGTTACAATTTTATTAGGGTAGGATGACATTGTGATTGTAGGTCTAGAGGATGAGGATGAGGATTTTGGAAATAAGATCTAGATACTGATGGTAGAGTGAGATGAATAGAAGAGACAAAAAAGATACCTATAGAGAAGAGAAATAAAGCACTGAATAGGAAGCCACAATTATAGGGGTAAGATAGGTGGTGGTCAATGCCATTGTTTCACTATGAGAGGAAGGTATAGAAAGATAAGAGGAAACATATTATATGGGAATCTACCATCAAGAACTGAAAAAGAATTAGAGGAAGCCTCCATCCTCCAAGTAAATATAGTTACAGAGCATAAGCAAGGCATCCTAGGGTTCATTGTGTTGGTCAAAAGAATAGTCTTGATAATTGAGTGTCAACACACTTAACCATTTTCACTATATATGTCAAGCCACAGTTGGTGCCAAGCAAGTCAGGACATGGTATATGTGGAGTGATCTAGGAAATGTTTAGATGCCGAGCAACACAAAACATACATATGTTGAGTTTATAGGTATTTAATAAGTGTCGAGAAAACCAGGAAAGTAATAGGTGCTGAGCAAACCAAGAAAGTAATAGGTGTCAAGCAAATCAGGAAAGTAATAGATGCCAAGCAATCCAAAAATTAGTTCATGTCGAGCATCAGTAATGTAATGGGTGCTAACTAACTCAGGATTAGCATAAGAGTTTGTGCTTTCACAAACTAAGATGTAAGCCATTTTTGGAGCTGACTTAAAGAGATTTTGAAGGTGAAAAAGGATAAGGATGAATCATTCACATTTCCTATGCAATCTGCATGCAACCAATCAGAAAAATGGAGACAACATGCATATAATGAAGAAAATCCAAGGATTTGAGTAGGAAATTGAGATTCAATATGGATCATAGATCCATACCTAACCCTAAGTCTTCATATTCTTTATAAGGAGGTTGAAAAACCATTGCATGTGTGGAAGAGAATAGTATATGGGGAGACTATAGAAAATTTTTAGTGAAAAGAGGAAAAGACTTAGAGGGACAGAGCAACAACTTCATATCCAGTTGATCAAAACAAAATAAGGGATAAGGAACACAAGCAGAGATTAGATCAAGGAAGGATCAAAATGAGAAGAGCAGATCTAGTACCTGAACCTAGCAATTTAAGATTACATTCAATTAGGTCAAATGTTCTAATACTCTCTCACAATTAGATTAGAGGTTGAAATTCTATGCTAATTGGTTAGTTTAACAGCTAGGTAGGAGAACCCTTGGAGAAGGTTATTGAAAATCCTATGTATTAGGTGGGTTTAACAACCTATTGTAAATCCTTTAACAATGTGGTGCTTCATGTAAGTGTTTGTAAATCCTCTAACTAGGTCACTATTGACGCAGTACAAAAACTTTAACAGGGCGGGCCTTTCACAGGGCAGACCATGAGAAGTGGTTGAATATTAATTGCTGTAGTGATTTTTGTGGGTGTCATCCCCACTCCATTTTTACCTTCTTATTCCTGGAGGGTTTCTAGGTTACCAAATCTTTGTGTTATGTGTTGATGCATGTTTTCATTTCATGTTTTCTTATATGATGTACATTTCTTTCAGTTATGTGTTAATAAGGGTTTAAAAGGACACAAGTTGGTTACTTCTGATTCACGCCCCCTCTTAGAAGTACTCTTCCCATTTGAACATTCCTACAGTTGGTATTAAAGTGTTAGTTATCACAAGGAGAAGCCTAGCAACTTAGAGAAAAAGGTCAGAAGAAGGAAGTCTTCAAACTTGGGAGGCTCATTGACAATCAGGTGACTGATGTGTAGCTAGCTCTATACAAAGTAGAGGAAGCTAGGGAAGAACTAAGAAAATACTTGAAAAGAAGGAAGGTGATAGCCATAGCTGAAAATGACATACACTACAAAGAGATTGACACCACACATGTGTTTTCCAATGGAGATTCCAAGGAATTTGATGCAGCAATAGCAGAGTTAATGGAGAAAAATAGAGCATAAGCTAAAGAAATCAGACTACTCAAGATTGAACAAGAATCACAAGTCATAACACTTTGTGAAGTGACTGAATAAAAGAAAAGAGCTATTGAAGACAAGGCCATGATAGAAGATAACAAGATAAATCTCATCAATAGGTTGGAAGAAAAGACAACTGAATTTGAAAAACTTTCAACCATGCAGTTGGACACCCTAAGCCAGATGATGAATATTCATCATGAGCTAAACATGAAGGACATTGAGATCTCCACCTTGAAGATGTAGAATCACCAATTGTAGAATGAATTGAAGAGAGAATAGGAAATAGCAAAAAGTTTCAATAAACCTAATGAAGCCCTCAAGTACTTTGAATAATTGCTGAAATCACCAAGGGGCAGTAATGATACTTTAGGACTTGCCTACATTAGCACTGAACAATGAGAATCATCCAAGGCTATAGAAGAAAGAAGCAATAAAGGTAAGAACACTAAACCTACTTGTCATTTTTGTGGTAAAAAGGGACATACCTCTAATGTGTGCAAAAGCAAGAATAGTCATCAACATGATCAGCCTACAAATGTAAAATTTTACCACAACTGCAAAAAACAAGGACATTCAACAAAAGACTGTAGAACCAAAACCATGAGGACACCAAGATTTGAGGGTCACTACTACAACTACAAAAAGTATGGGCATAGAGAATTTGAATGCAGATCAAAGCCTATGTGGACATCTAATCAACCTACAAGAGGAACTAATCATGCACATCACTATAATTGGGATTACAATACCAAGTATAGCTATCACTATTGTCAAGAGTATTGACACATTCCTGAAAATTGCATAAGGACACACTTCAAGGGAAGTTATAACAGGTGGCTAAACCAAACTACATGTTTTAGTTGCTTGAAGATTGGTCACATTAGAAAAAATTGTCCTACAAAGTGAAAAACACCAAAAAATGAAGTCAACAAGGGAAAAGAAAAGATTGATGTTGAATAAATAAGAGGACAAATCAACCAGACATGGAAGAAGAAAGGAGAATGCAACACATCAAATGAAGAGATCACTTCACCCAAGAGGTCAAGTGATCACACCTTACCAAATTAAGCACAAGATAAATACATGGGGCTGATACATATAAAGATGTATCAAACATCAGCCATAGAAAACACTGAAGTACTGCAAAGAAGAAATATGCATGAGAAAAGATGTTAAGTTAAAAGTTAGAAGATGATGTCAAGCTACCTTTGGCGGCTGAGTAAAACTCTAGTATATGTCGAGTTGAATAGTCTAGTGGATGTCGAGTAAGAGATGTTAGTAGCTACCAAGTAGATGAACTTCAGTGGAAGCCAAGATGATAAAATCTTTGGATACTGAGTGGACAACTATAATCACAAGTGCAATAAATGCTAAGTTTTTGAACCTAATAAAGTTGAAAATCATTCATTTTTCAAATCATTCGAACAAGAAGCAAAGTTGAGCAGAGTGAAGAGGCGATTCTACAATGATCAAACAATGATATGAAGTGATTTCAACAATAATTTAACTCTAGTTCATCGATTCACAAGTAGATTACTCAAGTGTTGAGCTACATAGAGTTTGAAAGCTTATTTAATTTTAAACCCTAGTTTGGTAAACAATGGCATCTGAGTCTAAAACCACTAAGGAGAAGGAAAGTCATGAAATTCAACTAGTCAGTAATGAAGTTAAACAACCAAACTTTAGGTCCATTCCTAAAGTAGCTTATAAGAATGATCCCGCTGGTGCCCTATCTATAATTCTTGATAAAGTTATTATGGTTCAAGATGTTCGAAAGTGTTATAACTGTAAAGTTGGAGCCATAGGAGATTTGGAGATTTTTAATGTATTTGATAAACTGTGTGACAATGGAAAACTTAAAGAAAAATTCTCCATAGTTGAAAAGAAGGGTCTGACCAAAACCCTACTTTTCCCTATTGTCTTCAAAATGGAGTGGATATGCATAGTGTTGAGCAGAATCCATGATGGAGCTTTTTGGTTAGAAATAGGGCCAGTGAAGTTTACAAAGAGAACTATCCATAGGGTGATTGGTATTCCAACCCTCGATTGGCCAAATACCCTGAGAAATGACAAAAAGGAGGCCATAGAAAGGAACACATGTGCAAAATGGAATAATAGGGGAATGAAAATAGACACCATCACAAAAACCCTACTAGATTTTTCTGTGAGAATCATATCCCACAAATTCTATCAGTCAAGTAGACTAAATAGTGTACCATGTATAGCAGTAGATGTTGCTTACAAATTGGTAAAGAAAGATCATACATATGATCTTGTAGAGCTCATGTTACAACAAATTAATGAGAATTTGGGAGCTATAAGGAAATCTAAAGGATCTCAATGTAAATTTGGCTTAGTTTTGGTTTGTATGTTTTTCTGTATCATGAAAGAAGTCCCTTCAGTAGGTAAGGTGAAATGGCATCAAAACAAGACCATAGTTGAGCAAATAAATGGATTCATTGAGTAGTGACTAGCTACTTTGAGGACTTCAAGAAGTCCATGAAATAGAGAATGAGGATACCAGTTTCACTAGTTGAGAAGCATGAAAAGGAAATTTGCTTTCTTGTAGACATTGACTACACATATATACAAGTAGTCATACCTAAAGTAAGATGGCTTAGGCCACTAGGTTATGAACTTGATGTTGATCAAGCCTCAACAACAATAATAGCACTACTTGTAGAGGAAATTGACAAGGATGCAAAACATTTTGGAACCTATGACATTGTCAGATCAAGGGTGGTAACAGACCTCAAGACAGCCACAAAAATTACAAAAAGGAAAAATTGATCAAAAAGATCAAGAAAAGATTTGGTGTTGAAGAAGTAGGCACAACAGAGGAAGAGGAAGCAAATGAAGAAGAGGATGATAATGAAAATGAAGAAGATGAGCCTCTACAACTTACATAAGGTCTAGGTGAGAACAAGGAAGAAGGTGTAGAGGAAAAAGAAGCTAAGGAAGACCTATTAGAACCAAAGTCACAAAAAGAAAGCCTAAGACTCCACCTGCTCCTCAACCCAAAGAAAAGAAAATGGAAAAACATGCACCAAAGAAGCCTACTACTAGAGCCACTACTAGAGTTAAAACACAAAAGGTAAATAAGAGGCAAAAAAGAAGAAGAAAGCTACAAAAGAGACTAATGAAGAGCCAAGGAAGGGAAGAAGATATGTGGCTCAACCTGACTTAGATGAAGAAAAGACAGAGTCAGAAGACAAAAGCTAGTTCAAAGTGGTAAGTCGTTCACCCAAGTATTCAATTATCAAATTGTGTACAAAGATTAGTAATGATGACCTAAAAGATTTAAATAATTTAGATTTTAATAAGCTCACTAAGGAAGAGAAAAATAAAATAGAGGAATCTATGTATGTTATGATGGCTAAGTACAAAAACACACCTCTAGAGCTAGATAGCTCAATGCCCAAGGAGTTGTACACAATTGTTGAAGATAAATGGCATTTTTGTCTACAAATGGAGAAAGAAATAAGGGAATCTACTTTAGCTAGATTGTTGCCTGATTTGACTAAGGGTCAAATAACTAATTTAGTCAAGAGTCATAATAATAGATTTACTCCTAAGTATAGAGCATTTTGTATTTTGCAAAACAAAATTGAAGATGTAGTCAACAAATCCACAATATTGTGGAAAATAATTTATAACAAAATTGATGATGTTTTTGATGAGGAATACAAGGCAGAAGCAAGTGCCAAGAAAAAGGAAATGAAAGAAACAGGTAAGAAAGTGGAAGAAGAAAAGAAAGATGAAGACGAGAACAAAGAGAAGAAAGATGAAGAAAAAGGTACATATGAGCAGCAAGAACAAAGTGTGCAAGACACACAACTATCACCTCCTAGTTCTCCTCATGCCACCATCACACCATAGAGATCATCAAGATTAAGGATGTTATTGACACTTTTGGTCAAAACATCAATTCATTAACTACAGAGAATCTAACAAAGATCCTTGACCAATCAACACAAGCATCTAGATTATGTTCAAGCCCAATATTGGTTAGTGTTGATGAGTTGTAGAAGGTAGTAGAAAAATCAAAGGAATTCAAGGTGCAAACACAAGAATCAACTTTGACCACTCAAACTACTAGACTTCTATTCCTCCCTCCACCATCTCCACCCCAAGTAGTCATAGATGCACTTCAAGTGTTGAGTGCAATAGCAAGGGAAGAAAAAGAAAAAATAGAACAACCAGCAAGCACACCCCTAGCTATTAATAATGAAAAAGAGAAAAAAGCTAAAGATAAAGAAGAGACAAAAGAAAAGGAGGAATCCGCAATACAAACTTTGGTTGAATTACCAAAAATTGGTACCCCTACTCAAACTCTTTAGGAGCCAAGCACTAACATGTTAACATTGTAAATTAAGACACCAGGCTCGAGCTCAAAAAAAGTAGCTATGAAACTATATTATGGAATTCTTGAGCTTGATGAGGAAATCAAAATACCTTACTATGAATCCAATACTCTTATTGAAGAAAAGATTAATGAAATATAGAGTGCATTGGATAGAAGATGAAGATAATAGGTATTGAGAAAAGAATATAAATATAGGCAAGCACTTAATGAGATAAAGGACATCTTTATGGATGCCTTCTGCTTGCAGACACCTGATGAGTCAAGGCTAATAGTAGAGAAACTATCTGACATAGTTGATTAGGTGAAAAATGAAGACCAAGATACAAATGCAAAATTAATGGAATTGTCAGAAAGGAAGTTCCAAGGCAAGGTAAATGAGAAAATATTTGGTGATATAGCACTATCTCAAGTTGAACTAGCAAAGAAACTAGAGAGAGTAAAGATTGTTCTTGGCAACATATTCTCCCTATACACCAAGTTGTGTGATTTTTCTAACTTCACATTGGAGACTAGCTAGAAAATAATGAGCTTGGAAAGAAATCTAAAGATTTCTAGTATGCAACTCCCCACCAATCCAACTCAAAGTGAGAAGCATTTTTCTCAAATGCTTCACACTCAAAGAGAATTAGTTGTACTAACAACAGAGGAGGCTAATAAAAAAGCCAAGTTGATGCAAATGTAGTCCTCCATAACCCATCACTTGGAGATACTCCATAAGGAGAAAATGTATGCAGAATTAGTCCTCAAGAAAGACTCAAATCTTTTTACTTTAGGTGGACTTATACATCTAGTAGTAGAGATTGCCATCCAGCATAAGTCATTGGACATTGCACTAGCAAATTGGGATATAGCTCTGAAGATACTCTTGGAGGTAAACAAAACCTTTTTGGCTAAGCATGGTATTACTCCATAGAACCCTTTGACATCAGTGTCAAAAAGGGGGAGATAAAGAAAGTGGGAGAATAATGTATAAGGATATATGTATAAGGAGAGACAAAGAAAGGGGGAGAATATCAAAATTTTGATTACATTCCTTCATTTTTTAGAATAAAAAGGGAAATTCTATAAATAGCCAAAAAGGGAGAGCCAAGTAATAAAGAAAAAGAGGGAGATGTAAATTTTTTTTCTTTTTCACAAGGAAGAGTCATAAGGTATATTGGTACTCACAATATTTTTTGAAATTTTGCATGAATGCCTAGTTAAGTGTTTTTTGACACTCATGTCAAAGGGGGAGATTGTTGGTCAAAAGGATAGTCTTGACAATTGAGTGTCAACACACTTAACCATTTTCACTATATATGTCGAGCCATAGTTGGTGCCAAGCAAGTTAGAACGTGGTATATGTCAAGTGATCTAGGAAATTTTTAGATGTTGAGCAATACATAATATACATGTGCTGAGCTTACAAGTATTTAATAGGTGTTGAGCAAACTAGGAAAGTAATAGGTGTCGAGAAAACTAGGAAAGTAATAGGTGTCGAGAAAATCAGGAAAGTAATAGATGCCAAGCAATCCAAAAATTAGTTCATGTCAAGCATCAGTAATGTAATGAATACCGAGTAACTCAGGATCAACATAAGAGTTTTTGATTTCACAAACTAAGATGTAAACTATTTTTGGAGCCCACTTAAAGATATTTCGAAGGTGAAAAAGGATAAGGATGAATCATTCAAATTTCCTATGTAATCTGCATGTAAGTAATCATAAAAATGGAGACAACATGAAACCAATGAAGAAAAGCCAATGATTTGAGTGGGAAATTGAGATTCAATATGGATTGTAGATCCATATCTAACTCTAAGTCTTTGTATTCTTTATAAGGAGGTCAAAAATCCATTACATGTGTGGAAGAGAACAGTATATGGGGAAACTATAGCAAAATCTTAGTGAAAAGAGGAAAAGACTTAGAGGAACAAAGTAGCAACTTCATATCCAGTTGATTAGAATAGCATAAGGGATAAGGAAAAAAATTAGAGATCAGATCAAGTAAGGATCAGAATGAGAACAAAAAATCTAGTACCTGAACCCAACAATTTGAGATTGCATTCAATTAGGTCAAATGTTCTAATACTCTCTCACAATTGTATTAGAGCTTGAAATCCTATGTTGATAGGTTATTTTAATAGCTAGGTAGGAGAACCTTTAGAGAAGGTTATTGAAAATCCTATGTATTAGGTGGGTTTAACAACCTATTGTAAATCCTTTAACAGGGTGGCACTTCATGTAAGTGTTTGTAAATCCTCTAACCAGGTCACTATTGACATAGTGTAAAGCCTTTAATAGGGTAGGCTTTTCACAGGGTAGACCATCAGAAGTGATTGGATATTGGTTGCTGTAATGATTTTTGTTGGTGTCATCCCCACCCCAGTTTTACCTTCTTATTCCCGGAGGGTTTCTGGGTTACTAAATCTTTGTGCTATGTGTTGATGGATGTTTTCATTTCATGTTTTCTTATATGATGTACATTGCTTTCAATTATGTGTTAATAAGGGTTTAAAAGGATAAAAGTTGGTTACTTATTTGAACATTCCAACACATTGGGCATTCCACCAATGCCACCAAAAAGACATGATGGGGGTCCATCCTAGCTATCTATATTTATACCGCCTAGTCATGTGACAAACAATTTTTACTCCATGGGAAGATGTTTATGTCAATACTTATGTATTTTGATATATTTTTAGATGTAGCATTCAATTTGTTATTATGATTTATACAATTATATATGATTTGGCACTTTGATGGGTCATTTTATGGATATTATGGACTTCATATATATTTTCTTTGATGTTCTATATGATGATACAATTAGTTCTACATGATTCTTATGTTGATGCATGGATGTACCTATGTGTATATGTTGTTATGATGTATATGTTAATGATACTTATTTTTGTGATGTAGGATATGTGTTATGTGATGCATATGATATGAAATAGTTATAATTAAGACTATAATGGTTTATGAAATAGAAATATGTGGATGATGACATTAATGTATGGGTATATGTGATGATAGGATGTAATTGAAAATTAAACCATGATTGATGATATGGACATGATATATTTGATGTATATTATGGACTTCAATAACATGCTTTATGATATGTGATGTATGTAATATAGTATTTTTATTTATGCACTATATGTTATGTGATTGATATATGAAACACTGATGAGATATAGTAATGTAATGAAACTGTGATGTAAATGAAATATCTACAATGAAAATGTAATGAATGCAATATATGGTTAATGCACTTAACAAAGTGATGTGTAAAAGGAACATGCAATTAGAAATGTACCTATACATTTAGGGAATGTCTATTATATTGAGTTGAGAAGTAGTAATTCTATCATCAATTTGGTTGATTCATTTGGTTGGAACATGCTTATATTAGTGGATGTTGATTGTCATAGTGAGCTACTGCTTCCCCTATTTTAATGGCATGCATTTAAGCAATCAACCTTTTCAACCAAACTAAGCTTTGAGAATAGGAGTTGTGACATGCTCAGTGGAGGAAAGAGTTAATGTTTGTTGTTTCTTGTTACTCCATGAAACAATTCAAGCTCTGAGGCCAAAAGTAGCCATTGCAATAGTTTTTACATTATGTATTGAATCTACCCAATTGGCATTGGTGAAAGTTTGAAACCAACAAACAAAAAAAAATTACACAGATAATACTAAATATAAGAATATGTTGTACCCATTACATTTATCAGAATCTATTTTGCTGGTTTCCAATGATCCATCTATGATTTACTCATGATGTTGGAAAAAATAGTATCAGTGAAAATTGATCAGGGAGGGTGGCTGTAAGATGCAACTGCTCACAAATGATGTGTTGATTTACTCATGAAGTTGGAAATATATTTTAATAAGATGCAACTGCTCACAAATGATGTGTAGAAACATCATCTCCTTCATGGAGTATCCAAAGGGATTATATTCAAAGTCACAAATGTTAGAGCTAGGTAGATTATCACACATCCCTAAATAAAGAGTCATTTCACTTGTAGAATTGTAATTGCTCTGTTAAAATAGAAAGGATCGACCATAGTTGAGTTGTATAATGCAAATCTCTAGAGTAAATATAGTTTTAGAGTCCTCATTAGATGCACCGTTAGAAGAAGAGACCACTTCTTCTAAAGAATTTGTAAGGTTTGGAACAAAGGTTTATTATTTATATCATCTACTATTGATTGTTGATTGTTGAGGTGCTTAGTAGATATTCTTCATTCCTTTCAAACTACATCCCTTTTATCTCTATCAATACACCCTCATATTTTTTTACTCATTTTATCACATAAATATCCAAGAATATGATTTTTTCTCATCATGGGAGGTAACAACAAAGGACAAAGCAATAGGTAGTTGAACATGTTTCCAAAATGTATTGAAATAATAAATGCATAGCTTTGAATGACTCATTCCTAAATTTGAGCTTGTTTTTATTAAACAGTTCAACATTTAAAACCTTAATTGATTCCAATCAATTGGCTGGAGATAACTATTGGTTGAAAGGCTGTTAGAATGCTCCATCAACTAGAAAGCATAGATTGCTGACCTATTCTAAAAAATTGAAATCTCCAGATATAAGTTAGTCTCCTTGTGATGAATAAGAACTTGAGCCTAGAAATTGTATATATTTACTATTTTACCAATCATTTACATAGGCATGGTCTCAGGGGTAGCTAGTAGCTCGGTACTTACTAGTTATATAAATTGAACATTGTCTTCTAGTGGCATGGTCTTCTAAATCGAACATAATTCATATTATATATATAAAATAAGAAAAGAAATAAGAATCTAATTGACTTTACCAAAAAAACCCAATTCTATACAAATAAATGAAAATTCTTAACAACTTAAAAAATAGAATAAAATATGCTAGAAACAAGAATTATGTGAAATTAAGACTTAACTATTAGAAATGGTTATTATGTCTGATGTTGATGGCATTCCTTCACCCATTTCATTCTCTATCCAAAATCTGCCCAAGAAGAATATTTATTTCAAACAATATGCAAATCAATTCATAAAATGTACTACAATTAGTCAGAAAAAATATCGCCCAATTACCTATAGACATCATCTAGAACCTCTTTTATCTCATGTTTGAAATTTCTTGCTATAGCCAAGCTCTCCAATTGATTTACCATTGAGAGGCAAAGAATCAAATTGATAGGATAAGCACCGAGCACTGCACCAACAAACAAATGTCTCTTACATTAACATGATCATTATAAAAATATCATCAAATTATATAAAAGAATATTTAAAGATCAACCTGTATCATAAGTAGAAAAAGATGAATATCTTCTCTTAATTTCCAAGAACAACATATTTATCCTTGTAATATTATCATCTGTGCACATCGAACTAAATGATCTGTTCTCTTTGTTCTCTTTCTTAGCTTGCCATATAATGAGATGAGTGGTTATCAGAGAACAACATATATAGTTAAATGCAATGTGTAAAGTAGGTAATATAGCTAAATATATTGGAGGAATCTTCAACACTCATAGATTTGACTTTCTGATGTGTTCTTGTGTTGAACTTCTTTCTTCCATTGAAGTTGAAATTATAGGCCCCTAGATTAAAGATATTATTACAAATCAGTTCAAGAAAAATCAATGACATAATTGATTATTAAATAAATATATGAATGAGTATAAAATTTTAGATTGTGCACTAATCATACCCTTCAAAACTGTAAATAAATTGGACTATGAGTAGGGAAAACACAAATGCTTAACAAAAAAAATATTGTAGTATTCAACTATGTTCTTCATAGCCTATAAAAGCTGACTAAGGTTGCAATGTTTATAATTAGTATAGACAAAAATATAAATTAAAACAAGCAATATTATCATCAATGTTTTTAAATGTAGAATTAAATGGTTGTAAGTATGCATTTCTACCACATGCAAATGATTTTGAGATATAGACCTATGCAATCCAATCTCCCAAGGAATAGACAACACCACTTATCGCCATCTTTGCCAAAATAGATTTCTCATCAAAGCGATGTTAGAATAGTTACTAAAATGGTCATAAATTATGTTGTTATAGTAAAATAATACTTTAACTTAAGAAAAAAACTACACAATATTGAAACATGACATTGTGCTCTAAAAACTAAAAAGGTACCTGTAACGAAGAACTTCATTTCGACTTGCTAATTGGTTGTCACTATTAACTATAAAATTATCTTTAAAGTTTGAGCTTCACTTGGTTTCGAGAATAGTTAAATATTCTCTACTAAACAAGGCCAACCACACGAAGGTGGAAGCTCATTTGGCCCCCCGCAGCCACCCCCACAACATCACTCTAAATTCCCCATTAACATTTAATAACATTCATTCATTCATCCATTTTTGAAATATAACATTCAATCATTATAATCACATGCTAACATTCATTAACACATAAAATTCATTAACACACAACATTCATGAATAATTCATTAACACCCAACATTAATGAATAATATTCATTAACAATATTCATTAACACAATATTCATTAGCAATATTCAAGAGCAATTCATTCATGAATAATCATTTATTTTTGGCTTTCTTGCTATTTTTATTTATTTTTTCCCATAAAATTTCTAAGAGAAATATCAATGCCCTCGTCATCCCCCTACTCTATTGGTTCTAACACATGTCTCCTCATTCGTTCAGGAACATCATGAGGCTGCTGCACCAAAGGGGGGTCCACTATAGTAACAAGTACTTCATGAGTTAAATTCACACCATTTTTATATTAGTGAATTACAAGTTTTTATTTAAGTAAAAGAACTATAAATCAAAAAATTAATCTAAAAGAACAAAACATAAATTTTGTTTACTTGAATGCGCAACATGATCTACCTATTGATCAGTCTGAACATCTGTTGGCACTCATTTAGCACGGCATGATTCTATATCCTCAATACAAAAAGGTTACACCAAGTTTTATGAAAGATGTTAAATTGTATTAATAATTACATAATTAGTTTTAAATAGTAAATGAGCACCTTCGTTGATAGTACGATGCACATCAGGGGCTTCATGATGCTGTGTATGATCTGTGTCACAATTAATAGGTTGCATTGCAATGTCATGCACATTATTATCAAATAGATGGTTGATCTAGTATTCAATTTCTAATATATTTTTTGGCATATTTACCTATGAAAATGATGCAAGAGACTATTCGGTTGGGGCAATGGAAGCTTGCCATAGGCATTTAGCCATGGATGCATAGCCTTGCTTGAAGGCAATTTTTTTGTGTTCTTCTATGGCCTCCAGATTAAAATCAATGCCCTGCATTTTTTTATTAATTAACAAAATTATTTGCATTTTATAAATAATTTTTCTCTGTAATTCATTTACTACTACTTACAACACGTGCTTTGATTTTCAATATCCCCTATAGCCAAGTCTATGCTGCCCAACCTTTTCCAGCTTGGCCTTTGTTGCCTTTGATGTGTCTTGCAACCTATGAAAAGTTTGAAATATGTTAGATGATATAGATATAAAGATGAGTACTAATTAGTGGATTATTACATTAATGTACTAGTAGTTAATACTATTGCATACCTTTTTGGATTTGCTAGTGTACTTTCTTTTCGACCTTCCCCTTTCTCCTTTGCATCCAAAATGAACTCATTCTAGTCTCTCATTGAAACAAAGGGAGGACACTCGTACTTTGGGTTTAGGACGAGACTCTTTCTATATGAGTCCCTCACAACCTTAAGATGTCTGGAAGGTTTTTGTAACAATTTCTTATGATAAAAAATTTTACTACCAAACTCATGCTCTATATCTTTGATGAGCTCATCTTTTAAATTTTGATCTTGGAATTTCCACCTTTTAAGAAAAAACACAAAATTGTTAGATATAGCTAGTATAAGAAAAGACCCAAATGGAAGGAAAAATGTTGCACCAATTAATGATATGAAAAAAAATAGTCGAATAAAATTAGTTCAATTATGATGTTCCACCTTTTATGTATGGTGGGCCCAAATCTTCATAGCATGAGGTCATAAAGCCTCCTATAAAATGTATCATTTCTTGCAAAAAATGTCATGGGATAATTAATAGTAAGAACCATTAAAATGAATCATGCGAAGAATAATTTTCATAGTGAATAAAAAATACATTCAATGAGATAAATTTTATCTTTTTAGTAATCTATTTTAGGGTTGGAGGGTCAACTTGACCAAAATTGACCAAAAAAGAAGTTTGGAAAAAATTTAAAAATGTCTAAAACCAGTTAAACTCTACCAAGGTTCTGTTGCTGATATTCTGAAACTAAAAAATGTACTGTGACTATATTAACTAGTATACCTTGCAAAAAAATATAGTTCATAATACGTATAACTTGCCATGACCTTCATTTTTTGTCATACTTAATTGATGTTGTCATTGATTATACCTAGCATATTATGGAAAACAAATATTGCTAAAATAGATAGTGAAGTTGTTAATGTTATAATTCTGTCAGATAAATTATATTATATATATGAGATATATAAATAATATATGGTACATATTATATATGGAATAATTTAACTTATGTTACATACATACATACATACATACATACATACATACATACATACATACATACATACATACATACATACATACATACATACATACATACATACATACATACATACATATATATATATATATATATATATATATATTTAACCATTATAATATATTGAGAATATATTACTTGTATTATAACTATAACTAAGTAGGTTAATATATTAAAGAGACATGACTCTTCAAGAGACATGCCTCTTTATTTCATATATATATTCATTCATATAATAACTTGGAAAACACATAAATATCTATAAGTGCTATTACAAGTTATAGATCAGATTTAATGGATCCTATCACTAACATGGTATCAGAGCCAGATCAAATGTCTGGGATGTGACAACCTATGCTAGAAAATGTCAATGTATGGCATGGCTTCAATTCTACGTGATCATTGGACATTTGTTTAAACTCTATGTATTTGGCAATGGCAAAACATCTGGGAAATTTGGAGATCTCCTTTGTATTGGTATCAAATAAAAAATTAATCATTGTCTATGGCTAAAGAAAATGTGTGGATATCAAATGAAAACACAAATGAGGATTATTCGATGAGCATCTTTATATACCTTGCCAAACTGATTATCAAGGAAAAAAATCCTTTATGAGATTCATGTGAAGGTTGGAAATGAGCTCATTGCATGTTGATCAGAGTAGAAAATACACTGTCTCTTATTCCTTGCATCCGTAATAGTAAAATGACGGTCAATCTGGGTTGATGGTTGACCACTCTTAAGAAGATGTGTGGGGGCTTGGCCAGTTTTTGGTCTTCAACATCTCTTTGAGAGAGCTCAGAGTAATAGCATCTCTTGAGGGACAATGAAGTATGATGAAACTAGCATAGCAGATGATGTAGTGCCTGCCCTCATTTACCTTTTTTTGGACACATTGTTGCTATTATTGTCAGACTATGTTAGACTATTTTTATGTTGATGGATTGGTAGCATTGTTCTGAGACTATCAGACATTATGTTATGGATTTAGTTGATAAATGATGAGATTAAATAGACTCTACATTTCGTGTATGCATGATGATCATTACATTGCTTTCAGTTATTGATGATGATTAGTTAGGTGGTTTATTATCACATGTGTTTTATTATGGATACTTACCCCATACTTGCATGTGTATGGTGTGTGTGTTTGTTCTTATGTGTGGCATTCCTAATGTGGTTAAGGAAGGGAGTCATAGTCACCTGCTAGTCGGGATCTACATGATGCACCACTTCTTGCCATTACCTGTTTAGCTTAGCATTATATATATTGTATGTACATGCATGATTTTTATGCAAGTTGCAAGTACCAGGTATCAACTTCCGTGAATTGCCAGGATGAGCGTACCCCATTACACTATCTCAATGATAAGAGAAGGGAGATAAATTCTCAAGTCCAAATCCCAAACCCTTAAACCATTTGTCCTAGAGA
>CM053785.1:916202229-916369729 GCA_028749045.1 Cupressus sempervirens
GAGTCTTCGATCAGTATGATTTTGAGATATATTTTGGTTATTGAGAACTAATGGATACTTTTTATTATCAGGGATACCTTCAATTGCCAATAGAGAACTGTTGTGGTCATGGTTATCTATTATGCTTTTCAGTTGACTCATGGAGATTTGATGTTTATATTGTGGATTATCTTTTGTAATTTTGAGATTTATGATTCCATGAGCTTAGGGTAGGTTATCTACTTGTAGTGTCAGAAAGTGGCTTGGAATGGGGGCCGGGGCCCTAAGAGGCTGCCAGGGTAACTCATTGTACATTTCCATAATAAGTGAAAACATTCATACCTAATACTAACTAAATGAACCTAAAAGGATAATTGTTTTGTTCTCACCCATGCCTCAAGTGCTAGTACAAACTAGGATGGGAGTAGAGAGAACACTTGGTTGCGACCTTGCATTTTGTAGTATGCCTCAGCTGTATGAGAGGATACTAGTGGCCACGTAGGGATCAGTAGGGGGCCGGGCTCTATTGGGAGATTGCTAGGATAACTCTAGCATGATCTGTGCGATGACACTTTCCCACTTGCATAGTAGGTTTCCTACACGTCTTTGTGTGCCTCTTGGATTAGATGTTAGTTTGTGATTTGGAACCTTGTATTTAGTATACTTTTAGGATTCTTGTACTTAGAGAGTATTTATACTTTGTGATTGTTAACCTATTTGGGACTTGAGATTATCTCCTCAGTGTGGTGGTAGTGGACCACTTAGGTTCCATGCAGTCGCGTGGTAGTGTTTATCACTATTATCATTTGAGATCTGTCTGAGACACCGTGGCTGATGCATTCTTTGTTGGCATCTATCTTCATGGATTATGATGGTGGACATGTACCCTTACATTAATGATTTGCATATGTTAGATGATGATATCTTATGCTTTACTTTGTATGTTAGATTAATTTTTGCATATGATGTAGTATGCTTTAGGAGAGACATTCCTACTATGTTAATACCAATGATCTCTTTGGTGATTTGGAATGTTACGCAGGGAGGGATGGCTAGGACCCACGATGGTCTAATGATGCTATTAATGGTTGGGAGGAACTGTGCACTTAGATATTTATGTTTGATGATTTATGGTTATCTCTTATGGTGATGTATCATGTATGATGTATGGTTTCATTTGTGTTATTGCATCATGGATTAGAATTATAATGATATTATACTTTATTTCACATATGTATATTATTTTATGCCTTTCATACCCTGTGACATGTATAATAGATGATTGAGAAATCTGAAATGTAATCACATAAAGGACACTTCTTTATTGTTTAAGTACGTTGGATGTATCATTATTTATTCATGAGGATGTGATGTTAGATTATTAGTTAGTTTAGATGTAACTCAACATTAAGGGATCCATGAAGAATGTAACCTGTTATGTATGTTATGTTTACTTCCACTTGTACTTTTTCTATTGCTTTCGTTATTGTGTATAAGTGGTATTTACTTTCATGATTTTAAAAAAAAAATGCTACCAAACTTAGTGAAATTCTAGGTTAATTCTTTGGATCCCTTGGTGGGGCATTACATTTGGTATCAGAGCCCGAGTTTCTACATTGGGAGCTCTAGGTAAATTGGAACAAAACTAGGACTTGAAACTATTATGTGTATCTCTTTCAAACTTGAAACTAGGTGAACTAAAATAAAACTTAAACTGTTACTTGCATATTTTTCATACTTCAACACTTAGGTTTCAAACCTAAAAATTTTACTTAAACCTAACCATAGGCAAAACTGAAATTGAACTTAGTCTATTGCAAACATGTGTCTTTTGATTGTAATAGTACTTTTTACTATTGTATGATGGTATTTGGAACTAGGTCTTCTATTAGAGGCCATGGTAGAGGCCTTGGTTTTGGAAGAGCTATCAGTGTCCATGAGTTTGGCCATGGGGGATCTACTCATGAAGAGAGCCAAGGAGAGCACACTAGTAAGCAACAGGAAGAGAGCCGTAGAGAGGACCAAGCTGAGTCTGAGGAGGATAATTTGAGACAGATGATGCAAACCATTCTTGATTGTCTACCTCCTGCTCATGAACAACATAGAGCACATCAAACAGAACAAGAGCATAGACCCAGGTCTAGGAGCCCTCAGAAGGATTGAAAAAGATGCATTGTATCTACTCAAATTAAGGACCTTTCGAGATCCAAGGTCAAGCCCTTCAATAGGAAAGGTTCTGGTTATGTGGCCGAATAGTGGCTTATTGCCCTTGATAGGATTTTTTCCATGTAGGATTTCAACAATAATGTTAAAGCAAGATTCTACATTACTAATCTGGAGAATTTTGGGGCCACTTGATGGAAAATTAAGGAAAAGAAGCTAGATATTGATATGACAAGTGTCACTTGGGATCTATCCTTAGAATTTTTTTGCGAACGATTCCTACCAGAGGAATGGAAGCAGCAAAGGGCAGATGAGTTCCATAATCTTAGGCAGTATACTATAATAGTGATCAAGTATGAGTTTAAATTTTATGAGCTCATGTCCTTTTCAAGATTCAGTGAAAATTTAGCTCAGTTGACACAACACTTTATTAGAGGTTTGAACAATCGTTTAATTGGGGGTGTCAAGGTATTTGAGTCAAAAACCCTCAAGGATGCGGTACGTAAAGCCATCCTTGTTGAACAAAGTATCAACCTTGGTCAAGGAGGTTTTGTAGGAGCACCAGTAGTGTCAAGATCTAAAGGCAACTAAAATTTAGGTGGGAATAGGAAGCCTTTTTTTTTTCTAAGGGGAAATAGTATCAGCAGCAGCAGTAGAAGGGATCAAATTCTCAGGCTCAAGGTGGTGGCGGAGGTTCTAACTTCAAGAACAACCACAATACTTAGTGCAATAAATGGAATCAACCCAATCAACTAGCTCACAATAGTTAGTCTTTTGTTAGCAGGACTAGCTATTAGCAGTCAAATGCACCACCCATGGTAAAGGATCTGGCAGGAAATACATAATGTTTTTCATGTGGACAGATTGGACATTATGCAACTCAATGTCCATAGCGAGCACTTTAGTTTTTAGGACCTAGGCCAACATCATTAGAGCCTATAGTTGGAGATATAGGTAAAGCTCATAGAGTGTTTGCAGCAGTAGATCACTGTTAGGCAGATCATCAGGGAAAAGTGGTTGAGACCATAGGTGCTATTCGAGGTATATCTCTTTCAGCATTGTTTGATTCATGAGCTACAGAGTCATTTATTTCTCCATCTATAGTTGCTAAGTGTAAGCTAGATGCGGTGAAGCAAGATCATGGTTGGCAAGTAGAACTAGCCTCGGGCATTAAGGTCTCCAAAAATTCTATAGTTCATAAGTGTGAGCTTAGACTAGGAGGATTTGATACTGCACTTGACCTTTGGGTTATACCCTTTGGTTCCTATGATGTGGTTTTGGGCATGGATTGGCTTGGATCTCATAGAGCTAGTATAGATTGCAGGAAGAAGATTATGTTGTGCCAAGATGACCAAGGGAATGATGTGAAGATTGTGGGCATACCAAGGCCTATATCTCTACGGATGATTTTTGTTATGCAAATGAAGCAGAGTTTCCATAAGGCATGTCAAATATTTTCTATTATGGTAAATGATCTTGATGAGGAAGATCCTCTGAGGAGGACTTTAGATCACCCGATTTTACAGGAGGACGCAAATGTTTTTCTAAGTGAGATTCTAGGTATGCCTCCAAAGAGGGACATCAATTTCAGCATTGACCTAGTTCTTGGAGTGGAGCCTATCTCTAAAGCTCCTTATCGTATGACTACATAGGAATTGGGTGATTTGCATCTTCAGCTAGAGGAACTCTTGGCCAAAGGGAGCATTTTACCTAGTGTGTCACCATGGGGAGCTCCAATGCTCTTTGTGAAAAAGAAAGACAGTTCTTTGTGCCTTTGTATTGATTACATATAGTTGAATAAGGTGACCATTAAGAATAGGTATCCTCTGCCTAGGATTGATGACTTATTTGACCAGATCAAGGGAGCTACAGTATTCTCCAAGATCGAACTTAAGTCAGGATATCACCAGCTTCGCATTAAGGAAGCCGACATTCACAAGATCACCTTTCAAACTCGCTATGGGCATTATGAGTTCATAGTGGTGCCTTTTGGTTTGACTAATGCTCCATTGATTTTCATGAGTTTAATGAATGGGGTGTTTTGATGTTATCTTGATAGGTTTGAACTTGTGTTTCTTGATGATATATTGATATATTCTAAGTCTCACAAGGAGCATGAGGAACACTTGTGATTGGTTTTACAATGTTTAAGAGACAATCAACTTTATGCCAATGTAGCTAAGTGTGAATTCTTCAAATTAGAGATTCAGTATTTAGGGCATGTCATTTTAGGTGATGGTATTTCAGTAGACCCTACAAAGATTTAGGTAATAGTGGATTAGCCTACACCGACTAATGTGTCAGAGATTCATAGTTTCATGGGTCTAGCTAGTTATTATCGTAGATTTGTCCAAAATTTCTCTAGAATAGTGCACCCTATCACTTACCTTCAGAGGAAAGGAAAGAAGTCTATTTGGATAGAGAAGTGCGAGGAATATTTTTAGAAGCTCAAGGAGCTTTTGACCAGTGTGCTGATCTTAGCAGTACTCGATTCGGAAGGTGATTTCATAGTGTGTACAGATGCTTCCCTAGAAGGGATTGGGGCAAATTTGATGCAGAATGGACGAGTGATTGCGTATGAATCACACAAGCTCAAGGATCACGAGCTAAATTATCCTACACATGATCTTGAGTTAGTAGTGGTAGTTCATGCTTTGACATGGTGAAGACATTTCTTGTTGGGGCATAGATTTGAGCTACATAGTGATCATCGCAGTCTTCAGTACATTTTCACTCAGCCTAATTTGAAAGCTCGCCAAAGATGATGGATGGAATTTCTATGTGAGTATGAATTTGAGGTAAAGTACATCCAAGAGAAGGAGAATGTGGTGGCAGATGCTTTGAGTCATAGGAGACATGTGATATCATCTATGACTCTTAGTGTTGATTTGAGGAGTCAGATTCTTCAGGCACTTCCTACAGATTCTTGGTATCAGGAAGTGTGCAGATAGATAGATTCAAGAAGACCTTTGGAGGGTAATTTTGTATGCTATGTCCAAGAATCAGATGGTCTTTTGAGACAATCAGGGAGGATTTATGTGCCATTACAAGATGAGCTTCACACCTTGATTCTAGTAGAGGCCCATCGTACACCCTACTCAACACATCCAGGTGTCAAGAAGATGCATGCTGATTTGTGGAATTTATTCTATTGGTCCGAGATGAAGCAAGACATTGCTGATTATGTGGCTAGGTGTCTTGAGTGTCAGAGAGTCAAGGTAGAACAACAGCACCCGGTAGGACTTTTGCAACCAAATCTCATTCCTTCATGGAAGTGGGACATCATCTCTATGGACTTCATTGTAGGATTACCTATGATTTTTTGTCGTCATGATGCTATCATGGTCACTGTTGATTGGTTGACTAAGGTGGCACATTTTTCACCAATCAGGTCTTCTTACATAGTAGCTTCTGTAGCTAATGTATTCATGCATGACAGTGTGAGATTACATGGTATTCCCCAAAATATTATTTAAAATAGGGATCCTATATTCACATTCACATTCTAGACATCACTGCAGCATGAGCTTGGAGCACAATTGAATTTCAGTTCGGCATATCACCCAAAAATAGATGGTCAGACAGAGAGGGTGAATCATGTTCTAGAAGATATGTTAAGGATGTATGTGATGGATAGGTAGACACATTGGGAGGACTATCTCTACCTAGTGGAGTTTTCTTACAACAACGGGTATCACATTTCTATTGGCATGGCACCTTTTCAGGTATTATATGGACATCCTTGTCGTACACCCTTGAGTTGGGATAGTCTTGAGGATCGCATCCTATTGGGTCCTAAGATGCTTTGTGATATGGAGCAATAGGTAGTGTGTATCTGTGAGCACTTGACTACGACATATGATAGACATAAAAAGTATGCTGATGCACATAGGACAGATAAGTAGTTTGCTGTGGGAGATAAGGTTTTCTTGAGAGTGCGTCTGTGGAAGAGTCCAATTCGATACAGAAAGGGTTCAAAACTAGCTCCTCACTTTGTGGGACCATTCAAGATTCTAGAGAGGATTGGCCCAGTTGCTTACTACCTTTCTCTACCACCCAACCTAGCTCGCATTCATGATGTTTTCCATGTTTCAGTACTTAGGCAGTATATTCCTGATGTTGTACATGTTCTTGATTGAAATGTGTTGCAAGTAGAGGATGGGCAACTAGCTTTGGAGCTAGTTTGTATTCTGGAGCAGCGGGAGTTGACCCTCAGGGGTTGAACCATCAAGTAGGTAAGCGTCCAATGGGACCCTACTGATGATTGTTTAGCTACATGGGAGGATGCAACTAGATTATGGGAGTTATATCCCTACCTATTTGTAGGCTTCCAGGAGTAAGCCTAATCCAAGGGGGGGGGGTGGATGTAGTGCCTACCCTTGTTAACCTTTTTCTGGACACATTGTTGCTATTATTGTTAGACTAGTTTTATGTTGATGGATTAGTAGCATTGTTTCGAGACTCTTAGACATTACGTTATGGATTCAGTTGATATATGATGAGATTAATTAGACTCTACATTTCATGTATGCATGATGATCATTACATTGCTTTCAGTTATTGATTATCATTAGTTAGGTGGTTTATTCTCACATGTGTTTTATTATGGATACTTACCCCATACTTGCATGTGTATGGTGTGCATGTTTGTTCTTGATGTGGTTAAGGAAGGGAGTCGTAGTCACCTGCTAGTCAGGATCTACACAATGCACCACTTCCTACCATTGCCTATTTAGCTTAGCATTATATATATTGTATATACATGCATGGTTTTTATGTAGGTTGCAGGTACCGGGTATCGACTTCCCTGAATTGCCAGGATGAGCGTACCCCATTACACTATCTCAATGATAAGAGAAGGGAGATAAATTCTCAAGTCCAAATCCCAAACCCTTAAACCATTTTTCCTAGAGAGAGAGGACAAGTATCTGGATATTTTACCTTCCGAATATGTCGGATGACATAATTCATGACTTTTAACCCTTTAGACTGATTTTGTATGAATTGTTCTATGATGGATTTTCATATTTTATCTTGGAGGTCTATGGTAAATTTTCTATTAATTAAGTCTTAATAAATAGATTTAATTAATAAAATTAATTATTGGAGAAAAATTAATATAATATCATGATCTTTGATATTTCGACTATAATTAATTAAATAGAAGTTAATTGAGAAAAAGAATTAAATAAAAGAAATTAGAAATTAAAATTAATAATAATAAAAATAATAATAAAGTAATATAAAAATAATAATAATAAAAGTTATAAGAAAATTAAAATAAAAGTTATAAGCTTGCCTAGGAGTAAACACACCTTTTGATTGCACATATGTCAACAGCATAGGGGTTAGCACACCAATTAAGCACATGGTGTCTACAACCTTGTGACTCATCTAGAAGGTTGGAATAGACTCATGCTTAGTTGTCAACACCTTCTAGTTGTTTCTAGAGACATTCTAGGTGCTTCCTGAGAGTTCTTTATGTTTAGGCATTCCTAGAAGCTTAGGGAGAGCATTTGGAGCATTTTTGGAGGACTTGGAAACGTGGGAGAAGGAAGGAGCTTGCTTTGCAGTTTCTGAGGAGAAGCGAACTAGCATCAAAATTCGAGTAGACTCTTGTGATTTTACCTATGTTATTTTCGCTTCTTGCACTTCCTGTCTTCTTCGTGTCTTCTGAATACTTTTTGAGGATTCTATGTGTGAATGCTCCAATTATTTTGATCTTGTCTTGGATATTTAATTCTTATGTGAGGAAACTCCTCATGTGTAGATCCGAGAAAATTATGGGTCTAGGGTTAAAATTTATAGTCAAATCTATTAGAGGATTAATGGGTAAATTTAAAGAACAATTATTTTGTAGTAAAATTCTTAAATTATAAGTTTGGAAAACCCTTCTTGTTTAGAAATTATGTATATATTTTCTTATACATGTATGTCCCGAATCTACATATATATATATATATATATATATATATATATATATATATATATATATATATATGTATTAAAACACTGCATATTAAAAATAGTGGGGTGAATGCATCAATGAAATTATTATTAAAAAAATGAATTGGATCGCATATGAGTCAAATGTTTATTAAAAACTTTTTATTTAAAAAAATAATAATGATATAATGGAGGGCGGGTAGGATACCCCACCCCCGACTGCAATACATGGTAGGACTGCAAAGATCGCAAAGTACCTACGCGATCGCGGTGTACTTGCAATCTGCAGAGTACCTGCGATCTATAGGTCTCGCACAAGTACATGCCGATAGTGTATGAATATTGCAATCATTTTTTTGTTTAAAGGTCTGAAACATTAGAATTTAGTAGTATATGGATGTTTCTAAATAAAAAAATTCCTTAATTTATGTTAATATTTGTTATTTCATGTGTCATGTAATATATATATATATATATAATTTTATAATAATTAATAATTATTATATTTATTATAAATGAAATTTTAATATTAATTTTCTTTTAATAAAATTAATCATCTTATAATCTTTTAATTCTCATGATATAAATTTAATTTAAATTGTTTGATAGAATTTAAATGTGAAAGATAGAAAAATAATAAGGGGATAATGGTACTATTTACAATGTGTCCTATTGGAACTCGATAGGGGTCATTTTCAAGCAACGTTTATATTAACAATATATTATTAGAATAGTTAGAAAATTGAGTCTAATGGTTTTGGGGAGAAACTTTTATCAACAAATACATGAGTCTGGTAAAAATGTGTAATTTCTCCAATTGATATCTAAATTTGAAAAAAACAAAAAAATTAAGACCTCCAAACTTAGCAATTTAAACAAACCAAAACATGTGTTTGCATTGTGTTTTCTCTATGCTTTTATTTTGGGTTGACTAGTGTTGACCAGTTATAGGATGTCTACCAGAGCCTCGGGGGTTATGATTGTGATGTCATGATGATGTCTTTTGATTCGATCTTTATAAACCCAACCATAGTTATGTGATGGTATGCTCTATGAGATGTTTGTATTTACTGATTGTTAATACTTTTCAGTCTTCTTGAGTGAAGCTAAGTTATATGTGTCTGAAACACTTGACTTAACCATTTTGAGTCATCGATCAGTTATCCTTGGATTACTTTCCATTCGCCATGATGGGACAAAAATTTTGATTTATGATGTCATGTTGTGACATGTTTTGACTCAACCATTTTTGCAGTCTTCAATCAATATGATTTTGAGATATATTTTGGTTATTAAGAACTAATGGATACTTTTGATTATCAAGGATACCTTCAGTTGCCAATATAGAACTGTTGTGGTCATGACTATCTATTATGCTTTTCAGTTGACTCATGGAGATTTGATGTTTGTATTGTGGATTATCTTTTGTGATTTTGAGATTTATGATTCCATGAACTTAGGGTAGGTTATCTACTTGTAGTGTCATGAAGTGGCTTGCAATGGGGGCCAGGGCCCTAAGAGGCTGCCAGGGTAACTCATTGTAAGTTTCCTTAATAAGTGAAAACATTCACACCTAATACTAACTAAATGAACCTGAAAAGATAGATGTTTTGTTCTCACCCATGTCTCGAGTGCTAGTACAGACTAGGATGGGAGTAGAGAGAATGCTTGGTTGCGACCTTGCAATTCGTAGTATGCTTGCAATTCGTACTAGGGGGCCAGGGTCTATTGGGAGACTGCTAGGGTAACTCTAGCGTGATCCATATGATGACACTTTCCTACTTGCATAGTAGGTTTCCTAAATGTCTTTGTGTGCCTCTGGGATTAGATGTCATTTTTTGATTTGGAACCTTGTAGTTAGTATACTTTTAAGGATTCCTATACTTAGAGAGTATTTATACATTGTGATTGTTAACCTATTTGGGACTTGAGATTATCTCTTCATCATGGTGGGAGTGGACCACTTAGGTTCCATGTAGTTGGGCGGTAGTGTTTATCACTCTTATCATTTGAGATCCATCTGAGACACCGTGGCTGATGCATTCTTTGTTGGCATCTATCTTCATGGATTATGATGGTGGACATGTATCCTTACATTAATGATTTGCATATGTTAGATGATGATATCTTATGCTTTACTTTGTATGTTAGATTAATTTCTGCATTTGATGTATTATGATTTAGGAGTGACATTCCTACTATATTTATACCAATGGTCTCTTTGGTGATTTAGAATGTTACACAGGGAGGGATGGCTAGGACCCAAGATGGTCTAATGATGCTATTAACAGTTGGGACGAACCGTGCACTTAGATATTTATGTTTGATGATTTATGGTTATCTCTTATGGTGATGTATCATGTATGATGTATGGTTTCATTTGTGTTATTGCATCATGGATTAGAATTAGAATGATATTATACTTTATTTCACATATGTATATTCTTTTATGCATTTCATACCCTGCGACATGTACAGTGGATGATTGAGCAATTTGAAATGTAATCACTTAAAGGAAACTTGTATATTGTTTAAGTACATTGGATGTATCATTATTTATTCATGAGGATGTGATGTTAGATTATTAGTTAGTTTAGATGTAACTCAACTTTAAGGGATCCATGAAGAATGTAACCTATTATGTATGTTATGTTTACTTTCACTTGTACTTTTTCTATTACTTCTGTTATTGTGTATGAGTGGTATTTACTTTCATGATTTAAGAAAAAAAAATGCTACTAAACTTAGTGAAATTCTAGGTTAATTCTTTGGATCCCTTGGCAGGGCATTATAGATGATGAGCAACTTCTATGGGAACGTGAGTGAAATTCCTATGTAAGGCAAAAATATACTTAAGTGCATCATAACTATTACTTTTGTGTTCTATTTTGATGGCTTAGTTCGTAGCTAAATAGGTCAATTATTGATGTAAATCGTACAAGATGTCATTGTTTAGTACACCATAGATGAAAATTTTTTTTAATGTAGAGAACCCTATGATTTATGGGGAATCCAAGGCACTTGATGATGAGGGCCTTCTTTCAATCATTGGATTGTGACATCTAGGAGTGTTACAAATTTGAAGAGGTAGCTTATCATTCAATAGTCAACTCTCTCTCATGTATCCATAGGTTGGATTCAAGTTGGACAACTCTTGATATCCATATGGGGGTCATTATTGGATTGGTCTCTTAGTTCCAAGTAGGCACTCTGACCAGAGATCACATGAATGTCTATGAAGTTATTCATGTGTGCATGGCAAAAAGAGATTCACATGTGTGATTAAATTAGTTGTAAGGTTTACAAAAGAAATGGTTTCTATTTCATGCTATGTCCAGAAGAAGGATCCCATTCTTTGTTGCTATGCTAGAGATTTGAAGGAATTCTTGATTTGGAATGAATATTGTATGTTTATCTTTAAATCTATGTAAGGGTTGCACTACATGGATCCTTATATTCGAGCATAACATAAATGAATAGATGAGAGGAACAAAATTTTGAATATGGGGCATAAGCATAAACATAGGCATGTAAGAAGAAAGAGAAATGAAATCTTTGGAATGGTTACAAAATGCATTCCCCTCAATGTCTCTGAAGAAAAGTGTATCTGCTTATTCTGACTCCAACTGCAATTCGTACAAGTTCACTTACATGGTCATGCTATGGTCAAGGAGAGAAAGAATCAATTTTAACATCTACCTATAATGAGTGTTATTAGAAATGAGGATAATTCCTATCAAAATGGATTCATAAGGATATTGCCAATATACTTGCAGTGAACCTCTTTTATTCTATGCCTCCAACATACCACAAAAGCACTTTAGTTGAGAAATTTGATAGCCAAGATGAGGATGCCTACATGGCCACATTTATAGTTAGCATATGAGGTCTTCTTACAATGTACTTTTAACATATGTGTAGCAGATGTCAGACTATTGCTATCATGAACAATTGAATGAGCTCCCTATAGAAAGATGGAGGCTGCAATGGAAGCAAAATTAGAAGTTGCAACACTTGCACTTGACCATCACCAAACGCCTGAATTTAATAAAAAATTTCTCACATGGAGGAATTTCCTAATTTGATGCACATGGACCTTCATTGGAGTAACTTATATTATTGTAGATAAGTATTTATTATCCTCGGGTATTGCATGTATCTACTCATTGTAGTCTCTCTCTTATTTCGTACTTTTATAATTACTATAAAGAGCTATTTGCCTTGATCTTTTCCTTTTTCTCTGAGGATGTTCTTGTAGGAAAAGAAGATTGGTACATTAGGCATGCTACCAAATATTGTGCAAACTCAATATTATGATAGTAGCTTCAAAGAAGGTGTGATTTAGGATTCATTAATCATCTGACAATCAGGTTGGATAATTTGAGTCTCTTGAAGTGAATATCATTGATGATTGACATTATGAGAGGGAGTCCGATAGTTCAATAGAGGTAACCTTGGAGAAAGAGAGGGAGTACAAAATAAAATTCTTCAATCAAACTTTTGATGATCTTGGTTTAGAAGGAGTAGACCTTGTTGATGGATTCTCCACTAATCAGAAACTATAACAGCTTTAGGACTATGATTCATGGGATAAAGTCTCATGTTTGTAGGCTGGAAGACCTTATGCTATCAGGATACCTATTAAACTAGGTAAGCATTACATGACTTCCTACCAAGAGGTTAGAGGGATGATAACAGGTTGAGAGGAAGTTTGACACTTCATCAAAAAGAACCTTTTACTAAGAGGTCAAAAAAGGTGATAACAAACTAAGAGGGAGAAACCTTATTCTCTGACATGTTTTATGGTGAATGTTGTGACAACACCACATGATAGTATTCATGGAGACTCCATGGGAACTTTTGATGTCATACATGTATGAGCTTGTCCCCTGTGTACATCATGAAGAAGTGACGACTTCTAAATGATTATCACTTGAATTAGGAGAAGTTGTTGTAAAGTGACATCCTTACAATAACTTGTAGCATGATTCATTTTTTCTGAAAGTGTTTCATGTAAGGGCTTTATCTTGTAAATCAAGAACTAGGTAGTTGATATCATTAATTTAATTATCTACAAGTTGTTTGTATAAATATATTTTCAGTACTTGGTGTATATCATGCCCTGATATTTTGATAGGCCATTACCACATTGAATACTTGGTGGATATCATTTAGTTGATGTTCTAATAGGCCATTACTAAGAGTATTTGGTGAAAATCATTTGATTGATATTTTGATAGGCCAATGCTCATGTTACCAAATATGATATCAAATAGTAATTGGTGAATATCATATGTTGATATTCTAATAGGCCAATACTTACATGATATCATATTTTAGAAATCTTTTGATCAAAGATTTCCTATATATGTATTATTTTTGAAATATTACCTATGGTATAATATCTATGTGTTTTATCCTTCTTCATTAAGAGGGAGTGTTAATGTTATAATTTTGTTGGATAAATTATATTATATATATGAGATATATAAATAATATATGGCATATATTATATATGGAATAATTTAACTTATGTTATATATATATATATATATATATATATATATATATATATATATCTATATATATATATATATATATATATATAGATAACCAGTATAATATATTGAGAATATATTACTTGTATTATGACTATAACTAAGTAGGTTAATATATTAAAGAGACATGTCTCTTCAAGAGACATGCCTCTTTATTTCATATATATATTCATTCATATAATAACTTGGAAGACACATAAATATCTATAAGTGCTATTACAAGTTATAGATCAGATTTAATGGATCCTATCACTAACAAGCAATAGCAATGATGTTGGAAATCATTGAAAACTGAACATTGAATATGAAAGAAGACTCCCACTTTTGGTTTTCTATAGAAAAATTGATTAGTATCTTCTACTAAAAGCATGATATTGCAATGTACCGAATGGAACATCTCAATGGCACACACACTTCTACTATTTAGATCATACAATGCTAGTAGAAATATTTAGATCAAATTTGGAACTCGCAGATTGAGTTCAAAAAAATTAAGCTCAAAAACATTAAAATGCAAAATAGACTTGTACAGGGTTGTGCCCTAGCATAATAGACTAGTTAAATATCAATAGAGGATATCATGAACTCTAAATTACAAGTGATATAAATGTACATGTTGGTTTTGGTCTCCCATCAATGTACCTGCAATAATACCATTTGAGCAATCCAAATTAAAACCACCATGGGTACTAAATTGAATACTTCATAGCTCAAATTGAATTACTAAACTAGAGAATTACCAGTATAGACAAAAGGCCATTGATAATTTAGATGATCCTACAAAACCCCTAATAAAAAGGAATTCCAAAATAATTAAACAACTTGCACAATATGACATACTAAAGAAGGTCATGAGGCATCACTCCACATCAAAAGCCCTTGCATTCACAACTTCCTATCATGTTTACATCTTGCAAGAAAACTCTTATTACAATATAAAAAATAATTATTTAAAGTACCTAGAATCTTAGGACATTTCAAAGGCATTGATTCATCATCGTCAATCAACAACGATGTTTGTATAGCTCCTATGCTAGAAACACATGTAGCTCTAGGAAATGATGGTGAATTATCACAAATACATGCACTATGATCCACATTTGGCGGTGTACCAGATGGTTCATCTCCTACCACACAAAAAATAATACACTATGTGATGTACCCAAGATTAAAGTACAAATTATCAACTTATAATTAACACAAAACCAAATATAATAGAACAAGGATTTACCAGCTTGACATCCCCTTGTTGCTGACATTGTAGTTGACAATCTTGTATGGGTGTCTGTCAACCTCGTAGGAGTCTCTTGTACTAGATGACCTGAATAATACATTGCTAGCAAAGACATTCTAAAATAATAAAAGTAAGAGTTAAGAAGTTTTGAACGTTTGAAATAAAAAATTCATTCTAACTTGTCAACTAAAAGATTATTTTACCAGTGGTAGTCGAAGCTCTACTACTACCAGCCTCACCACGTTGTCCTTGACTAGGTTGTCGATCAATTGACAAAAAATCCTGTATAGCGAGAATTTAGTAGTTAAAGTTTCTTACAACTCTTTCAAAAAATTGCATCAATAAAGTATTTTTGCACATATTACATATTTTACTTCACAACATAAAAGATTATAAAATATAAATCTTTATTGAACTTTTGTTATAACTAAAGATTCATTACTACTTACTTCATAATGATGAGCTTGTGCTCTTAAATCTGATAGCCTCTTCATCATCTCCTCGGATTTCATATTTGGCTCATCCAAAATTTTCATTATTTCTAAATTAATTTTTAAATTTTTTTTCTTCAACATTTTTGTTACATTGGGAGTTTCAACAATATCCTCATAAGAAGGCATAGGTAGTGGCTTGGTACTTACTGCTGGTGCTTTACCCTTATCCTGAACATCAAATTGTGAGAGGAATATCAGTAAAACTATCGTAAAAACTCAAAAATTGTAAATAAAATAATGTAATAATATAACAATTTTCAACTATCTAATTTGTACAATTTCAATAAGGTTTACCCTTGCTAAAGAAGGGGTGGGAGTAGCATCCTAGTGGTCTTTATCATCTGTTGGATCCATATCATCTTGTCACAAATATTAAACATAAAAAATTCAGCTAACTAATAGACAACAAAAAAGAAATTATTAACAAAATGGTATATAGTATTTACAACCTCATGATAGTAACTTTGTTTGTATGTATGTGATTTAAATGGTAATCTATTAGCAGTTCTTTGCCTACACTTATTGATTTTATTGCACAAACAAAAACTTCATTCCCCTCACGTGCCTCAAATATGCAATTGGGTTTCTTACTAGTTGAGGAAGGTCATGTACTATTTATAAAACCTGCAATATTACCTATTTCTTTTGGTCTCCCATCAATGTTCATAGAAAATCTTTTACTTTGATCATTTTCTTTCTGTTGTATATAATTAGTTGATAGTGCATACCTACACATACTTTTTTTATATCAAACTATCTGCATCCAATCATTGTAATTGTAACATGGACCGATACTTGAACAATTTGACAACATTGTTGTAACATACCTTTATCCCATCCATGGAAAATAGGCCCAAACCATGTAATGAGGATGGAGCAATGCAATGTATCCTCTCATTAACACAAAAATCTGTGTTAATTGGAGGTAGCTCATTGGGTACCCATTCTTTCTCAATGTGTGTGTACTGAAAGAGCACCTTGATCTCACCTTTGGTCTCATCATCATAAGAACATGACCCCCCATTAGCAAGGAAAAATTACATGCATTTATCAAATTTTTTTCTAATCTTTTGACCTCTAGTTGATCTCCCTATTTTAGCCATACTACATGTAGATCTTTCATCTACCATTTCCTCATTCGCTCATTCAATGTAGATGGATCAGACAAGTACCTATTTGGTGGGTCCTATAATCCATCAAATGAAAAGTGAAAGTGACAAATATAAAATGTAGTAAGTTGAAAGTGATTATACAATTATATTACTATACGGACCTTCTTTGTCTATATATACATTATATGATTATATAATATGTCTATTTATAACATACGTGCTCAATGATAAACAAGAAGAATATAAGAAAATTATGTCTATTTATTGACTTATACCTATTGATCCATGTCACAGTGCATGATCCATGCCAGAGGGGTCAAATTTCCTACATATGTTAATCATTTATCTTAAGTTAGCTAAAAATTACATGATATGCGTAAACATGAACAAATTTACCTTATATATAGAATGCAAGATTGTCAATAGAAGGGGTGACGATGTACCTGTAGTCAATTGACTATTTGGTAAAAAGGTGATAATCAGACACAATATAAACATTAGTAATTATAAATAACATATGTTGTAATCATTAGAAATGAACACAATAAATATGTAATCAAATTTCCTGCATATGTTAATAATTTACTTTAAGTTAGCTAAAAATTACATGATACACGTTTGCTATAAATAACTTAGAAGACAACATGAACAATAGGAAATATCATAAACATGAACAAATTTTCCTGATATATGGAATGCAAGATCGTCAACAGAAGGGATGATGATGTACCTATAGTCAATTGACTATTTGCAAAAAGGGTGATAATGAGACACAACATAAACATTGGTAATTATAAATAACATATATTGTAATCATTAGAAATGAACACAATAAATATGTAATCAAATTTCCATGCATATGTTAATCATTTATCTTAAGTTAGCTAAAAATTACATGATACATGTATGCTACAAATAACTTAGAAGACAACATGAACAATATGCAACATCGTAAACACAAAAAAATTTACCTTATATATGGAATGCAAGATCGTCAGTAGAAGGGGTGATGACATTTGTAGTCATTGATTATCTTCTTATTCATCATCATCATCATCATCATCATCATCATCATCATTGCCATCATCACCATCATCATCGCCATCATCACCGCCATCATCACCATCATCATCACCATCATCATCGCCATCATCACCATCATCATCGCCATCATCACCATCACCATCATCATCATCATCACCATCATCTTCATCATCATCATCACCATCACCATCATCATCATCACCATCATCGTCATCACCATCATCTTGATCTTCTTCATCATCTTCAATATCTTCTTCTTCCATAACATTATACTTTATTGGCCTTCCTCTCAGATCATGTCTAACAACAAATGACCAACCCTATTTATGTGGAACCTCTAAGTAAAACACTTTCTCCCATTGGCTTGGAAGAACATAGGGCTCATCTCCAACTGGCTCAAATGACCTTGTATTAATCATTGTAAATCCATTATCATGGTGAATAACCATTCTATCTGGATCATTTTGATTTAGTCATAACCTGTACTATTTAACAATGGATATAACTACTTTGAAGGTGTTAAATTCACACTTAATTATATCATCCAAAATGCCATATTATTGATTTTGAGATTGTTGAGGATGAATGTCATTTCTAGATGATATATTAGTGACCTCAAAAACTACAGTTATCCCAAAATCACAAGTTTTCTTTGTGTCATCCAACTTTTTTATGCGAAATTTGTCACCATGATAGTACATAGATTTGTGGTGCTTGACCTACAAATTTTGAAGTGTGTGTAAATTATTTGCATCGTGAATTGATACAAAACATACGTTGAATTATGATCATTAATAAATTTCTACGTACCTCTCCACCTCTTAAACCCTTTACTAGATCAATTACCATTGACATAACATTGGAATATCCATTACGAAAAGCTTCTTTAACCAATGAAGCAACACCTTCCCATGTTAATGAGCAACCATTTTTTTGACATCATTCAATCCATTCCATCATCTAATCAAGATTTTTTGCAATATACAAATGTATTGCATCCCACTCTCGACCACCTGTTTCAAAAAAAATACACCAATTATAAATAACTTATATTAAAGATTTATAATAATTAATTAACCACAATAACATCTTAGATTTATCTCTTACTTTCCTCGTTCTACCTTTGCCCATCAAGTACTCCCCTTCGAATTTTTTAATTGAGTTGGGATCCCAAATATGATCTACATGGATCTTTGCTACAAACTTAGGAAGATATTCACTAATGTACACCATGGTCTAGTATACCATATATTCCTTCACCATAGAACCCTTAAGATATGCTCTCTATCAAACCAAGCCTTTCAAAAATTTCAAGTGCCTCTTAACCATCCACATTGACCTAGTTGGTGTAGGTCCACACAATTAAATCTCCTCAACTTCATGTATGAGGTAGTGTTCTTATGCATTGAAAAAACTTGAAGGTAGACACTTTTTCATCACACATCATAAGAGGATTTTTTCTCTTCCAATATTTTATATCTTCTTTATTGATTTCTTTAGATGACAACCACCTCATGTATTTTCCAAGATCATATATAACCTATTTGACATTGTTGGTGAAGTGGTGTGGGAGAGATAGAGGTAGAACATACTGTAATATTTGTAAAGTTATCTTGTCAATATTTTATAAAAGAATGCAATTAAAACTACATGTAGTATATAAATATATAGTGAATACAAAATAACATGAATTACCTTAATAAATGTATGCCAATCGTGTGTTTTCAACCCTGACCCAAATTCACTTTTCTCTGATATGAGATTGTTTATGTTTGCAACAAATCCTTTGGGAAATAGTATTTTTTTTTACAACTTCTTTTATGGCATTGCTCTGCTGCTCTGACAATAACCAACTAAGGGCACTTGTATCAATCTAGTCTCCATTGTTATTTGATCAAATGCCATTTTTTATTGCATGGTTTGATTCTTGAATGTCACTACAAGTTTTGACAATTTGGTCTTTGTCACACCTTCCATCCAAGATTTTCCATAATGTCTCTATTACATTCTTTCCAATATGCATAGGATCAAACAAATGCACAATTGGGAGTTTTTTGTAGTAGGGTAACCTAGTAAATTGCATAGGATAAATTTTTAGTCCCTTTGGAAGTTGGTCATTGATGCCTTGATGACCTTCACAAGAATCAATCACATCATTAGTAAAAAAAACACAATATCAAAATATAAATTTGAAACAAAAACCATTAGATGGAATGACCTTACCTCGACGATTTATTTTATTGTATGCCAACTTCCATAGGCAAGGTGTCATTCTCTATGGCTTTGATGTAGTCTCTTCTTTCCCATTGAAAAGATGTTTTTCGGTAATTCGATACTTATGATTCCTATGCAGAAAGTGTCTATTCTCATCGAACACCTACTTTCTTAAACTTTTTGAATGACAAGATTTCATCTTTGGACCACAAACTGGACATGCAAATTTTTCCTTTGTCTGAAGACCTATAAGATCATATATAATTGGATTAAATGTGTTAACTTTGACATACCAAAAAAGAGGTGTTAAGAAGAGAACATACCACAAAAATGTGTTAGCCTAGAGGCATTGTGTATTGTCCATACAAGCATTACATGAAATTGAAATTGTCTTTGTCCTACTGGTCTACAGATGTCATACATAGTAACCCCATTCTATAACACCATCAACTCATCGATAATAGGTTCAATATATACATTCATATCTTTAACTTGGTACTTACCTAGTTGAATAAACAAAAAATATTACATAATTATTATGACCATTTTGCTGGATTAGTAATAATAAATTAATTTAGATGACCACTAAATCAAAAAATACCTAGAACAATCAGTGTCAACATTATGTGCTCTCTCTTTATGGAAAACCAAGGAGGTATGTTATTGTTGATAACAAAAATAGGCCACACCAAGTAAGTATATCTCATCTCTCCAAAAGGATTGACATTCACACTGCCTGCTACCAATGAAAGCTTGAGATTAGAAGGTTCTTCTTTAAAGTGTGGCCATTTTTCCTCTATTTCCTTAAATGTCAAACCATCTGCAAGCATTTGCATAATGTTATCTTGACTTCTATTGTGTGCATGGTAATCCATAAATTGTGCCAAGCTATTGTACCTGAATAATCATTGCAAATGTGGAATAATGGGAATATGCCGAAGAACCTTGCGATGCACCTTTTTTGTTAATCGATCTGATTGATATCTACTAATATTACAAATAGGGCATTGTGTTGCAAATTCATGTTGTTTATGATATATAATATGATCATTCAGACATGCATGTATTGTTTGATACTCCATTCCAATATCTTTCATGATGGCAGATAATTCTTGGTTTGAGTGAGGTAGAATGTTTGATGGTGGTAACAAACAGTCACCTATCAATCTACGACCAAAAATATAATTTCTTAATTTAAAGAATATTAATTGCTACATGAACCCAATGTTAATTTTAAGGGAACTACGAGTAAAATAATGAAAGAAGATGGCATCCCTTAACATACATGTCATTGCTACGTTGCATAAACCATTCATAATGTTCAAGTTCACCAACAACAATATAATGGAAAGAAGAGTTGTTTTGGAGCCTTCATATAGGGACTCATGTACCTTCTCAAGTATAGGCACATCAAGCTCTACATTAACATCATCATCATCATCTTGATCATCTTGATCATTGTGATCATTTTGATCATTGCGATCTTCATCATCATGGTATTCTTCCATGGTATCATTACGTTTTACTTCAATATTCACACCTCCATGTTCCCTCATTTGGAAATCTGCATTCTCTGAATTGTCATGGTCCATAACATGAAACTCAAGGATGTTGACCTATATGAAAATGATGACCTTATATTAACCATGACCATGATGTCATCATCAAATCTTGTCTTATGTAATTTATAAACTATTAAAATACATACCAATGGATGATATTCATTTCCCCCTTCAATGTGACCATGTTGCCTATAATGTTGCTTAGTTGTTGCGATTATATATCTTTGAGTCTTTAAGCTCTTACAAATTTTGCAAGGAAAATAACATTTTCCATCACCTTTTCTTTTTAAGTTAGACCATAGTCTAGCAATTTTCTCCCTACCTTTTTGTTTGTTGATATCATTAGACATGGTCTTTCTTGAATGGAATGACTCGTTGGTGGAAGAAGGATGATTTTTTTGCAATCTGCAGATGGAGAAGTAAGAAGAAGACACATATAGAAATGAATACTAAAGCGAGATAGATAGAAAGAGGTAAAGAAAGAGAGATAGATTGATAAAGAGATAAAGAAATATAAAAAATGAAAAGAAACAAATACTTAGTTGATCTTCCATAACTTTACCTCTACATATTGCACTTGCTACATATAAGTACTTCCTGAGAAAATGGGCACCAATAACCAAGAAGGGAATATGAGAGTCCATTTGGCTCAACAGGAGGATGCACAAAGTGACCAATGGGCAAGAGGAAATTCTAATCTAGAGAGAGGAGAGTTTCTAATGTTCAATAGAACCCTACTAAAGACTATCACAAAGCAATAACCTCCCCAAAGAAATCCATTTTTTGGAACTCTTTGCAAGGTGCGAGGTAAGGTCTACAAAGTTATTGTAGATTTTGATTCAACTTATAATATAACCTCAGGAGAAATGGTAGAGAAGCTTGGATTGAAGAAGTTGCATCATCCTAACTCTTATAAAGTTTCATGGCTAAATAAGGAGTAGTAGGTCATAGTAAATGAACAAGTTAATGTTCAATTTCAAATAGGGGAGAACAAAGACAATATTGTCTATGATGTTGTAGAAATGGATTCTTGTCACCTATTGTTAGGAAAGCCCTAGCAATTTGATGTGAATTCTAAGCCAAAAATGGGAAGGAATACACCATGAGACCACTACCAAAAGATAGGAAGGAGATCCAACATGCATCTAGTGTGATGATGATTGGAGAGAAGGAGTTTTTGAAGACCCTCAAGGTGAAAAAAACCCCTTTCTTTGCCATAGTAGTAAAGCCAAAACTTGGAGAAAAAGGAAAGGAGTTAGGACATGCTAGAGTGGGGTCAGCTCAAGATATTTTGGAATCTTCAAGAACCTGGTAAAGGGTATCTAGAAAGGTGAAAATAAACAAGTATTTTTATAGCTACAAAGGAGGAATTGAGAGCATTATAAATAATGAAGAAGAAACTTAAATCCAGATGGCTTCACCTCTACTTACAATTTGACCTTTCTGCATGTGAAATATGACAATATACATCATTTCTAGTCACATTTTCACTTAAAAAAGAACACCAAATATACCTTTTCTACAATATCTTCTTCAAATTCTTTGTTATCAGATTCTTCAAAACTACAAGCTCTTGTGCAGAAAAAACATGAGATGTACTAAGTAGTTTTTGATGGGAAATATTTAAACAAATCAACTATCAATTTAAAAAAAAAAAAATTTAGTTGCTTTATTATGTATCGAAGACTTAGCAAGATGTTCCCACTTCTATGTATAGAATGCCTATTTGCACGGTTGTTTGCAAATAGTCTAGTATGGTGCCGCTTTTGAACAATAACAAATTTCACTAGGGCTGGTAATTTGGATCAAGAGATGCACAAACCTATTGACACCACATAAATTTTAGTTCATATAGCATTTAGTTGTCTTCTTTAACAAAATCCAAAGAGAATACAAACAAACTAATGAGCTGTGTCTATCTCAATTGAATAGCAAGTACTATAGTGAGTATTAGGAAACTGACCTTGTGAATATCATCCAGTTCATAAAGTAGAACTTGGTAAAATTGTCCTTCACTTACACCATCTCTGAATAAATACCAAAGCTATCACTAAGGAGACATAAGAAATGCATAACTAAATCTCACCACAAAAACCAATCAAAATGAAATAAATTACCATAAAATATGATTCACAGAGGCTTTTGTCTTGTTGATCTGTGAAAAGAAATTAGTAGCTCCTTGCAAAGAATCAAAGTGAAATAATCCTTCAAATTTTCTAATATCATACTTTAAATTTCAAGTAGCAAGTGAATTTCCAAAAGTCATATTTTTAATTTTGAGAAGCAGTAACTTGTCTAAGAATTTTCAATTTCATTGGTTGGTTCAGTGTTAATAAAATGCATAATAATCAAGGCACAAATTATGCTCTAGAGGGTTTTCTCCTCTTCCTCATTTAGTAATTTAGAACACGTCCCTAATCCATGGTGTGTGAAGTTGTAAAAGTTTTCCCCAAGTTAATTCTTTGTGACTTCAGTCCAGTCTTGAGATGCAACCACTTGACATTTGCACCAAACCCAAAATATTAAGATAAGCATTTCTCATATGAATTGTGTGAACCAGAACAACAACAAAAAATGATCTATATTGAAAACCTATTGCCACTATTGATGGACTAGAATCTTCTCCAGGGTGTGGATGTGTAACATTTGCCCCACAGGACTCTAAAAGACATTGTGAACTTTTTAATCAAGTAATTTTTCTTACTTTTAAGAAAACCTCAGAAACACAAAAGTTGATAATTTGAAAAGTTCTCCACAATTGCACATTAAATAAATAGCAACAGATCTGTAAAATAATAAAAAGGAAACTCAACACCAATTTGTATCAAGAATAATTGATCAAACTCGGATCACTTCAACATGAAAATTCATTTAATATATGGTGATTAAAAGTTAGGTTTTTTTCTCAAAATGGCTACAACTCAGAGGACCAAATATTTGCTGATTAGTTTAACATAGATTGGTGAACAGAAAATTCATAATAAAAATCTGATTTTTTTCCACACTTGTTCAAACCATATAATGAATGACAAAAAATGAATTGTATATGAGTCACTCCAAATCCTTAGCTTTTAATAAAATTCATAGATGAGATTGCATTATATGGATTGAACAGGATGTGGAAAAAAATGAAATGACAAAAACACTCCAAATCCTTAGCTTTTAATACACTTCATAGATGAGATTGGTCATGACTCAGTTGATGATTTGGAGTGATAAGGATACAAATAGAGTGTATTTGCTTTGTAAGCTCATGGTTTTTAAGTCGTTTTGAAGGTCACTATGTTGGAATAGTCAGAACCAAAGGAGTGTATGGAACAATCAAAGCTTTAAGTAATATATGAGATCTAAAATTACTTGTGACATCAAACAACCACTTTGATATGGCTTAGAGAACCTAATAATCCAAACATTATAGGGAAGCATCTAGCACAAACAAAGTATTTTTCACATACTTCACATGGATGATAATTTTACAAACTTGGAGACAAATAAAGCTCACTTAACCTTGAACAAAACTAATATTTTTTCTTCAAAAGTAATGAAGATAATAGAATACCCAAAAAACTTAACTTAGATTTGGTTGAATTTAACAAGAAGGTTCTAAAGACCATTCATTAGAGAAATCAATTCAAAGGTGATGTCTTGTTGCATATGGTAAGAGAATTTCACTTTCTAAAAGAAATAGAATGTTTACTAGCTTTGTGACACATTTTGATACAAAGAATTATAGTGACTAGTCAAAATATCAATATGCTCAATTTGGTATTATATGTCAAATTTTATAGTGCAACTTGACTTCAAAAGGCATAGGTACTATCTATCTTCAGTTTCTTAGCTCCTATTATTTAAGTAGACTTTGATGCAATGAAGCTTGAACTCTATTTTGAAAATAAAAGAGTTGCTGATTATTAAACTTCCACCAGTGCCACTTATCCAATTTATATAAAAATAATACCATCAATATTTGATAATAATTTCCACAATAAGCTGATGTAAAAAGAAGTAGAATGAAAGTATAGTAATAGTCTAGATTGAGTTGAAGACAAATTTATGGTATTCATTGATTGTGAAGAATATCAAAATCATATATTATAGATTCAAAATTTTGAAATAGAAGAAGATGTGAATGTTAATTTTAGTTCTAATCCAAGATATAGTTCTAGATATTTTTAATGGTTATATACATACTCCTGTCAAGAAATAAGCTTATTATTTTTAAAATAACATTTAATCTTCAAAGCCACCCAAATGAAAACACACAATATTTTGGTCTTTTTGTTTCAATAATCCACTTATCCAATGAGCAATCATATCAATAAAAGCTTCATTATAGTATTTATAAAGGTCTTAAATTTTGTCAATTTCAATCTTCCATAGAAAGAAAAGAAGTTACCAATTGCCCAGCCTAGATAATTTTGTTGAAGGAGATCTATGTTGTGGAACACTTCCAAGAAATGCAAGTTACACTTCAACACAAAAAAAGAAACACAAATTCAAATGGTACTTTCTACTTTTATAAATTCCATTTAACCCTAATATTAACATAAAATAGAATGAGTTTAAATGACCATAAAAAAATTGACTTTAGAAACTTTCATTAATTCTTGGAAATTTTTGAAACATTTAAATTGAAACCCAAAGTAACATGAATATTTGAACTTAGTTATCAAACCTTATTTTAGTAGCATACTGAGGACTCCAAGATCCTTACAACAACCAAGGAGGGTGGAAGTAATCCACAATTGGTAAGAAATAAAGATTGCATGTGCATATAGCCTCAATCAGAGAGGATGATCTTAACAAGAACATCACATAAGAAATAAGATTAAATATTGGAAACAATGATAAAAAACTTCAGACTGGTCATTATATCAAGCCATCATTTGGATAAAAAAGTGGATCATCACATACACAAAATTGATGAACATCAGAAATAGTGATGAGCATATTACTTTCAGATTGATTTAAAGTTCTATATTTGATTGATACAATATAGAAATAATATTCAACAATATAAAACCCTTCACCAATCAATACTTAAAACTTCAAGAGATGATACCAAACCTTGCTATAGCCCTAGGTTTCTTATAACTTTTGTTGATTTTTTTTGTGTTTAGATTCAATTAGCGTTCATATACACTTTTCTATTTTAGTGTTAGTTGTCACTCTAAGAATGATGCCATCAATACTTCCTGATATTGTAGTTAATGTCATTAATCTCTCTTATCAATGACTTGAAAACCTCACTTTTCTTTTACAAATTCCTGTTATGTTGCTGAAGATTACCTAAAAATCTTGTCCTTAAACTAACAATTTTCTTGACATCTTACTTCTATTTGATCAATAATTGATTGTCTGATACATCTTTATATGCACATTTTTAGAAAATTTATGTGATCTGTTTTGCATGGTGCTTCCAAATTTGATAGTCTGCACATACAATAGTCTACACATACATGTTCAGACTATCAATGATTATACATTAAAAAAATGTATCACAAAACCACCTTAAAAGTGCATATAAATAGAATAGTCAATTCAACTTGCCTGATGTACCTAAGAAGAGCAAAGTCATCAAACCTTAGGTTCAAATTTGAAAGATTGAAAGAAAATTTTATAATACGCAAAGTCTTGCCTCAATAATGTCTATCATTATTTCCTTAGAATGCTTCAGCAAGAGAAATGGCTCAAACAATGAGTGGTTTATAAGATGTGTAGCCTATCAACAATTAATAACTTATTATGAAATATATAATATAAACTACCAAAAATTATGCATAAATATTTATAATACATAAAACTAATAACCAATGTAACCTACAACATGTTCCTAAGGAAAGAAAGTTTCATCAATACATGAAAATGTTGTAATGTGCAAAGTCTTCTATCAAGAAAGTCTATGCCTATTGCCTAAATATGTTTCCAAAAATGTAGTAGTTTACCAAACAATGGTTGGTTAAAAGAATGTAGTTATCAACAATAAATAAGCATTAAGACATTTTTGAATGCAATAAAAATTTGATTGAACATTAAAGATCGTGATGATGCATAAAACAAACTACAGTCATCTCTCAAAAAATTGTGCCATCATGTGTGTGCAGTGTGCATGCCTACACACTTAGACAAGGAAAATTGTTTGATGAGAGGTGACTACAATTGTTTTATTCATAATAATATTCTCCAATATTTATTCATCACTTTTATTATACTAATTCATACCTGTATATTGTCAATGGCTATATTAAACATCCACTGTTTGATGAAAGAAACTAGATATATCCATCGTGATCTTGGAAACTAACTAACTAATTAACTCTCTATGTGTGTGATAGCTTGCTTTTTTTACTATAGGGGAAACCCCCACTTTCCATAGCCTAATTCCATGAGAGCATCAGGTTCTGGTTTGTACTTCTATATAAAGATATATAAATACACTAAGTGTATAAATTGTGAAAGGCCATTGCATTTTGTTTACTGCATCATTATGATCTTCAGTAATCATTTAACATTCTTATTTCTCTCATTCATTTCCTTTTCCTACCCATATATCTATGTTTATTACCTATAAAATACACACTAATTAATGAACTATTTGTCTTCTAAGCATGTGTGGACAAACTTTTTCTAAAAAATGAGAGAGAGACAAATCCAATTTGTTTCTTGCATTATCATAAATTCAACATTTTTAGTGCACCACCAATTGTCTCTGACTCTCTGGATTAGCCTATATATTATGTAGCTTAACACCATTAAGAAAAATAAATTGCTTCTTGTTTACACCCCAACTATCATGCACTCTTAACTTGTTCAAACTGGGTAAGTGAAATAAATTGTTTACTATTCACATCCTAGCTACTATATATTCTCAACTTTCTCATATTGGGATATTAATGATCAAAAAAAAAAAAAAAGAGTTATCATTTGTATTCTATTTCTAAAAAATTAGCAAAATAAGCTAATACATCACCTTGGGACATTACACTACAGTACTAATTCTCTAAGATATATTTATTGGAGATCCTTCCCAAAGATGGTTTGTAGTCAAAGTTCATTAAATTTGATGCCTATATGAATTTGAAATTTAGATACCAGCTTAATGCCTTCTAAGTTCTATAGTTAACATGTATCTAGATTCCAATGAGAAAATGGAGATTATGCCTTCTAATTGATCACTGACCATATTAATTTTGTACAAGTGATTATGCCTTCTAAACTTGACAATAGCACTTATTGCTTTAATCATAGTACCCTAAACCCTAAACCCTATCGTAACCTCTTCTATCGCATCCTGAGGACCTAAGGATGGATACTTGGATAAATCATCTAAAGCTCCCACTTTGGCCATGGTCAATTTGTTTGCACTATTGAATTTTGAAATCTCAGTCAAGAAACTAGAACAAATGATGTTGCATCTAATTGACTTGGCATAGGCTTAAGCTTCTCAAGCTCTCATTTTGTCCATGGCTGATTGCCATATTGGATTTTGAAATCTTAGTCAAGAGAACTAGATAAGTAGAGTTGCATTTGATTGATCTAGCATAGGCTTAACTAAACAAAGAATAGATTTAAAAGTAGTGGCAACCACCATAATGTCATACTCTTTAAATAAATATTTATCATCATCCTAAACAAGGTCACACAAAAGAAAATTCTTTAGATAATGCATCAAGTGTTGATATATTGAATAATTGTGATCTTATGCCCTTTAATCCTCATAGATAGTATTCTTCTGCTTGCCCTTGGGAACTCAACCCTTGCAACTTAAGGACTTTTTCCATACTAACCTCAATATTTATTAACTTATCCTATCACAAATCTCTCACCCAAGAACAATGTTGAATGTTCTTTATTATCAAAACATGTAGTTGATTACTCCTCCAAATAGTCTTTGAACCGAACATGATTTTAATACACATATATTTGGACATCTTCTAGACTCCACATTCTTCTTTTGATACCCCTCACAATGCTTCCCTATTTTCTTGTATGGACAAATTCACATCTACTCACTCTTGTCTCCATCCTCTTAGTAGTAAGATGATTTTCTTAGGCCCTTCTAGCACCTTTTGCACATGTTTCTTTGTGCATGACATCCCGCATCCTTGTGGATAGATTTTATATACCTTTCCACATATTATTTCCCAGATGTTAGATCTTATTGCATGTAAGATAATGTTAAAATACATTTCATACTGTTCTTACTTAACCTATATTAAGGTTTTGACAATTCCTAGAAAAATGATTTGATCTTTGCAAATAGCATAGGTTCTCAATCCCTACAAATGCCAAAGCAATGGATATTCAATACTCCACCATCTATACTAATGCATCTTTAGCAACACAATACAAAACTATGAAAAAAGAATTAGACTGTTAAAAATGTCAATATATAGGAATTATGTAGGAAATTCAATACTTTATTTGTTCAAAATAGGTTTACATTCATTCTCCTCATGTCATCAATCATTGAAAATTTTATAAACTTATACTAACTCCTAAAATTGACAACCAACCATAACTACCCCTAAACTGACCACAAACTACTTATTTTTTTAGTCTATTACATTATGTGTATGATGTCAAGTTGATAACAAATTAAATTTCCCTTGCATATGAATATTGGAAAATTATATCCAAATGATTGTTTCACAATATAAGGAACACATTTTGCTGACTATTTCTTAGTTTACCCCATCAAAAGATTCAAAAAGTATGAGTGCATGGGTAAAAACTCAGTGACATGGATAGCCAGTTTCTAGCTATCAACATAAATGGGTAATCTTCTGCTGACCATTTTTTCAGTTTCAAAGTATCAAAATCTAAACAAATTATATGGCCACCATAACCCTTGCTTTCATGAATTCCCCAAATACAGTCCTTGTTGACAAAACTTACTCTAAGAAACAATTTTTTGGGAAATACAATTGTTTCATATTTAAATCTTAAGTTCCCATCAAGCTCAACAAGCTCATTAAAAATGAGAGCATTTGTATGTACTGGTGGCTCACCTTTACAAACCAATATAATTTTGCCCCTGTACATAAAAATTTCCTAGGTCTTGTGCCATATACCTTTCCTCCCCACTAGAATCGAAATATTCTGGATAATGCCTTCTCCATTCAAATCAAACACAAAGACATAATCCCCATTTGAAGAAACCCAATAGATTTTCTGGTTCAACATCAAAATATTTGGAGTGAAGCTAAGTGTCCTAAATCTAGGAATCCCTCCTTCATAGGGAGCATCTCTTTTTTCCAATCTCTTTTTGGCAGCTTTATAAACCCAAAAAAAAAATTTCTTATTTCTGACATGGTAAAGAAAACCTATTATCACATTGAAAAGATTATTGTCTAAGAGCAATGCCAAGGATGATCTAGTTGCAACTAGAAAAAAAATGTCAGTTCAAGATGATACCTTGGTTGGCATCAAAGTCAAGTCCCTACACAATGCTGAGTTTGGCCCTACACGATGTCATCTCAATTTTCAGCAAAGCTGGCGAAGGCTATATAAACATATGCTGACGTGAGTCCTCTCTTTGGGAACCCCCCTTGAAGATCACACTATGCCCTCATGCGAAATGTTGGAATGCTCTGGAACCCTCGACACCGACTTGCGCTCAAATAAAATGTGATTTTTGCCTCTCTTTTTTTTATTTTTTATGTTGTCATGTGCATCACAATTGAGACCAAAATAATTGGTTGCAATTGTGACCAACACGAGCATGTTATTAAAAAAAACAAAAAGTTTGTTTCATATATTGACCAACCAACCCATTTAAAAGACTTGGTCAAATTTTTTGGTCAAAATTAAGGGTTAAATGCACTAGTGGAGGATACACCAACAATAATAAAAAAAGGAACAAAACCCTATTTGAGGATATACCAAAAGTGATCAAAGAAATGAGTACATATGTCAATATGTGGTGGACAAAAACACCATTTTAAACTTGTCAAAAAATAATTTGACAGGAATAGTTCCTCAAGGAATATGTTATAATAAGCATGAGATTGTTAAATCATTTTGGAAATCATCTGGAGTGTTCCAAAAGAATTTGAGGAGGAGTATTTGGGTTTTAGGGAATCGCAGGAAGGGGAAAATGGTGTTTTTCTGATACTACTCAAAATGGGAGAAGAACAATAAATGATAGAAAACACGTTTGTATCTGCATCTAAGATGGGAAACGAGACTTATTCTAATCGAGCTCTTTATTTCTTTTGGTTGCACCAGTTATATTGTTGCCTTAGCCTTGGGAATTCCAATGATAGAATCTGCAAGGTCTACATTTGTTACTTTTTTTTTAACATCCATCAAGACATCTTTTACAATAGATGTAGCTACTAGAAATTTATGTGTTTTGATAAGTAAATATAAATATAAAGTTTGGATTTAATTTTTTTATATTTTTTAGTGGAAAAAGAAATTATACACTAGGAAAAATAGATATTCGTATCTTGATTTACAATCAATTTCAAACATATAAACCCGCAAATGACAACATGATCACATATGGAGGTCAACATATCAACCATCATAATAAGAAACTAAACTTGGTCTAATAAAAATTCTTTCAGTTTATCTCCAATATATAGATTTCAAATTGAATAAAACTAATTTAATCATTCATTTTCTAGTCATTAGGAAAAATAATTTACCTCACAATATTTAGTGCTTCATCCTCACTAATTAGCTCCCATGTTCATCGTGAATGCAAATTACCCAAATACCATCCCTACTAGATGTATTTAAGATGACATGCAAAGATTGAACTGGCTAGTGAAAAACTCCATGGAAATATATAGTCAAAAATCTGAGTGTTTGTTGTGTGACTAGACCGAGTTTGGAAAACTATTCACAATATACTTATGTACTCATCTTCTCTCTATAGGCCAATTCCATAAAAAATAAATCAAAAATAGATTTTTCTAATTATCAAAATTTAAATATAAAACATCTTACTTATATATTTATCAAATAGACAAAATCATTGGATTCACTAAAAGGATGTAAAAATTTTAACTTAAAAAATATCTCTGTATTATTATATTTACATATAAATGAAGATACCAAATTTGTCAAATTGTACATTTTTCTCATAGTCTATTTGAAAAAGTTATTAGATTCGATTGGATAGGATTATAGTATTAATTTGAATGTGATATAAATGATTAGTTTAGGAAAAACAATGATTTTTTCATGATATAACTTATACCAAACTTACTACATTTGGGAAAGAATGTTGATCTCTTTCATTTGAAAACTATCCAAACTTATCACATTAATAGGGAACACTATTTTTTCCCAATAGGTAGTTGAAAAATTATTCAATTATGAATTTCCTTCAAGTGATATTGCTTTCTTTAAATATTTTTGTATTCCATGCATAGATAGAGAGAATTTTTTTTCCCATACTCTTCAAATCTTGTAGAATATGATCTTGATCTCATGGGACTAAATATAGCCAAGATAGCTCATCTATATAGATTACAAACCATTTACTTTAATGCATCATACTTCTTTCTTTTTGGACAAGGGAAGATTATAGAGCTCTATAGAGATCTTGTTGATAATTGGTTAATGGATTTTTATATCTCCAAAAAAAATAAAAAAGAGTGTATCTTAGGTTCCTCATTTGAAGTGGTGCAACCTTTAGTTGATCTTAACACTTTAACAATAAAAAAAGATTGCAATAGAAGATAGAAAGTTCGAGGTGGGTGGGGGGTGTGAATTAGTTATTTGATCAAGAAAACTTTTATTATCCTTATTAAATTTGAAACATGTAATGAACAAGTGGAATAACCTTAAGAAGATAATAATACACAATAACACCAGATTGTTAACTAGGGAAACCCTAGTGGGAATGGTACCCACAAAATGATCTACCAATTTATAAGTTCCTTATAAGAGGATGAAACCTATTAGGAGTCAATAAAATATATTTAGTATGTATTAGTCCTTATTCAGAGACTTTGAATCCTTGTGAGGAGATTCTAACCTATTAGAAAGGCAAGGTTGTCGTTGCATCAAAAGATTGACATGTCAATGTTTGATACAACCAATAGTCTTATATAAACATAGGAGGTGGTTAAACCATGTCACCAATCCTAGGAGGGATGCTGACCCACTACCAACTATCCCCCTCCTAGTGTCACTCCCCATGGCCTGTGAGATTCAAGCCTATCACCAAGCTCTGATACAAATTGTTAGAAAAGCTAGGGTTGTCAATGCACCAAAAGATCGACATGTTAGTGCTTGATACAACTAGTAGTCTTATAGAACCAAAGGAGGCAGTTAAGCCATGTCACAAATCTTGTGAGGGATGCTAGCCCATTGCCAACACAACCATGTTAGGAGTTTTGTCAACCCTATTAGGAGTTGAGGAAGGAAGGACCCATTGCTCAAACAACTTTAGGGGCAAGATCATTGAACTTCCTGTCCAACTGATCTCTATATTAGATTTAACATAATATTACCAAAACATTACCACTTGCACTCTCTACCAAATATAATAACTGTGCTCTTCTTCTTTGACTCTGCATCACCAATTACTTCTCAAATCTTAATACTAGATCCACAAACTTGCATCACATTAATTTCTTATATTTCTTACTTGCATGTAATTCATTTTTACTTGTTCTAGGCAATCCAAATATAAAACTTGATAGAAGCACAATTATATTATATACAACAAAAAACATTTCACTAAATATTGCATGATACTAGGAATTTCTACACTAAAGACTATCAAGAATTTAAATATGAGGATTTTTGTGGAGCTCCTTTCAAGGTACATATATCTATTACTTGATGCATTATATTCCTCCATACAAAGAAAAATATAAGTTGTAAAATGTGCTTTGTGAGCTATCACTCATATTTATATTCTGTAAACACACATATTATTGTGATGCTTGATGATCAATTCAATTGGGTAGTAAAAGAAATGAAAAAGTTCAAAAAGAAAAACTCCATATCATGAAGAAGGTTATTCAAATCGCAAAATGTGTTTGTGATGCCCTAATTTTTTTTTCCTTTTCAACCCTAACCTTAATCATAACGTTTAATTAAAATGTATATAAGTTTTGAAAGAATCTTCAATGATAAATTGACATGTCAATGTCTGATACAAACAATAGTCTTATATAAACATAGGAGGTGGTTAAACCATGTCACCAATCCTAGGAGGGATGCTGACCCACTGCCAACTATCCCCCTCCTAGTGTCACTCCCCATGGCCTGTGAGATTCAAACCTATCACCAAGCTCTGATACAAATTTTTAGGAAAGCTAGGGTTGTCAATGCACCAAAAGATTGACATGTTAGTGCTTGATATAACTAGTAGTCTTATAGAACCAAAGGAGGCAGTTAAGCCATGTCACAAATCTTGTGAGGGATGCTGGCCCATTGCCAACACAACCATGTTAGGATTTTTGTCAACCCTATTAGGAGTTGAGGAAGGAAGGACCCATTGTTCAAACAACTTTAGGGGCAAGATCATTGAACTTCCTGTCCAACTGATCTCTATATTAGATTTAACATAATATTACCAAAACATTACCACTTGCACTCTCTACCAAATATAATAATTGTGCTCTTCTTCTTTGACTCTGCATCACCAATTACTTCTCAAATCTTAATACTAGATCCACAAACTTGCATCACATTAATTTCTTATATTTCTTACTTGCATGTAATTCATTGTTACTTGTTCTAGGCAATCCAAATATAAAACTTGATAGAAGCACAATTATATTATATACAACAAAAAACATTTCACTAAATATTGCATGATACTAGGAATTTCTTCACTAAAGACTATCAAGAATTTAAATATGAGGATTGTTGTGGAGCTCCTTTCAAGGTACATATATCTATTACTTGATGCATTATATTCCTCCATACAAAGAAAAATATAAGTTGTAAAATGTGCTTTGTGAGCTATCACTCATATTTATATTCTGTAAACACACATATTATTGTGATGCTTGATGATCAATTCAATTGGGTAATAAAAGAAATGAAAAAGTTCAAAAAGAAAAACTTCATATCACGAAGAAGGTTATTCAAATCACAAAATGTGTTTGTGATGCCCTAAGTTTTTTTCCTTTTCAACCCTAACCTTAATCATAACGTTTAATTAAAATGTATATAAGTTTTGAAAGAATCTTCAATGATAAATTAAAACTATTAATTAATAGCTAATAATAAATCATAAGGCTGTAAAACCTTTTGCAAGGGATCCAATGCATACAATAACATACCATCTCAACTAAAAGTTAAGATTCTAAAATAGATTTAATATCTTACATCCAATGCATATATTTTTTATCTTCCTCAAATTGAGGTGAAATTAGAGACCTTTAAGTGGCCACCTCAATGAGAGATTCATTAGAGGAACAATGTTGAACCCTAATTTATCTTAGTTATAATTGTATAAAATCAATACATATTAACACAATGGCCAAAAGGCTTAAAACAAAAATAAATAGTGTATCAACACTTCATCATACATAATCTATTTATTTTAGATAAAAGAAACAATTTCATTTAAGCATGAGTTTAAAATTGCATATTCTTTCCCATGACTTCCACTTAAAGCGTTGAGTTCATGTAATATGGTACACATTATTCTTTTTCTAAATACAACTTGTAAAATACATAGCACTACACTTTGACATCAAAAGACTTGGAAAAAACCATAGAAAATTGTCCAATGATAAAGAGATACACACCAATTTGGCTATAGGTTTAAATGTGTGGTCAAGTACATCAATTACTATAATAAAGAAAGCTTCTACACTTTTCTTCTCTTATTCCTTATGCCACTATGCATTTTGCAATAATAAGTATCACGTAAATGATTGAATATATATTTTTTAAGCTTTGTCAATATAAGGTTTTTTTGGTCCCCTTTGTAACCACCTTTTATATAAAATAAGAATATAAGGTAGAGATCTATGCTTATTACATTAGTCATCTATTTATAAAAATGTAACCTTGACCACATGTAATAAATATGTTCTAACGAGTTTAAACAAAGTATCAATTTTTTTTGTCTATATTTGTGTGTGGGAAAGTGTGTACACAAACTCGTGCACATATGTTTCATTTATTCAAATGAGTTAAAAAACATCATAATATTATTATTTGAATAATAAATGGGGTTTTTACTTCATTGCAACTTATCCTTTTTAACATTTACATCTTATTTTTCTATGAATATCGTTCAGTCATTAGATTGTTTGATTATTGGTATCATTAGAAAGCATTAAAGACATAAATGCAGAGTAAAAAAATGGCTACCTATGATGCAAAGAAAAATAAAGTGCATGTGAGGAGAAGTAGAAGTCATTGGTAGTATGACAAGTGATATAAAATTTCTAGGTAAATGAAAGAATTTTTTACTTCTCATATATATATTATGTATGTATGTATGTTGAAGTTATGTATTTTTTTTAAAATGCAAAAGTGGGGTTACCACCATATTTTTATTAATAAATAGATTCAAAGACTCCCTCATGGAAGAACTAGAAAGAAACCCTAGGATCATAGTCGTATACAAATATATCAATATATCATTTTGTATATATTGGTTTACATGAGCAAACCATAAATCATTATAGGTTGATGCTTTAAAACACAAAAGTACTCTAAGTTTTATTATGCCAACCTAGACCAAGGACAAAGTTTATGAGAAGAATTACAAAATTGCAAAATATACTTATCAAGCATGTCGATGCTATACACTTGTATAACTAGTTTGATCATTCTTCCATGGGGGAAGATAAGCACTGAGCTTTTTCCCATAATACCATCTGCCAAGCAATAACTGTCGAGTGCAAATATGAATAGTGATAGGCATCACATCCATACACTTGAGGAGTCTCCATCAAATTCTACCTTGTCCAATTGGAGTATATGCTATATCTGGGCATCCTATTTTAGGATTACATCAGGAATAAAAGATTCATTGTCATATCCATCTCAACCTTTATTTGCTAAATAATTTGCTAGTTTATTTCCTTCCCGCAATGTATGCAAGATGTGGACTTCTTGGAATCTATCCAACAATTTCCATATTTTTTTTAGAATGTATGCAAGTCTCCAATTATGAGAGGCTCAGTTAATGCATGATTAAATTATGACCATAGAATCACCTTCAATATGAATATGTTGACATCCCCCCTTTTTTGCCAATATTAATCCCTCAAATAATGCTTGGGCCTCTATTATGTTGTTTGTTCCAAATGGTAGTGGGCAACATTTTATTGCTATTAATAAACCTTGGTGATCCTGAATACATACTCTTGCCCCAAAATTTCCCAGTTTACCTCTTGAAGAGCCATCAAAATTTATTTTACTAATCCCATTAGATGGTGGATTCCATTTGATTAATGCTCTCTTTTGAACCTTATTAGATTCTAATTGAGAGCACAAAAAACACATAAATTTTTTTCCATTCTTGAATTATAGATGAATCCCATAGAGTCATATAACTAGATTATGCTTTAATTTACTCTGACTAGCATTAAACTAGTTTAGATATTGATGTCTTAAGATGAGATATGATTGGACTGATAAGGTAGTTTTGTGAAAGATCCTTTTGTTTCTCTCCCATCATAATGCCCACACAACTAGCTTTGGTACACTTCCAGATAGCAAAGAAGAGGGATGAGGAGTAAAATTGTTGCCATGATTCAAATAGATCCCATAGCCTACATGGGAGTGGAGTAGAATAGTGTAATTTCCCAAGAACAAAAAACTAATAGTCCTATGAAAATTGACAATTTAGGAATAGATGATTTGTATCTTCATGATGATTATCACATAGAGGGCATTTGAAGGGTTGAGATATATTGAGTCTGTATAACCTTTCACTAATTAATGCTCTATTGTTCAAAGCTAACCCAGAAAAACAACATGCCTTTGGTAGAGTGAGATGATTCAAGTAGAATGTTTAGGCACATGATGGTTTAATGGTTGCATCTCTTTGTTGGATGAACTTATAACTTCCTTGATGGTGAAATTTCAATCTAATCCTAGTGCCCATATCAATTTATCCTCCACATTTGATAAGTAGACTATCTTTTGAGAGAAGCTCTTTTCCAAGCATTGGATCTCTTGAGGGGTCAAAGGTAATTCATGTGGATCCTTCTATATCACCTTCCTTTAATGTAAACATACTACTGATACATAATCTCTTAAGTAAGTACCCGGAGTATTTTTTGAAGTAGTAACTATGTCCTCTAAATCATCCATTCTAATTAAAGGTGGGCACCATTCCATGAATCATGCCAAAATTTAATTGAAAGACCATTATTCACTTCCCACATAATGAAGTTACATATTATTTCCTTGGAGGAAATCATGAAATCCCAAATGGTTGAACCTTTAGGTGGGTCTGATACTGTGAAAGTTTTGGATGAGTTTGCTTCATCTAAGTACTTCTTTTGCATAATTTGGCACCAGATGTTATGTAGTTTATTATACATTTTCCAAACTAATTTACCCCCAAAATCTTGATTTAATTTTTGCAAATCATGTATCCTTGCTCCTCCTAGCTATTTTACTTGTACCATCTTTTCCAGAGAGACTAAGGGAACTTTCTTTTCACCATTCATGTTGCCTATCCATAGGAATTCTCTAAGCATTTTCTGAATTTTTTGGATAACTAATGGGGGCACTTTGAGAATTGATAAATAGTAGTTAGGAATAGCTGATAGGAATGATTTGAAGCCAAATTCTGCCCGATAATGACAACAATCAAGTCTTCCATGCTACTATTTTGGATTTGATCCTTTCAATGATAAGTGTCTAATAGTTGATTTTCTTTTCCTCTATAAAAAAGGGAATTCCAAGGTATATAGATGGAAGGAAGTCTACTGAAAATCATAAGAGATCGACAATTTTATTAGATATAATTTGATTAGTGTTGAACAAGTAGACTTTAGATTTAAAGGCATTGACCCTTTGGTTTGATGCTATTGTATAAAGGTCCAACACTTCTTTAATTTTCCTTGCCTTTGATATGTTAGAGATTCCAAATAGTAGTGTGTCATCTGCAAAAAGGGAATGTGTCACTAAAATATGTGATTGGCCAATCTACACACCTAGCCATTTGCCTAGCACTTGTTTCCTCTGAATAAGTTTGCTGAATGATTCTTCCATGAGAATGAATAATACTAGTGATAGAGGATCCCCTTGTCTAACTCCTTGTGTGGATGTGAAGAAACTAGCCAGTACACCATTTATCAAAACCGAAAATCCAACTCCAGAAATACATGCCTCAATCAATTTACACTAACCTTTTGCAAATCCAAACTTCTACAATACCTTGAGTAGGAATGTCTAATTTACTCTATCATATGATTTCATCATATCCAACTTGATGACAAAGTGGGATGATTTACTATTGTTAATGGAATGGAGGACTTTATGTGCCACTAAAGCACCTTCCATTATTTACCTACTTGGTACAAAACCCCCTTGAGGTTGTGAGATAATGTTAGGAGAGAGATGTTGCATCCTTAGATAGATAGCCTTTGTGATGATTTTATAAATAGTATTGCATAGAGATATCAGTAAAAAATCTGCAAAAGTTTTTGGTGTTTTAATTTTTAGGATAATGGCTAAATTTGTAGTGTTGAAGTTCTTCAGCATGAATGTACTAATTCTAGATTCTTCAACTACACCCAAGAGATCTCATCCAATCCAATCCCAACATATTTGAAAAAATAGAGCAGCAAATCCATCTGAGCCAGGGGTTTTATCTGATGGCAAGGAGAAGACCACATTTTTGAGTTCTTCAATTTATGTATTAAAAGTTATAGATTTCTTTAATTTGGATAAATATTGTATGTTATTTATGATCAATAGTTGGGATAGGCAAGATAGGTTAATATTTGTGTTGGATGTTACTTCAACATTCAATCCTTCTAATGTGTGAAAATGTTTTGTGAATTTATTTAATGCTTATTTAATCTATATATTTAAAATTATGAATGTGAATTTTTTTTTTGAATATTAAAGAATCTTTTTGTGTTACATTTATTTAATTTGAAAATGATTTAAAAATTTAGAACATTGCATATTATTTTTGTCTTTTTAGTTATGTTAATTTCTAAGAAATTATAATTTAGTACCTATGTTAAATATAATTAATCTTAAAAAATTGTATGGGAGAATATATGAGGAATGTGAACTATGTAATAAAATGCATACAAAAAAAATATCGCCTATGTGCATAAAATGAATTTGTTGAAAATTCTTTGTAAATGCTTAATCAAATGGAATTAGGTTGAAAACTGGGCAAGTTATAGTTGTTTGTTCAAGTTATGAATGTCTGTTTCAAAATTAGGTGTATACAACAAATTATAATGCAATCAAATTTCTTATAATGAAGCGAGAATATCTCACTATAGGCTTCTCTAGAGATATGAAGATAACCTTGCATCCCTTATTCAAGTGAATCATTTTTGTAGGGCTAATTGAATTTTCATCTTAGTCTCCTGAGTTTTGACTTAGTGTTTTGTTTTTAATCTATAAAATTAGAAGTATGAGTATTCAAAGAAAGATGTTGAGGATCTTGTGTCCCTAATTATTCAAATAATAGACAAAGATATTAACAAGAAATAAGAAGTGGGGAAGCTGTTGACATATCAATCAAGTTTTTTATTAGTGACATACACTTATTGTATAGTTAACAATGTTAACCAAGAATTTCAGTTACTACCGAGTTCTATAGTTGCTACTAAGACCTTTGGACAAATTTCAGTGTGTGTCGAGTAGTTACAACTAGTGAGAAGATCAACAATGTAAACTAAGCTTCTTAGTGTATGCTGAGTTTACTAGAGGAAACCGAGCTATTTAGTTCTTACCAAGTTTGTAGTTCATGTAATGCAAGTCCACTGTTAACCAAGTGATTCAGTTTATACCAAGCTCGTTGAGGAAGCATTGAATGAGTCACACAATGTGAATCAAGCGATTTAGCTTATACGTTGAGTTTCATAGTATTCACCAAGTCACCAATGTAGACTAAGTTCAAGACTACTTGGAAGTGATCAATATGGACTGAGCTTCTACATCTACCAAGTGCATGGTGATGTCGAGCATTGATAGTGGATTCTGAGTATTAGAACCTCACCAAGTTAGTCTTTAGAACCCAAGTGTCTACGTTTGAGCTGACTTTGTAATATTTGTGTAAACTTGTATTATGGCTGACTTTGTAATTGTATAATTGGATTGGTATATATGTAATGAATTGTATCATATCCAAGTGTGTGAAAGCAATGCAATGTAATCAAATATAATTAGAGTAGAGCAGAAAGACCAAATTACAAAGGCTGCAACATTATAAGGAGCAACAAAGATATATCTATCACAACAAGATGATTTGTACACAAAGAAATCTCATTTGGAAAGCCAAGTTACAGATTAGATATTAGCTACTACTTCATCCTAATAGGTGGATCTATCAAATCCTTTAACAAGGTATACCTAATAGTCTTATGCAAATCTCTTTACCAAGTGCATACTTCATTGTATGTTTGTAAATCCTTTGACAAGGTGGACCTAGCAATCCTTATTGCTCCTAATAGGGCGTATAATCAAAAGTGATCAATGTAAGCCTTAATAGGCCAACTTTATACTACAAAACTAAATTTTGTGGGCATCATCCCCACCTCAGTTTTACTTTCTAGTTGGAAGGTTTTTGGGTCACCAAATCTATGTGTCAAAGTGTTATGTATGCTTGCATGTTTTTAGTTTCTTATGCATGCAATTAGATCAGAATATATGCAAAGGTTTAATTAGGTAATTGAAAATAAAAGTTTTAGATTTACCGATTCAACTCTCCCCTCAATAACTTAGCCTTTCATAATATTTCCAAAAATTGGTATCAGAGCATTTTGGTTCTTAGAAAAAGTTTAACAGCTTGAGCAAAGATTAAAAAACCATGGAGATATTCAGACTTGACAAGGTTATTAACAATGAGAAGCTAGATTTGGAAATGGCAATTGCACAACTTAAGAAAGCAAATGAGCAACTCTCTCAATCCCTAGAAAGAAGAAAAGATCTTGCAATTCAAATGAATTATCATCTCTACATTGAAGAAAGAATTGAAGACCTTCATCCATCAAGTAGCTCAAATGAAGAAAATGAAGCAATCAAAGAACTCTTGGAAAAGAATGGATCACTACAACAATAAGTGAGAAAACTAAGAAGAGAGCAAGAAATTCAGTCAGTGAGGCTATGTGAAGTCATGGAAGAGAAAAACTTGATAAAAGCATAAATAGAAGGAAAATATAATGAGATTCAACATCTATCCCTTTAGAAAACTAACTTCACTAACTAGCTCACCAATGCAGATGAAGAAATCATGAACATGAGATCTGAGAATGAAAGATTGCAGAATGATATAAACCTTGAAAGGAAAATCAACAAAAGAATGATGAAATCCCAAGTAGACATAAATCATTTGAATGAGAAAAAGCTCTATAGACAAAAAGAAAAAGTAGGAATTGGATACAAAGAAGAAGGTGAATCTCCAAACAAGGAGCTCAAAAGAATCAACGACCTACTTGCAATCACTATGGTAAGATAAGTCATACATCAAACAAATGTTGGAGCAATGGAAAATGAAAATTCAATGGAAAGTGTTACAATTATAACTAGCATGGTCACAAGGCTAATGAATGCAAAGAGAAACCAAAATTTGAATGCACATGTCACAAATGCAAGAAACATGGACACAAGTCATTAGAATGAAAAACCAAGATATTGAATCCAACAGAACAAATTGTGAAAGCTATATTTGGTTGGAACTATAAAACTTGGTGCATATTTCATTACTGTAGAGAATTTGGACACATTGGAATGAATTGTGTAAAACATCATATGAGGAAAAGAGACACTACTAAAAGATGTTTCACTTGTACAGAAGTTGGTCATCTTGTGAAGAAATGTATGAATACTAGAAGGATAGAAGATGAAAACAAGGAAAAAGAAAATAGCATCTAAAAATAGATGAGATAACAATGGGCTCCAAAGTCTACCATGAATGCAAGTCCAAACAATGGTGATCAAGTCACTCAAGAATTTAGTGACTCTATCATTTCTACTTAAGTTCTCAAAGGAGAACTAGAACTAGGCTACCAAAGAAGACATCCAAATTAGTTCTAGTTGAAAGGACAAAAGATCCATATCTATTTTTAAGATATAAAGGGATCATTGAGTGAGAGGGTACAAATTATTGCCCAGTTACTTTCATTACCAAGCGAGGTCGGGTTAAAGACTTTATCGAGCAAGGTTGGGAGTAACTAAATTTTATAAGGTTACTGAATGATGGAAGACTCTACTGATTAATCAATGTAAGTGAGCAGATGAGAGTCTATCAAATCAATCTTCCATTTGTACCAGACATTTATTGGGAAATTTGATAAAAGGAAGGAAATCAAAGTCATGTTTACCATGAAATTTCAAGAGCATTCAAGTGATTTGAGTGAATTACTACCAAAAGATTTTAAATTCTCTCAAAACCTACCGAGTGAAGAAGGCATCTAGTAGCAGCAAGGTGAAATGAGGTTCAAATATGTTGGTTCATGGTGTAGAATGGAAAGCATTAGACTTAAAGCTTACTCTAGCAATCACTGAAACCCTAGATCCGAGTGGTGTGCAATTGCAAATTCCTCCAAAGTTACTATAAATTAAGGACATTCATTCTCATTTTAAGTGCACAATTCAAGATATTGGTACTTTGGAAATGGACGATGCCTTAGAAAAGTTGTGTGTGAATGGAGTTTTGAAAACCGAGCATCAAAACCTCGAGACTAATGGATTAACCCATATCCCTCACATGCCCTATGATTTCCAAGTAGAATGGATTAGGTTTATTCTTAGTCAAGTCCATAATGGGAAGTTATGGTTAGAGTAGCTAATTGATGCAGGAGCATCCAGAGGTATAAGGGCAATCCTGTGTCACCCAAAAAAATGTACTTAGACTTAGTTTCTATTTCATGTCTTTACATTTTTGGATACCCATTTGGGTCAAATAAAGGTTCCAACTCTCACAGTTCAACTATCAATGTGCTAGAAAATCCCAAAAGAATAGGAGTATGCAATTTGGTAATCATTTTGGTGACCTAGAAGGTGTGAAATGGCCAGATGAATGTAGTCATGATTTAGAGCATTCCAAAAAAAGAATCAGGTCAAACGGCCCCACGGTTTGAAAGTTATTGCAGTTTTTCGGGTTTTGGAGACCTCCTAAGAATGCTTCAGAGTTAGGTTAGGGGCATTAAATGACCTCAAAAGGGGTTGAAAATGGGGGACAAGTGAAGCTTGTCTAGAGGGCTATAGAGCGCTTCGAGAGCTTTTCAAAAATGTAAATAGTTGGTCAATTGGAGCTATGGTTCAAAAGTTATGCCTCTCGGAAGTTCGGTTACCATTTTTGGATCCTTCTAGATTTGCACTGACTTCTAATGCAGCTTCTGGAACCTTCTATTTGGTCGGTGGATGCCTAATAGCACTTTATAGAATGTACTCCTAGTCCTTAACCCTCTAGGGTCTATTTAAAGAGATTTATGGCATTGTAAAAGGCAATTCGGAGTGGAGTTTGAGAGGAGGTACTAAAAGGAGAAATTATCTCCAGCTTTATGCTATTGTAAGCCCTTAGGGCATGTCTTGAAGTTTATTTTTTCTGTACTATTTGTACTAGCTTATTTTCTCAGTTAATACAATTTCCCTTTTCTGTTGTGTCCATTCTTTTCTTGGGTTGTGTCCCCATCAAGTGGTATCAGAGCTGGTTTTCCTGAGTGTGTAGATAGAGCGCCGACTGTGAGGCAATTTGCACCAGGACTGTGTGGTTGTGGGATTGAGTTAGAAGATGCCTCCATGAAGAGAGTGTGGAAAAAGGTCCAGAGCTATTAATCCTAAGGAGGTTAGAGCCTTCCAAAGGTAGGTACAAGCATTGCAAGAGGAGCTCCGTAGAGGAGCAAATGTTGCCGCAGGTGACAACAATGAGGATGAAAATGAAGAAGAAGTAATAGGACGAGAAGAGGAATTTGATGGGGAAGTTATGAATCATGTAGAGGAAAGGCTTTTTAGGGACATTACTAAGTTTGGGAAAAGACCCATAATTGAAGTGGGTATATTTTCAGGAAATCTGAAACCAGATGAGTTGATCGATTAGATCAATGAACTGGAAGAATACTTTGAGTATGAGGATATCAGGGACCCAGATAGGGTTAAGTTTGCAAAGGCCAAACTGAAAGGCCATGCCAAAATCTGGTGGCAAGAGGTCCAATTGGAAAGAAATAGAAGAGGAAAGGAGAAGATCACAAGATGGGATCGCATGGTGGACAAATTGAAGAAGCAGTTCATTCCTGTGGACTATGAGCTTGATTTGTTTAAGAAGATGCATGGGTTAAAGCAAGCAAGAAGATCAGTCCAAGAATATACAAAGGAATTTTATTGACTCTTGATTAGAGCGGGGCATGCAGAAGAAAATAAGGAGAAGGTTGCTTGTTATATCAGTGGGTTACGACCTAGCATCCAGGAGGAATTAAGTCTAGTAAGAATGACCAGCATTGAAGAGGCATACCAATTTTCCCTATGAGTTGAAGAGAAGCTGAATAAAAGGTTTGAAGGAAGAAAAAGAGGGCACGGTCAAGGAGGAAGGGGAATCAGTAGGTCATCTGGAGGCCATAATGAAAACCAAAAGAAAAATGAAGATGAGGGTACTAGCAGGAACCAGAGGAATGAGGGTTTCAACCGCTCCCATGACTAAGACTTTGGAAATCAAAGAGGAAGAGGTAGAGGATGTGGAAAAGGAAGAGGAGGCTTCCATGGTACCTATTTTCATTGCAATGAAGAAGGTCATCATGCCTTTGAATTCCCTCAATGACAAGGAAGGACAGATAGGAGAGTTGAGGGCCAAGCTAGGGTTGCTCATGTGGATGAGGATGCACAATCATCACATTCAGAGGATGTAGAAAGAGGAAAGACCTTGGTAAATGAAAGAGTCCTACTAAATGGTGAGATTGAACCAGGAAAATAGAGGAGTTTGTTTCGTACCAGATGCAAGTGTGAGGATAAATGTTGTGATGTGATCATTGATGGTGGTAGCACTGATAACTTGGTATCAGAAGAGATGGTCTCTAAGCTAAAGCTCAAGAGGGAGAAAGATCCCCAGCCCTATCAGATTGCTTGGGTAAAAGATGATCATAAGGTCCTAGTAAGTGAACAATGTTTAGTGAAATTTAAAATTGGGAGTTACCATGATGAAGTTCTCTGTGATGTTATTTCGATGGATGTTTTCCATTTCTGTTGGGTAGACCATGGCAGTTTGATAGACATGCAGTGCATGATGGACATGCAAACACATACTCTCTGACAAAGGATGGAGTTCGCCACAAATTGAAGCCCATGAAAAAGGAAGGTGAAAAGGTATGTAGCAGTGCTAGGATTTGTCTTGTTGATGGAAGAAAGTTTTTAGATGGCATGAAACATCAGCATATGTGCTATGCTTTGATTCCTAGGAAATATAAAGAAGGTAGTAGTGAAATACCACTTGAAGTTTCAGATTTACTAGGGGAGTTTGGAGATATTATCTTTGATAATGTTCCAGATGGATTACCACCAGTAAGGCAAATCAATCATCAGATAGATCTGATTCTAGGAGCTAGTTTGCCTAACAAGGCTGCTCACAGGATGACTCCTACTGAAACAGAGGAGCTAAATAGACAGGTTCAGGAGCTGTTGAGGAAGGGCTTGATTCGAGAGATCCTGAGTCCATGTGCAGTACCTGCAATACTCGCACCAAAGAAGGATGGAGAGTGGAGGATGTGTATAGATTCTCAAGCTATAAATAGGATCACCATCAAGTACCGGTTTCCTTTGCCAAGGATGGATGATATTATGGACTACTTGAGTGGAGCTTAGTACTTCACAAAGATAGATCTAGAGAGTGGTTATCACCAGATATAGATTCAAGAAGGAGATGAGTGGAAAATAGCCTTCAAAACCAAGGAGGGTCTTTATGAGTGGTTAGTCATGCCCTTTGGATTGACGAACGCCCCGAGCACCTTTATGCGACTCATGAATGAGGTACTTAAGAAGTTCTTGGGAAAATTTGTTATTGTCTATTTGGATGATATTTTAATTTGCAGCAAGATTTTGGAAGAACATTTACTGCATATTCATAGTGTCCTTGAAAGGCTAAGGGAAGAGAAAGTATTAATTAATCTGAAGAAATGTATCTTTGCAAAAAGGGAGTTAGTCTATTTGGGGTTTTTTATAGCACCTGAAGGTCTCAAAATGAATCCAGAGAAGGTAAAAGCCATCTTGGAATGACCTACTCCAAGGTTTGCTACTGAGGTAAGATCATTTCATGGTCTAGTTAGTTTTTACAGGAAGTTTATTAAGAATTTCAGTGCCATATGTGCACCCCTAACTGATACAATAAGAGGGGATAGAAAAGAGTTCAAATGGACTGCAGCAGCTGTGAGAAGTTTTGAATTGCTGAAGAAGAAGGTAACACAATAGCTTGTGTTGGAACTTCCAGATTTTAGAAAGGTTTTCCAGGTGGATTGTGATGCTAGTGGCAGCACTATTGGGGCTGTATTAAGCCAAGAAGGTAAGCCTATTGCATATTTTAATAAAAAATTGAATGATGCAAAGAAGAAGTATTCTGTTTATGATCAAGAGTTCTATGCAATAGTTCAAGCCTTAAAGAAATGGAGGCATTATTTATTGCCAAAAGAATTTGTTTTGTATACTGATCATCAGGCATTACAGTACCTAAATAGCCAAGGTAAATTGAATCAGAGGCATATGAAGTGGGTAGAGTTCTTGCAGAGCTATACATTTGTGTTGAAGCATAGAAGTGGAAAATCTAATAGGGTTGTAGATGCACTAAGTAGGAGACAATTGTTGCTTACAGTAATGCAGGTTGAAGTAGTTGGGTTTGATGAACTCAAGAATTTGTACCCCGAGGATCCTGATTTTGTTAAAGCATGGAAAGCTTGTAAAGAACCTATTGCTGTAGATAGAACCAAGTGGTTAGACTATTTGATTCAAGATGGCATGTTGTTCAAAGGTAGTCAATTGTGCATTCCAAGGAGTTCCATGTGGCAAAATCTGATTAAGGAGAAACACATTGGAGGGATGGCAGGACATTTTGGTCAAGATAAGACCATTACCATTCTTAGAGAACATTATTTTTGGCCTCAAATTTCACAGGATGTGAAGAAGTTTGTACAGAGTTGCCAAGTTTGTCAAGTTGCGAAGGGTTTTAGTCACAATACTGGCCTATATCAGCCATTACCTGTTCAATCAAGGCCATGGGAGGACATAAGTATGGATTTTGTTCTTGGATTGCCAAGGACACAAAGGGGTAATGAATCAGTATTCGTGGTGGTTGATAGGTTCTCTAAAATGGCACATTTCATTCCATGCCACAAAACTCATGATGCTATCCATATTGCAGACTTGTTTTTCAAAGAGGTGGTAAGACTATATGGTCTTCCAAGGAGCATAGTTTCTGACAGAGATACTAAATTTGTGGGGTATTTCTAGAGGACATTGTGGAAAAATTTGAGAACAGACTTAAAATTTAGTTCCACACATCACCCACAAACTGACGGCCAAATAGAAGTGGTAAACAGAAGTCTGGGCAATTTGCTGAGATGTTTAGTTGGGGATAAGCCCAAGGGATGGGATTTGATTCTACCACAAGCAGAGTTTTCTTACAATAACTCTATAAATAGGAGTACTGGAAAATCACCATTCCAAATTGTATATGGGAGTAGGCCAAGGACTGCACTAGAGCTGAGGAAGATAGAACAAGGGGAGAGGACAAGTGCTGAAGCTGAGGAATTTGCTGAACATATCAAGCATCTACATGAGGAGGTTCAAGCACACATTACCAAGATGAATGAAGAGTATAAAGCTAGGGCTGATCAAAGGAGAAGACATAAGGAATTCCAAGTAGGGGATCTAGTCATGGTGCACTTACGAAAAGAAAGATTTGCAATTGGTACTTACAACAAGTTGAGAATGAAAAAATTTGGCCCCTAAAAAGTTTTGAAGAAACATGACTTAGGAAATGCATATGAGGTGGAGCTGCTAGATGGTATTCACATTTCTCCCATTTTCAACATTGCAGATTTAACAAAGTATCATGATGATGGTGCAGATGAGGAGCTAGTGTTAGAGCCATGCCAATTCCTGCTTCTAAGAAGGAGGAGATAGAAGACATTCTAGATCATCATGTGGGTAGAAGTACCAGAAGTAGGCAGTATGAAGAGTATTTGGTCAAGTGGAAAGGACGGCCGATCGAGGACTCAACTTGGATTTCAGCAGCTGAGGTTTCCCATTTGGGATTTCCTCTACCATCCATAAAGCGACAAGGTCACTTTTCAATCTACCCTTGGTGTCTAATGCAGGAGCATCCAGAGGTATAAGGGCAATCCTGTGTCACCCAAAAAAATGTACTTAGACTTAGTTTCTGTTTCATGTCTTTACATTTTTAGATACCCATTTGGGTCAAATAAAGGTTCCAACTCTCACAGTTCAACTATCAATGTGCTAGAAAATCTGGAAAAAATAGGACCATGCAATTTGGCCATCATTTTGGTGACCTGGAAGGTGTGAATTGGCCAGATGAATGTAATCATGATTTATAGCATTCTAGAAAAAGAATCAGGTCAAAAGGCCCCACAGTTTGAAAGTTATTGCAGTTTTTTTAGTTTTGGAGACCTCAAAAGGGGCTGAAAAATGAGGGACAAGCAAAGCTTTTCCAAAGGGCTATAGAGCACTTTGAGAGCTTTCCAAAAATGTAAACGGTTTTTCAATCGGAGCTATGGTTCAAAAGTGATGCATCCCGAAAGTTTGGTTACCATTTTTGGATTCTTCTAGATTTGCACCGACTTCTAACGCAACTTCTAGAACCTTCTATTTGGTCGGTGGATGCCTACTAGCACTTTCTAGAATGTACTCCTAGTCCTTAACCCTCTGGAGTCTATTTAAAGAGATTTCTGGCATTGTAAAAGGCAGTTCGGAGTGGAGTTTGAGAGGAGGTACTGAAAGGAGAAATTATCTCCAGATTTATGCTATTGTAAGCCCTTAGGGCATGTCTTGAAGTTTATTTTTTCTGTACTATTTGTACTAGCTTATTTTCTCAGTTAATACAATTTCCCTTTTCTGTTGTGTCCATTCTATTCTTGGGTTCTGTCCCCATCACTAATTTTGATTACAAAGAAGATGATTCATAGAATTACTGGTCTCCCAATATTGGCCAAAGCTAAAATGACCAAAACCTTAGGTCAGGCTGAAGTAGAAAAGAAAATTGTAGCAGAATGGGAGAATAGAGACATGAAAATAAGTAGTATCACTGACATAGAATGGAGTTTGGCATTCACATCATTGCACACAAGATATGCAGTTCAAGCAGGTTGAATAGTGTGTCATGTGAAGTAGTTGACCTAGCATACAATGTAGTCAAGAATAATCTTTCTCTTGACCTTGTCGAGCTACTGCTGATACAATTCAACAAGAACATGGAGAGCATTAGAACATCAAAAAACAACCCATGTAAGTTTGGATCCCTATTGACATGTTTATTCTTTTATGTTAAAGAATTCTTTCCTTCAATTGACACTATTGTATGGAGAAAAGATGTGCTAGTACTTTACCGAATTAATGAGTACATTGCTAAAATTGGAGTAAATTATAATAGTTTCATGGATAACTATTTTGATGCATTTAAGGAGAAAATTAATAATTGATTCTGAATCCCCAAGAAGTTAGTTGAAGATTACAAGGATGATGTATGTTTAATGCTAGACAATGATAAGGTATACATTCAAGCAATCAGGCCTAGAATTACATGGGTGAAACCTCTTGGATATGAGGTTAATATTGATGAAACTAAAGATATTATTGAGGCACTTGTAAATGAACTAGTTTATCCCAAGGCAACATATTTTGGTACCTATGGTGAAGTAAAAGCTAGGATATAATTGGAGATCAAACTCCCTTAGGTGGTAAGCAAAGGCAAGAAAATAATTGCCAAGTTGCAAACCAATTCTACTCTTTTTTTGACCGAGGGAAAAGGTTAGGATAAAGAGGAAGATCATGAAGAATTAGAGGAAGAGAAACCACTAAATAAAAATGATAAGGTAATCATTACCAAGCTAGCCAAGCCATCCACTATTGTCTTTACCAAGAGGTCATCTAGGAAGAAAGATGACAAGGAAGGAAGAGACATTGTATTCAAAAAACCTCCACCCACCTTCCAAGATAGATTGAAAGAACTTGAAATAGGAGCCAGTATAACAAACTTTAAAGCATTAAAGTATGAGACTAGGACTAATGAAGAGAAAAAGAAGATAGAAGATCTAGTGATGGACAAAATGGGTAAGTGAAAACACTCACCTAACTAGCTTACTTCTCAAATTCATAATATTTTGATGAATAAGATCAAGCCAAGATTTGAATTTTCCATGAAAAATGTGAAAGACATCTATGGGAAAACCCATCAAATATTTTACCGAGTATAACAGACAAGGAGGTTAAGGAATCTCTAAAGAAAAATGAGGAGAAATTAACTCTAAAAGTCAACACTTGTCTGGTACTCATGAAAGGCGTTGAGCATGTTGTAAGAAATGCAACAAATACATTGAAAAATGTCTATCTTCTACATAAAATGAGTGACTTTCCTGTCAACGTAAATGATGATGATAATGATGATGATCAAGAAAAGGATGAAGAAGGAAATGATGAAGAAACAACACATTTTGTTACTATTGACTATGAAGAGTATAAAGAGAAAGAGGCTACTGAGGAAGCAACACAAGATGATGAGGAAACTGATCCGGTTAAGATTAATGCAACAATTATTTCCTCACTTCCTCACTCTCCAAGAAAGTTATTGAGAATATCAAACATGAAGAAAACCTCAACAAGATTGATTATGACCACCAATGACAATACAAACATCCAATCAATATTTGCACTAGTTTAGCTTAGCACATCATTGACTGAAGTATCAAGTACTTCATCTACCAAGATACAGATTCTTCCATTTTCAATAGTTTTGAACACATTACTTTTGGACACAACAATTTTGAACACATCAATTTTGGATACTATAGGTACTTCTACTAGTATTCAATTCAATAAGTGTAGTATCAATTTTTGTGGCAAGTCCTATTATGTCTACTATTGTTTCCATTCCAAGTAAGCAAGAAATAAGTGCAAGGATAGTTGAGACCAAACCTCAACTGAGCACAAAATTTTTGAGCAAAGGAAAAGAAAAGGAGGAGGAAATAGACCTAGATGAGGAAATTATAATCCCAAATTGGGACATTTCCAAGCTCAATTCAGATCAAATGCAAACATTTGGTGAACTTCTCCAAAAGAAATCCAAGTAGTAGAGGCTAAGCGAGGAAAGGGACAAAGAATTCAAAGTCATTGAGGACACCAAGAATATTTTGGCAGAGGCTATAGGCATAGAGGTTGACTCTACTCAACCAATTTTCCATTAATTGGCAAAGGCAGTCTAGAAGTTCAATGAAGACTTGGATGGTAGGACAAATTAGTGCAAAATATAGAAAAGAAGTTTGAAAATAAATTGTTAGAGCACATTGTTCAATAGATTGCCACATACCAAGTAGAACTCTCTAGAATTGTGGGATTTCTAAAAAAAATTTGTACCAATGTATCATCACTTTTTGGCAAGTTATGTGACGTTTCAAATTTTACCAAGGAAATAAAGGAGAAATTGTCCAAGATAGATGAAGATCTCAAGGCTAGTGCTCAACAGTTGTAGCTTGACCCTAGTTCATGTTCTGCTCATTTCAAAAAGATAAGATTTGTGACAAATATGTAGGATGAATTACTTAGAGAAGAAGCAAGAAACAAATCTACATTAGTAGATTTTCAAAATATGATTCTCCCTAACATGGATGCACTACAAAAGAACATTGCTCATGCAAAACCCCTCATCCATGACAACAACTTCTCCATTGTAGACCACATGATTGAGTTGTTAGTAGAAGTGGAGATTGCACTACACACATATAAGGTCTTATAGGACAATTGAGACAAAACCTTGGTAATTATTCTCAAGGTACATTCAGAATTCTTGTCTTAGTTGGGCATTAATTTGTAAATATATAAAATAAATCTTTGGCATTAATATCAAAAAGGGGGAGAAAAATGTATAATTGTGTAAAAGAGGAGATAGATAAAAAGTTGTAAAAAGTTATGGGGGAGAAAATGTAATAAGTTGTAAAAACAATGGGGGAGAAAGATGTGTAAGAAGCATGTACAGAAAATATATAGTGTATATAGAAAGGAGATGAATTGTATACTATATATTACACTATGGAGGAGCCTTACCATGTACAAATATTTATCTTACAAAATCAATTTTGAAAAATCTCAAAATAGTATACTCTATTGATCTCATAATGGTTTCGACAATTGAGTGTCAACACACTTATGCTATTTTCTAAGTTCATGCCGAGCAAATAGACAGTGCCGAGAAAGTAAATGTGCCAAGTAAACAATAGATGTTGAGCATGTTCAGGTGCTGAGCAAGAGAAAATTTTAGTATTGTCAAGCATCAATATTTAATAAGTGTTGATTAACACAAAATTGGCCTAGTTGTTTGTGATGGAATAAACAACTATGTAAACCATTTTTAATCTAACATATGGATAGATCTTGAAGCTTTAAAGATTGATAAGATTGAATCTATTTTGATTCCCTATGTAATCAACATGTAACCAATGAGAAAAATGGAGGGAATTGAGCTCTAAAATTAGATGAATCTCAATCATAGATTCATACCTAACCCTAAGCCACCAAACTCTTTTTAAAGGAAGACAAAGCCCCATAGTTCAGAGAATGTGAATACATGTGAGGAATAGATGCTAGCAAAGTTTGAAGGAAGAGAAAAGGGGTGAATTGATTAGGTTGAAGTTGAATTAGAATATAGAATTGTAGAATCAATTAGCAGAACAAAGGATCAAGATTACAATAGTTTGATATTATATCAGAGAGGATTGAGATGAACTGAATAAGGATCTAAAATCAGCAATATCAGATTGTAAGTGTTTGAGATCAAACATTCTACTGTACTTTCTAACAGCTGTATCAACAGGATGAAATCCTTGTATCAAAGTTGATTTAACAGTCATAGAGAAATCCTTTAATAGGGTGACATTCAAAGTGAGTGTTCTAAATTCCTTTAGCTAGACACACTTATAATAGGGTGTTAAAATTCTTTAATAGGGTAGGATTTAATAATTCTTTGTAAGCCTTTAATAGGGCAAGCCTTTCATAGGGCAGATCATGAGAATGTTCAAAGCATGTAACTTTAATAGGTGAACTTTATTGCTTTAGTAGTGAAGAATTATGGGTTTCATCCCCACCCCAATTTTACCTTCTCATTGGAGGGTTTTTGGGTAATCATATCTAGTGTCAAGTGTTTATGTGTTTGCATTTTTTTTACATGTTATTTCTATATGTTAATGCATGCAATATAAAGTTAAAAGTTTTAGATGTTAAAGTTTAGTACTTTTGATTCACCACCCCACGCCCCCCCCACCCCCAAGAAGTGTACTTCCCACTTATAAATTCCAACATACTCTATAGAGATAAGAATCAAAAGATGATGGATAAATGTATTCAAGAAACTTTTTGAATTCAATTTTTGCTGATAATTTTTTTTGTCACTAATGCCAAAGGGGGAGATTGTTGACATATCAATCAAGTTTTTTATTAGTGACATACACTTATTGTATAGTTAATAGTGTTAACCAAGCATTTCAGTTACTACCAAGTTCTACAGTTGCTATCGAGTCCTTTGGACAACTTTCAATGTGTGTTGAGCAGTTACAACTAGCGTGAAGATCAATAATGTAAATCGAACATCTCATTGTATGCCGAGTTTACTAGTGGAAATTGAGCTGTGTAGTGCTTACAAGTTTACAGTTAATTTAATGTGAGTCCAATGTTAACCAAGCTCCTTAGTGTTAACCAAGTGATCCAATTTATATCAATCTCGAAAAGGAAGCATTGATCAAGTCACACAGTGTGAAACAAATGATTCAATTTATATGCCAAGTTTCACAGTATTCACCAAGTCACCAATGCAGATCAAGTTCAAGACTACATGGAAGTGATCGGTATGGACTGAGATTCTATATCTATTAAGTGCATGACGATGCCAAACATTGATCTAATGGATGCCAAGTATCAGAACCTCACCAAGTCAGTCTTTAGAACTTGAGTATCTACATTTGAGTCAACTTTGTAATATTTGTGTAAACTTGTATTGTGGCTGACTTTGTAATTGTACAATTGGATTGGTATATATGTAATGAATTGTATCATATCCAACTGTGCGAAAGAAATGCATTGTAATCGAATATAATCAGAGAATAGAAAAAAGAGTGAATTACAAAGGCTACAATAGTATAAGGACCAACAAAGATATGTCTATCACAACAAGGTGATTTGTACATAAAGGAATCTCATTCAACAAACCAAGTTGTAGATTAGAGATTAGCTACTGCTTCATCCTAATAGGTGGATTAGTCAAATTCTTTAACAAGGTAGACCTAATAATCTTATGTAAATCTCTTTACCAAGTGCATACTTCATTGTATGTTTGTAAATCCTTTAACAAGGTGGACCTAGTAGTCCTTATTGCTCCTAACAGGGAAGATCTTTAGAAATGATCAATGTAATCCTTAATAGGCCAAATTTATATTGTAGTACTAAATTCTGTGGGTATCATCCCAACCCTAGTTTTACTTTTATTTAGAAGGTTTCTAGGTCATAAAATCTATGTGTCAAAGTGTTATGTATGCTTTCATATTTTTAGTTTCTTATGCATGCAATTAGATCAGAATATATGCAAATTTTTAATTAGGTAATTAAAGATAGAAGTTTTAGAGTTATTGATTCACCCCTCCCCTCTTAGTAAATTTTCCTTTCATAATATTTCCAATAGAAGGATGTTTTTCACATGGTGTCACCCACTAGCATAGACCTTAAAAAATTTACCCACAAATACATCCGTAATGATTAGTGTAATTTAGTTGAGAAGCTTCCCAAGATTGACATGTATTAAATAGGCCTAATACCCACATTAGAAAGGCTTGGGATGTTCAATATAATGTTTATGATTATTTCCAAACTCATGTAATTTAGGTTTTTACCTATTTATCTAGGCTTTGAATATTCCATACATTGACATTGTTTCTTTAAAAGCTCACTAAAAGACATTTCATTAAGAGATCCATCACAAGAAAGTTGTATAGTTTCAACCACTATAACCATAAGTATAAGGCAATAATACCAAATTGTAAAATGCACATTCAAGAATACCAACCTAAAAGGAACAAAAAATTACTTCGTTATAAATGGGGAGATTTTTTAATTGTTCAACATAATATTAAGAAAATACTAGGCCTCATTGACGAAACATGCTCATATCAATTAGTCTAAAATAAAAATATCTCCATTAAATAAATATAATATTGAGGGATAGTTTGATATGACATTTCCATCTCTCTTCCTAAATGTAGCTTCTCTACACATACAACTTGTTGGCAATTTGGCTAGGTAGATGGATGAGTGTTGTCATTTATGGAAACATATAATTTTTGGTATTTCATTATGTAATCAGAGATAGAAAATTGTCTAAGTGTTGGATAGTTGGTAGTAGCACAAAGATAGATTCGATATGTACAGATGAAAAAGTATAAGTTAGCACATGCATAGTTAAGGATTGATAGATGACAGTGTCATGATGATGTATGTCATTGCATAAACATATACAAATAGTACGATGTTAGTTATAGAAGAATTACTAGTACAAGTAATTAACAGAGTAGAAAAAAGAATGATAGTAAAATGAATTGTATGACTTAAGGAATTATTTTGGTAACAAAATAATTACTTAATCATGATGGGCTGAAATCCTATATGTTGACCTTGAAGCTATTTTATAATTAGCCAAGCACGTGGAAGCTTCAAGGCCGACTAATTAGAGTTTTGATAATTTGCAAGGTATAAGTAAAGATCATATCTTTTGCAACTAATGAGAAGTTAAAATGTGATTCAAACTACTATGAAGGAAGTATATGTGATATGGGAGCCTTTTATGATGCAAAATCTAATGTATGATCAAAGAAAGTGTGAGATACAACAATGAGACAATATTCTATGTATATCTATTCTTGTGAAGAAACATATTTGTATATTGCATGTTAGGGCAGTGGGCTCTTCTTGCATACATTGTATTTGATCTACCAACTCCTAATAGGGTTTAAGAAAATCCTAAAAGGGTTAAGGATTCTAATTGGGCCTAGTACTCCAACAAGGACCTAAGACACTATATGTATTTGAAAGACTTCTAACAGGGTCAATATCCTTATCAAGATTCTTTTGTTTTTTTGGATTATCTTGTGGGTATCATCCCCATTGGGGTTTTCCTTGGCTAGGGTTTTCCTAGTTACCAAAAAATGGTGTTATGAGTTCTCTATGTGTATGGTTTTATTTATTGTTCATCATTCTTGGTTTACTTTCATACACAATTTATGGAGTAGTTAACACTATTTAGTTGTGGACACAAGTTTACAAAATAATAGTTCACCCCCCTCTCATTATTATCTATTTCCAACATAACCACACCATAATGAAGTAAAAATATATGAGTATATACTACACTTGATGAGATCCCATGACCAAAGATTTGGGAGATGCCCACTTTTTTAATATTTTTCTCAAGCTTGTTGTAATTTTTGTAATGTTGTTTTGAAGAAAACATACTTGTCACCCTTGAAGTCCTATGGTCACCTTGTAGAATCTCCTAGAATCAAATTGGCCAAAGAGGTGATGCACTTTAGCTCTTCCATCATAGACTACAACTATATTAAAATAAATATCATGTTGATTTAAAAAAAACTATGAACAAATAGGGTCTCCCACCCTTTTCTTCACATTATGTATAGCATACTGATACAAGATGGCCTACAATTTTTACTCTCTAATAATGTGTTTCCCAAATGATAAAAGATAAGAAACACTTGGAAAAATAGACAAATAATCCCTATGTCACATCATTGTTTGTAAATGAATAATTCACAATCTTTCACAAGGAATTGATTTAAAAACTCATCAGTGCAAGATACCACTGGTGACAACATAGAAGATTATGATTATTCTCCCTTTCACTGACAATTCTGACTTCTACTTTCAATAATTTGTTAATGTACACATTAAAATATAGATATGACACTAGCAATTGCACCTTGGTGTGGTAGGTCATAGTTTTGTCTAATGAGTAATAACCAATTTTGTTGGATTATTAATTTTGAAAAGTCTTTTGTATACTAACTGTTTTATTTGTTTGTGTCTCTAATTAGTTTTAAATATTAATATTTTTCTTAATCAAGGTATTAAGTTTGTGTTATGAATATATTGTGTGATGAGTCTCAATTTTCCTAAATATTGATTTAAACTTCTTAGAAGTAATATTTCAAATAATACTTATTTTACAATAGATGTTGAGCTAAAGGGATTTGTTAAAAGTTATGGATTCTTGAGAGTGAAAGGGGTTCCTTAAAATAAAATGATGTAATATATGTACTACACTTAATTATTTTTGTAAATTATTGTGTTTTTTTTTTTATAATTTTTTTTTTTTTGTAGATGATTCCCATGTCTTCTAGCTGCTACAGAACTATTTATATAAAGGAAGGAAGGCCTTTAGAAGCTATATATATAGAATGCTATAATTTGCAATGAGAATAATAATCTCTCTCTAATTTCTTCTATTCTTATCCTTTATATTTTTCTATTTATCCCTCTCTACATCCCTTTCTATCTCTAGATATCGCTATCTCTCTCTCAATTTTTCCTTTTCCTACATCTCTCCTCCTTTATATATTTATCCATCCATGTTCCTCTCATTTTATCTCTTTCTCTATTTCTAAAATCTACCTAGATATTGGGGAGTACTTTCTCATAATTGCCCTCTTTTCTTGGCATGTATTTTGGGTGTTTTTTAAAAGTGCTTTTTGTTGCAAAGTGTGGTATTTTTGTAGAGGTTCATTTATTCATTTTTATAAAAAGATGGGTGGCAAGTTGAGGAAGAAGGAGCCTACAAATTGCAAACACTAGAAGGAGAAGGCTTTGGTATAGGAAATCCTTAACAAAGGTAAGGTTACTATATACCTTGAGGTATCACATGACTTTAAACCTCATATCAATAAGGAGTTATTTAAGAATTGGCCTTAGGGCTCATACGAAAAAAAGGGAGTAGGCAAGTTCTTCATGAAGCTAATTCTGTTAATTGATGAATATTGTATGGAGAATGATATGAAGTCATCTCGTTTGTGGGGAAAACAAAGAAAAATTTAGGGAAGTACACTCTAGATAATATACTCATAACATGATAATTAAGGAGATAAGTGAAGAGGGTATGAGAATTGAGTCAAATAGTGACTTAGAAGGTGATGAGGATTCTATGAAGATGAAGAAAATTAAGAAGCATAGGAAGGAAGGTAGAGTTAAGAGAAGAAAGATGGATGTTAGACTTGAAGAAGCCTCAGATCATGACAAAGTTCGTTTGGAGAAAGGGAAGGATGACAATGAGGAGAGGGAGACATAGAGTGGGGATTGCAGTTTAGACAATGAGGTGTATTATGATAATTAGGGTGATCCCTTGGTTAAATTTGGTGGCATGGGAAGTAATATGGGTTCTTAGTCGAGGAAAAAGGAACAACCTATGTCTTTGAACTCCTCTATGGATGAAATCAACCATGTTAATGAGAACTTGTTGACCTCTAAAGGTAGACATGAGAAAGGTCTTCTCATGGTCACCATATCTGACAAAAAAAGTATATGAACTCTTCTCTTATTACTATGAAACAAAAACTGATAATGCAAATCAAAAGGTTGAAGATGAGAAATAGACCTTGGATGGGGAGAGAAAGTTAGTGCCTGATGATGCCTAGGAGGACATTGACTATCTTGACCTAACACTATTGATGGGGATAATGATGAAGGAAGACTAGTGGGAGAATATTGTTCCTCCAAAAAGCCAAATTGATTCCTAGCTTTACAATAAGATCATCTCTCTAAAGAAAAATATTAGGGCTTTACATGACACCTTATAAAATGAGACAACCAAAAGAATTGAATTGGAAAGTAAAGTTGGGAATATCCCTGAGAAATGCATGGCCTGTGAAGTAGGGTTGAGATAACTGGATAAGTATAGTGGACAACAAATAGACATAATTACTTCTATCCTATACACAATAGTGATGAGTATTGGAAAGAGAAGAAATGAGGAAATAATTTCCCCTATCGTTCGATTGTAGAAGAATTCCTTCTGCAGGTTGTTAATACTGGTAGAGAATTGGCTAAAGCTATGAAGCAGCTGGTGTAAGTTTGCTCCTTTTTTTTTTGCAGGTTGGGGTTGCTGGTTTTGGCTCTTTTTGTTGGATGTTTTGCAATTTTTTTTCCTGCTTTCTTTATTGTATATTTGACTATTTTACTATTTGCATGTAGAGGAGACTTGGCAGTGTAATTGTAATATCCCAGTCTTCTCAAAAGTAACCTTATTTGAATATTAGGTGAGGAGGCTTTCAAATTTTTTTTCTTAACAATGATGATTTCAATTTTTGCACATTAATATTATTCTAAATTTTATTTTATATCTATTTTTAGGAAATGTCTAAATATAGGTATATAATGATAAATGATATGATTTGAGTGAACTAGTTGTTTCTATTTCATATATATTTTGAATTTTATTTGATTTGATTATACATGCATTCTTACATTTATCTATTTTATTATCACATTTAGTAATGATATAGCTTTTTTTTTAAAGTCATTTTCCATTTAGATTTTTGGGTTGTTAACTTCCTTTGCGTTGTAATTTAGACAAACTATACCCATTTTCAATGGATATTGATGTTGTCACCAGTATTGAAGGGCATCAACTACATTTATTTAGTAGTGGAGATTATCTTACCCATCATTTGAAAAAAAGGAGCTCATTCTAGGAAGAGACAACACTAATACACTCCAATTTGGCACAATGAAAAGAGAAAAATGTGTGTCTTAGGTGCTTTTTTTTTTTTTTTTTTTTATGTCTTTTAACATGGCTTAACCAATGTGTTTTGCCTTCATGATTTTTTATCTTGCAACCTAAGAAGAAAATTACCAATATGGGAAACTCAAAATTTCAAATAAAGAAGTAGAGCAAAAGACCTTATATCCCACAAAGTGAGAAATTATAAATTACAAAATTAAAGTCGAAGCAAAGGTATAAATTCATAGTCACAATTTTTTCCTAGACTTGCAAAAATTTCCTTAACATAGAGATCTAATAAAGTATTTCAAGCAATTACACAAGCAAACAAATATTGTTTCCAAACACTAATACCCAATATATATTATCATTATTGTAAATCTGTGCTTAATAACATTTGATTCATTCAAGTGATTGTTCTTATCTTACCACATTTATTTAATCATCTTGAACCTTTCACCCAAGGGAAACTTAATTTTCTTATTATTTTGGTGAAATGTACTAGAAATATAGAAGGATTAATTAGGGGGGAGGAGGGTGAATCAGTTACCACTAAAATAAATCTTAGATTCCTTAGATGTCAACAAAAAAAATTAGACTGAGAAAATTAATTACTGTTGTTAATCCATAAACACACAGAAAATGTTGTAACTCGATAAATGTAGAGTGTGAATTACTTTTGTGAATCCTAAGATGTTATCATTAGTTATTTACAAGCATGAAAGAAATAATATGAAGACATGAGACACTAAGATTTAATGTGGAAAACCAATTTGAGAAAAACCACCAATGTAACCAGTTACTATTTTTCACTCTTCTGAAATGAGCCCTATTAGGAGTCAATACTATTAAAGGTTACAAAACATATTATTAGGTGTGACCCTATTAGGGGATTTAATCACCCTGCTAAGAGTGGCCTTGCAAGAGGTCTTAAGAGAATTCAATGGAATTTCCACCTTCTTAGAGGATTTACAACTGGCTATTAAACCAACTCTATTAAGAGATTTTAGATCACTGCTACAATGGTTAGAGAGTAACAATAAAATGACTTGATTGTGATGCAGCTGAATTGTTGAATCCAGATCTCTTTTCTATGTAAACTTGATCCTTCCTGATCAAATTATTACTTTTATACTCTATAAAGATACCTTCTTATCCTTCAAGTTTTCTTCCTCTCTTTTCTTAATTCAATCAACACACTTGCACACACACTAGAAATCTCAACTTGACCTTTTATTTATATCTTCTAGATTGTCAAGTCGGCCCAAATTCAAATTACAATAACCAATATTCATCACCATAGTTGGCTAGAATCAATACATAAAATAATTAAGCTTCATATGCTAAAACACATAAAATCCTTTGAAAGCCAACCCTACTCAGTAGAAACTAACTTTGGAATGATTCTTTATGTTAACCACCAAAAGCTTGATTAAAACTAAGAACTTGTAGAAATCCTTTGGCAACTGAGTGAACTTGATTATTACTAACTTTGTCCATCTTTTCCTTTGTTAACTGAGTAAGCTTGGTTAACACTCTTTTCTGCCTAAATTCCTTCGATATCTGAGTGAGTTTAGGAGATATTGTCATCTATTCAGAGTAAACCTGTGAATGCTTGGTAGACAAGGAAAACTATCTTTATTGACCAAGTGAGATCGGTAAGCATTGTCTATACACTAACACAATATTTTTTGTAATATCAAAGCCAACACATAATTAATCAATTGTATCCAACAATCTCCCTTTTTGGCATTGATGGCAAAACAACATGTCATAGCATAAGGAAATTTTGAGAACAAGATTCCTTTTGACAGAAATTTTTGCCCTCTTTGATTTTACACAAGAACTTCTTTTTTATGCTGAATTCTTCCTTTTCATAACTTCTTTTCAAACTTCTCCCTCTACAAAATTTTAGAAAATAAAAGATATGACAGAAAAATTCTTCCTCTTTGACAACACATGCCAAAGATAACACGTGCCAAATTTGTATCATTGTACCTTGAGTATTGATTCATATGCAATATTCTCTTGATTATGTTGCATCAACTAATTGATCTTTAACTTGGTTCTGGTTGATGCATCACTAAAGTTTATGTAGTGACCTTCATATAGGGAAATGACCCCTAGCTTACTTCTTAGATACAAGAATGCATCCTTAGGTAATGGCTTGGTGAATACATCTACAATTTGTTCTTTTTTATGGGCATATTCCAATATGATTTCTTTGTCCTACACCAATTCTTTGACAAAGTGATATTTTATAGCAATATGCTTTTTTTTGGAATGCATCATTGGATTCTTTGATATGTTAATTGCACTGGTGTTATCACAATACATGACTACTGGCTCTTTGATTTCAACCTTCATTCCTTCCAACAATTGTTTGAACCAAACAATGTTAGAACAATTCACTACTGCTGCTACATACTCTACTTCTACTGTGGATTGGGATGTGCAGTTTTGGTTTTTGCTTGTCCAAGATACCAACCTTTTACTAAGAAAGAAAGGTCCACCACTTGTGTTTTTTCTATCATCAAGATTTATTGCCCAATCAACATTAATAAATACTTTTAGGTCTAGATTTCCTCCAAGTTTGTACCATGAGCCATAGTCTTTAGTACCTTTCAAATATCTCAACATTCTTTTGATTGCCATCATGTGATTTTCTCTAGGTTTGGTTGAGAATCTTAACACTATCCCAACTGCTAGGGCAATATCAGGCCTTGTATGAAATACATAAAGTAATTTTCCAATCATTGATCTGTATAAGGTCTGATCTACTTCTCTAAAATGATCATCTTTGGTAAGCTTGAGTCTACTACACATAGGGGTACCAACTAGTTTAGAATCTTCCATACCAAACTTCTTGAGTATCTATATTACATACTTGGATTGGGTAATATAGATACCATTTTTGTTCTTCTGTATCTGCAATCCAAAAAATAATTTTATTTAACCAAATATGGACATCCCAAATTATTTATTCATTTATTTTGAAAATGCTTTGCATGGATCATCATTTCCTATAAATAGAGTGTTATCCACAAATATCTCTGCCAACACAATTTTGTTATCTCGTCCCTTGATGTACAAACTACTATTATCATTTGTTCTCTAAAAACCAATATGTATAAAGTAGTTATGTAGTCTTTCATACTAGGCTCTAGGAGCTTGTTTGAGACCATACAGAGATTTTTGTAATTTACAGACCATGTCCCTTTTGTCAGGATCAACAAAATTTTCTAGTTGTTCAATGTAGACTTCTTCATCAAAGATTCCATTCAAGAATGTAGATTTAACTATGAGCAACATATGCAAGTAGGGTCCTAACACCTTCTAATCTTGCAACAAGAACAAAAGTCTCACCATAATCAATTCCTTCTTGAAAATAGCCTTTACACACTAATTTGGCTTTGTTTCTTGATACTTGTCCATCTTCATTCAACTTATTCCTGAATACCAATTTTGTTCCAATCACATTTTTATCTTTAGGCCCAGGAACAAGAGTCCAAGTTTTTTTCTTTCATGTCTGTTCTATTTCATTGTTCATTGCCTCAATCTAGATTTCATTTTCCATAGCATCCTTAACACTTCTAGGTTCAAAATCAACAAGTAAACATGTACCTTTTAATTTTATTCTTGTCATAGTACCTTCTAATTTATCTCCAATAATCTGATCAAGTGCAAGATGCCTTTTGACATACTTGGCCAATACATGTTCTTTTCCTTTTGAATGAATTGCACTGTCTTCATTTTGAATTTCAACTTTAGGCATGGATCATTCAGACTCAATAGGCATTGGCTTGGTAGCTTCAGAATGTGACTCGGGTCCTTGAAACTCAATAGCTATGGAAGACTAAAGAGGTGAAGTCTCTGTATTATTAGATGTGCCTAGCAATGTATCATGTTCAAAGTAAACAAATCTTTTGCAATATTTTGGTTCCCTTTTTCTTTCTTCTTTAGTATTTTTTGCAAATTCATCAATTCTCACATGTGCACTTTCTATGATTTTATGAGTAGACAATTCAAACATTTGTATGCCTTACTTCTACAAGAATATCCTAAGAATATACCTTCATCACCTTTCACATCAAATTTTCCTTTTCTAGACTCTTTCAAGATATAAAATTTACTGCCAAATACTTTTAGGTAAGTTACATTTGGTTTATAGCCATACCATAATTCATAGGGAGCTTTATGTGAGTCCTTCTTTAACTATACTTGGTTCAAGGTATGAGCTATAATTGCACTGAGACTAGCTTTGATTATTTCCACATATTTGGCAATATTTTCATCTTCTCTCATTTTCAACTGATCAAACTATCCTCTAAGGCTTTCTGATTTGGCTCTCCTTACATTATCATCACCACCATAGATGTTCTCTAACTTGTTCCACATATCAAAAATAGTTTTATAGTCTTTGATCTTATCAAATTCATCATATCTGAGAGTAGATGCAATATCAATCATCATGATCTTATGGTTCTTTTTCTCAGCAAGATCTCCAATAGATAATGTACCATTAGGAAGTTTTTTTCTTCATCGAGGTATTTGCAGCTTGAATCACTAATGGTAGCTAGATGAAGTCTCATGAGTCCCTACCATGCTAAAAATTTGTCTCTTTTTAGCTTTGGAATTTCTCTCTTGTAAGACATCTTGATCTTTAGCTTAGGTCCTTGAAACCTTTCCTACAAGCAGCAAATTCTTTGATACCAATTGTTGGAAATATAGGAGTGACTGAGGGGCGGGGGGGGGGGGGGGGGGGGGGGTGGGGGGAGGGGGGGGGGGGGGGGGGGGGTGTGTTGGGGGTGAATTAGTTACCACTAAATCTTAGATCTCTTAGATGTCAACAATAAAAATTAGATTGAAAAAATTGATTATTGTTGTTACTTGGTAAACACACATAAAATATTGTAACTTAGTAAATGCAAAGTGTCAATTACTTTTGTGAATATGAAGATGTTATCATTAGTTATTTGCAAGCATGAAAGAAATTCCATGAACACATGAGACACCAAGATTTAACGTGGAAACCCAATTTGGGAAAAACCACCAATATAACTAGTTACTATTTTTCACTCTTTTGAAGTGAGCCCTGTTAGGAGCTAACCTTATTAAATGTTACAAAACATATTGTTAGGTGTGACCCTATCAGGGGATTTAATCACCCTGCTAGGAGTGGCCTTGCAAGAGGTCTTAAAACAATTCAATGGAATTGCCACCTTGTTAGAGGATTTACAACTAGCTATTAAACCAACTCTATTAAGAGATTTTAGATCACTACTACAATGGTTAGAGAGTAACAATGAAATGAGCTGATTGTGATGAAATTGAATTGCTGAATCCAGATCTCATTTCTACTTAAACTTGATCCTTCCTGATCAAATTATTAATTTTTTGCTCCACAAGGATACCTGTTTATCCTTCATTTTCACTTCTTCTCTTTTCTTCTCAACTCAATCAATACACTTGCACAAACACTAGAAATCTCAACTTGACCTTTTATTTATACCTTCTAGATTGTCAAGTCGGCCTAAATTCAAATTACAATAATCAATATTCATCACCATAGTCAGCTAGAATCAATTCATAAAGTAATTAAGCTTCATATGCTAAAACACAAAAAATCCCTTCGAAAGCCAACCTAGCTCAGTAGAAATTAATTTTGGAATGATTCTCTCTGTTAACCAACAAAAGCTTAGTTAAAACTATGAACTTACAAAAATCCTTTCACAACCAAGTGACCTTGGTGAATACTAACTCTATCCTTCTTTTCCTTCATTAATCAAGTGAGCTCGATTAACACTCTTTTTTTCCTAAATTCCTTTGATGCCCGAGTGAGCTCGGTAGATACTATCATCTATTGAGAGTAAACTTGTGAATGCTCGATAGAAAAGGAAAGCTATCTTTACTAACTAAGTGAGCTCGGTAAACACTGTTTGTCAACCGATATGACATTTGTGTAACATCAAAGACAAAACACAATTAATCAATTATATCCAATAGAAATGATTAACCCTACATGAAACAACATTTCTATAAGGGTTTATATTGGAGTTTTCATAACTAGATTTTTTTGAGTTAAAATCTTAATTTTATATGTAACATTTTTTTTACCTCATTTCATTTTATTCATAAATTCATTCTGGTAGTGTTTGTGTGCTTGTCTATTATCCCTTTTACTAGCCTTACTGATGCTTGACTAACACAACAAATTTTTCTCAGTAGCTGATAATAAAATTATTTTGTAAAATATAATTTCATGTTAATAAATTAAATCATTAATAATATACAGTTTAAATAAAAATTAGGTAAATAGATTAAGGAGTTTCGATAAAATGTAGTGCAAATTAAATTTTAAAAAATAAAAAATACACCAAATTTTCTATCTAGTTGATAGTAAAATTAGTTTTAGAAATATAATTTTATGTTAATAAATTAAATTATTAATCAAGCAAGAGCATACAACACAACGATAACTTGTTAGCCTCTCATGTGGGAGGTCTTGGGTTCAAATCTACTTAACACATAAAAATAATTAATTACAATAAATAACAGTAACTAATTTGGGCTTCAATTCTTTACCTATCAAATTTTATTTATTTATAATTATATAATTTAAATAAGAAATGTTTTAAATTAAGTAATTAATATTTATGATTTTGATGGCTAATTTGACTGATTTGTCAAATCCTACATAGCTAAAATACATGTGTGTGACATGTTTCCAAGTAAAACTATATGGACATAAAGCTTTATAAGAAATTTTGGACAAACCTATTTTTATAGAGCTTGGTGAAAAATCCCCATCTTGACCACAAACCCTTCTACCATTACTCTTTATACTAGGACTAATTATCCTTATCGTATGATGATCACTAGTATCTCATCATTTAGGGCATTGCTTCCTTTCTAATTATCTTTCACCTTGTGGAAAATATCCTAGATATATAGTCATCTTTTGATGCCCACGACTTGTAATATATACCCCATTTTGCATCTCCATACCTTCATTGCTACAAGAACTATCTAGCTACCTGAATTTTTTAAGCAACTTTTGTTTGTTATTCAAAAGAATCAGCCTTGGTTCATTTAAGATCATCAATAGGAATTGCATGATAATTGTGACAAGATGTTTGTAGATATATCTCTAATATTTTATAAGACAACAAAATGGCATCTATCTACATCGATACTTGATATCCACCTTCATAATTACTCCATCTTCTTACGATTGACTTAATTTTAAGGCTTGAGTGATGTGAAATGGAACCTAAATTTAAAATCTTTTCAAGGGATCCCCTTTGGGCTCCATAGCACCAATTTTTTAGATCTTGTACATACCAAGGATCCATTTGTGTAGAAAAAGGGATGATGAAGCTCTATTCCTTCTAATCACACTATGCATGATCTTTTTTTGTTAACATAATTTTGTTTCAGACTACTATCAATTTATGAGCTAGGGTTTCATCTATTTAATTTACTATTTTCCCCAGGATTTGATATTTTTAATATGGCTATATAATGGGTGAAAGTACAAAGCTGTATCACCTTTTAGGCCGACTAATCAGAACAACTAAATATCAGTATTTCTATCTAAAAATCTTTTTTTTTTCAAACATATGATCTTTTTAAATTTATTCTAGCTAAGTTATGTATGGTCTCACACTTTTCTAATCAGAAATGTCTATTAAATGCATGTTTTACAGTAGTTAGTATCAAATTACCAAAGAGATTAGATTATTTCAAAAAACTGACGATTCAATAACTTTTACTAATTTTTATGATTTTTTTTTACTAATATATAAAAACCATTTTATAGAGCTCATAGTCAAGAATATTCTCATATAGAGTTCATGGTGTTTTAATTAGATATAATATATTGTAATTTTTTTTTTTTTAAGTACATATTTTAACACTCGAGAAGATGTCAATTTTGAGAAAGAAAAAAATAGTAAATCATATCAGAAAAATTTAAACATTATATTACGTTCTAGAGGAGAGACTCCTCTTAAAGAATCTATAATTTTTCTTCTGGTTGGAATAGATTTATTTTCAAAAATGTGGTGGGAGATGAAAACTATCAATTTGAATAAGTTGAAATTTGAATAGTTATAAAAGAGAAAATATAGGTCTAAAGTCAATTTTTATTTTTGATTGTTCTATCTACATATATTATCTATAGCATAATTTGAGATCAAAAGGAAATAAGTTTATTTCCTTGTGTTTTTGTGGTGGGAAGTAGACCCCCAATTTTTAGCATTTTTTGGCAACTAAAAAGTTATCTTTAAAAAATAGGAAAATCTATCATTTCTTTTTGCAAATAATTTTTGAAAATTATATTCCTAAACTTCATCCATTTCTACACATTTCATTAGTTTACTTCATTTTCAAATTCTAAATAATAATACAAGATTTATGTCATTGAAGTTGAACAGTTATACTTTTGTTAGCCTTTTCTTTTGTAAAAGGGTGACACAGTTTTTTACTTTTTCCCATATAGCTTGCATCCATGAGATAGATGACACTGACACCTCTATAGGTTGTGACAATCTTGGAAATGTACCTAGCAAGATTTCAATACAAGGTTGATTTTTGCATTGTTATCTTATACTTCATATTTTCTTAGATCTACAAACAATTTAAACCTTTGACGTGCACAAATCATCAATTGCATTTTGATATTTGGTGGATGACATTGGGCTTAGGTGATATTGATATCTCAATAGATAAATTACATTTTGTCTTGGTTGGCCATTGTGATTTTGAAGCTTGTGATGAAGCCTTTTGTTCCATATTTTCCTGCTATGTTCGAGCATGTGTGTCTTCATACGGGTGGAATAGTTGTGATCAATGAGATTACAAGTAATTTGAGGTTGAGTGATTATGGTATAGAGCATATCTACATGACACTTCACAGATTTGGGAACACTCCTAGTAGTTCTATGTTTTATGAATTGGCTTATTTCGAGGCAAAAGAATGAATTAAGGAAGGAGATAGAGTTTGCATGATGGCTTCCAAGACTGGATTTAAGTACATTAGTATTATCTAGAGAGCTCTTAGTGATTTCTTGCATGCCTCAAATACTAATCCTTTGTTTGATTGTATTCATAGGTATCCAATCAAAAATTAGGGTTCTAGATTTGTATGGAGATTGGAGTGATTATGTTTTTAAATGGGCTCTTTGATTAGTTAGAGATCTTTTAGAATAATGGATGTGAATGAATTTGGCTTGGGTCTTTCCTTCACTAGGGAACTGCAATTGTAGGTAGATGGCTATCTTGTTGACATTACATGATACAATTATTGATAACAAAGAGCATTCTTTTGTATGAAAGAGGCTTTGGCTCTACATCTTTTGAATAAAGCGTGAAGTTAGAGGATAATTAATTTAACTTGCTCTATATTGTTGATCTCTATTGTATTATCCTATTGAAACCTCCACAAAAGCTAATGAAAAATTTATGCTAGTTGATAAGAGCCTTTTTAGTGTATATGGAATGTTTGTGGATTGAATGATGTGTAAAATTATTATAGGCTTTTGGATTGTGTTAAAAGGATGCAATAATGTATTAAAGGATGCAATGTCACTTGAGGGACATTGGGAGGGACATTACAAATGGACAACCACCATACCACCTTTGGTCTCCAAAGCAAGTTATCGAGGTGAAGTTGGATTAGTTTCCATATTCTTTTAAGAAGCTAACACTCTTTGAGTATCTTGGTTTAAAAGTATTTCATAACTGTTAAAAACTAATCTAATACAAGGGACATAGATTTGACACATCTTACAAATGTTTGTAAATGGCTATTTATAATCATTTGTCATACAAGTGCCAATTGATATCAATGTATCCTTTATAGATCTGGCATCTATGTGGTGCACATTTTTGTTATCAAAGTAATATATTTTGGTTATCATTCACATATAATTGTCTATAAGGTTCTATTCTCAAAACTTTAAATCTATTTGAATTACGATAGCATTTATAGTAGCATACTAAACAATGGCATCATTTTGCATTGCCTAAAACCAATAGATTCACATAGTTAGTTTCCATGTAATCATAGGTTAATATTGAGCTTCATTTGGTTTGAGAATAGTTTAATATTCACTACTAACCAGGACCAACCATGTGAAGGTGGAAGCTCATTTGGCCCCACACCCCCCCAACATCTAAATTCCCTGTTAACATCTAAAATCTTTAGGAAAGGATCAATCTTTAAAGTACAAAAAAGGTTCCAAACCTACAAAAGTGACATCAATTTCCAATCTTCTGGTGAATGTCATTTTTTTATTACATCCAAAATAAGATTTTGCAACTCTGAATAAAGAATTCACATGCAACTATGTTCTATATGATGGACAATAGGCAGAGCTGAAAAAACCCACCATGTTTACATTTATTTAATAGGTCTATGCAAACCTCTAAGAAAAATACAAAATTGTTGGGTTTTTTCAGCTCCACTTGATGTTGTACGCATATGAATTGAGATTTCATACTAAATTATGATGTCCTTCTACATTTCCTAAAACCGATAGGTTCACATAGTTAGTAGTTATACAATCATAGGTTAATGTTGAGCTTCACTTGGTTTCGAGAATAGTTTAATATTCTCTACTAATCAAGGCCAACAACACAAAGGTGGAAGCTCATTCCCCCTTGCCCCAACATCTAAATTCCCCCTTAACATCTAAAATCTTAGAGAAATGATCAATCTTTAAGGTACAAAATAAGGTTCTAGACCTGTAAAAGTGACATCATTTTCTCATCTTTTGGTTTAAGTCATTTTTCTATCACATCCAAAATAAGAATCTACCACTCTGAATTGAGAATGCACATGTAGCTACATTCTATATCCATGGACAATAGTCACAACCAAAAATATGCAACACAATTACATTTATTTAATAGGCTTGTTAAGTTTTCAAAATTATAGATGATGGTGAACATTATAACTCTAGCTGCTATGGCCAAGAGAATGTCCTCAACAAGCCAGCACATAGAAAGTCTTGATTTTCTTGCATGCTAAGGACATTAACCTTGCCTATAAGAGTCAAATTTATTATATTTGTGATGATCTATAACTTATAATACCTCTAAAGAAATGCAAACCTATTGCATTTTTCAGCTGCACCTAATGTCATATGCATATGAATTGAGATTGCATGTTAAACTATGACCTCCTTCTGCATTGCTTGAAACCAAGAGATTCACATAGTTAGTTGTCACGTAGTCATATAAGGTTAATGTTGAGATTCACTTGGTTTCAAGAATAGTTTAATGTTCTCTAATAATCAGGGCCAATCACATGAAGGTGGAAGTTCATTCCCCCCTCGAAGCATCTAAATTCCCCATTAACATCTAAAATCTTTAAGAAATGATCAATCTTTAAAGTACTTGGAATGTCCTCATTGCCTCCTACTACTCTCAAGGAAATTCCATCTTTATTTCTCATAAGAAATTCATCACAATTCTTTAGTAATTTTTGTATATCTAACATGGGTACATCTTGTTGAAGTTGATGAAAGATCAACCCCATAGCTCCCAAGAATCACCTACATGCAAACACCTATGATAGAAAGAGAGAAGCAAAATCTATGGAGGATGGAAAATAGATGACACATTCTTGATGAGCGGAAAAATAGATTACTATTATCAAAAGTGAATGAATGAAAAATTACAAAGAGAGATTGTCCTTATAAAAGGAGATCAAAACCCTAACAAGTAATTAACCTAGGTTGCATAATAATAATTAATAAAAGAATTAATTATTATATGTCTAAATTTTAGCTTAAGTAAACTAGAGATAATAAGTGACTTAATAATTAAATCAAAATGATTTAATTAATAAGAAAATATCTTATTACTCTAGCACCCCCCTTAAGATAAACTTAGAGAGTAGCTAAAAACCTAGAAACTACTACTGAAAGAATATTTTGGCCTTGGCAATAAGGCCTGATGAGGTACCCAAGCACAATCAAATCTCTAAAAGGAGGAGAAATAGAGAAAACCACATGGGAAAAACCCTACTCCAAAAAGAGATGGAAAGAATGTGATGAAGGGTGCTCCCTTTAATACCATAAACACATAATAAAAACAAATAAATAATAGCAAATGCAAGAACTAAAATATGGACTTCTTATTATCATTACAAATACAAAATTGCACAATTCACAAGTACAATATGCTAGCCCACATGGTCACCTTCATTATAATAATTTGCAAGACTAAGATGTGAACTACCACCTAGAGCTATCATAGATAATGTTTGGGCCTTTCTTATATAGGTAATTTTATGTCATCCGAGAAGGTTCTACATGCTCAAACTTAATACCCAGGGCCGATAGACCCTAAAAAAACTTATAGAGTTGGCCAAATACATCCTTCAAAATTATTTTAGAAATTTTAGGTAGCCTAACTTTGGAAGGCCATAACTCTTGAATCGTTTCTCTGATTGGCTATTATAACCACTTTTCATAAACATGAGCTCCTTATCTACATGCTTGAAACCATGTAAGTGCCCTTTTGTCAAATTTTTAGACCTCATCCAGGCACTCTAAGGCCTCCAACAATGAGCCTAAAGGTTTTCCTACAAATGTTTCCACCAAAAATCTACAATAACTTCTTTGATACTTAAGCAAGAGCAATGAGATTTTTATGGTAGGCTTATAATTCTAAAATGAACCTTCATGTATAAAATGAGAACATTATGAGCTCATATGAAAAAATTACTAAAAATAGCAACCCCCTGTCTACTAGTCCTTATTAAAATAGAAAAGACTGAAAATATAATATTTTTGGGTGATGCAAGATTGCTCTTACACTTAAGATGCTCCTACATCAAACACCAAGGGTAATTTGAGAAGTGACTTTGTCATGTCTCAAGTGTTTAGAGGAAAACCAGGAAGGTTAACCTCCTCCCTTACTAACCATGACGAATCCTCTACTAGCCTCCCTTTCCATTTGACCAAGTATTCCTCATAAGTTTTGTTCCTTGTACTTTTTCCAAAATGACTGTCCAATATCTCCTAAATCTCCTGTGTAGTTGAATTAGTTGTTGGAATACTCCATTGTGCTTCTACAACTTCATCTCCATCACCTCCTTCATAATACTCTATCAATCTAAAATATTAAATACTAATAAAATATTCAATTTAGCAAGCAACTCCACTTCATAGGAATTTCTAGAATCATGCCTTTTCACTATCTTGCATGGTCCAAACTTCTTTATCTTCAGCTTATTATATGTACCCACTAGAGAATGCTCCTTTATCAAATAAACCATGACTTCATCTGCAATCTAAAATTCCTTATACCTCATTTTCACACTTGCCTTAGCCTTATACTATATATTCATCTTTATGATGTGCTTCCTCACCTTCTCATGGATGTTCTTAAAATGTTTAGCAAATTCTTCTACTTCAGCACTACTTATCTCTCCTTTATCCAACTGTCACAATTCATAAGCATTTTTTAGACTACTCTCATATGCAATATGGAATGGTGATTTACTAGTACTCCTATTGATAGAATTATTATATGAAAATTCTACCATTGAAAAAATCATATCCCATCCTTTTGGTTTGTCCCCTACCAAACACCTTAGCAAATTCCCCAAACTCTTATTCACAACTTTTGTCTGTCCATCAGTCTTTGGATGATGTGATGAATTGAACTTCAAATATATCTTAAACTTATTCCACAATGTATGCAAGAAATGCCCAATGAAATTAGTATCTCAATCTAAAATTCTACACTTTGGCAAACCATGTAGTCTCACCACTTCTTTGAAAAACAACTTTTCTACATGAACGACATCACTAGTCTTCTTGCAAGGAATGAAATGTGTCATCTTTGAAAACCTTTCAACCACCACAAAAATAGAATCATACCCTTTCTATATCCTTGATAAATCAAGAATAAATCCATGCTGACATCCTCCCACAACTTCTCTAGTACACATAATGGCTAATACAACCTCGTATTCTACTTCATTTCTTTCACCATTTGACATACTTTGTAATTTTGTAAAAAATTCTTCACATCTTGTTGTATTATGGCCAATAATAATTGTCAACAACCAAAGCAATAGTCTTATCTCTGCCAAAATGTACAACCAATCCTCTACTATACTTTTCCTTCATGAGATTCTCTCTCATTGAACTTCTAGGAATGCACAATTGGCTTCCTTTAAACAACATACTATCCTGGATCATGAAATTCAACCATTTTTTCATGTCAAGTGTAATAGGTTCTGTATAAGCTTTCCATGCTTCACCAAAATTAGGATCATTTGGATATAAAGTACTAAGTTCTTTGAACCCAACCACCTCTATCTGCATTTTTGTCAACAAAAAATGTCTTCTAGTAAGAGCATCTACAACTTTGTTAGACTTCCCACTCCTGCATTTCTAAACAAATGTATAACTCTATAAAAACTTAACCCACTTCAAATGCCTTTGGTTTAATTTTCCTTGACTAGTCAAATATTGTAGAGCTTGATAATTAGTATACAAAACAAATTTCTTAGGAAGAAGATGGTGTTTCCACTTGTTCAATGCTTGAACTATAGCACAAAATTCTTGATCATAAACATAATATTTTCTTTTTTCATCATTCAAATTATCACTAAAATAAGTAAAATGTCTACCTTCTTAGCTCAAGAAAACTCCTATTATAGTATCACTAGCATCATAGTCTACTTAAAACACCTTGTTAAAATTAGGAAGTGTTGAAACAGGCTGCTCAATAACTTTCTGTTTCAATATATTAAAACTCTTATCTTCTCCTATAGTCCACTTAAATGCTTTCCTATCCCCTCTCATTATTTCAATCAGGGCTTTACAAATACTGATAAAACCTCTTATGAACTTTTGGTAAAAAATAACTAGTCCATGAAAGATCTTAACTTCATCACACTCCTTGGAGTAGGCCATTCAAGGATAGCCTTAACTTTCTCTGGGTCTATTTTTAGACCTTCTACTAAGACTACAAACCCTAGGTACACTAACTCCTTCTTTACAAAACTGTACTTCCTCAAGTTTATCAACAACTTTTCTTCCCTCAACTTATCAAACACCTTTCGAATATGAATCAAAATGCTCTTCCAAGTGCTTACTAAAGGAAAAAATATCATCTAGGTAAACAATGAAAAAATTACCCAAAAACTCCTTTAGTAACTCATTCATGACCCTCATGAAAGTGTTCAGTGCATTGGTTAGCCCAAAAAGTATGACTAACCACTCGTACAATCCTTCTTTTGTCTTGAAAGTAGTCTTCCACTCATCACCTTCTCTAGTAAAAATCTAAGGGTATCCACTCTTTAAGTATATCTTTGTAAAATACTTAGCCCCACATAAATAGTCCATAATATCATCCATCCTTGGGAATGGAAATCTGTACTTGATTGTGATCTTGTTGATAGCATGAGAATATACACACATCCTCCATTCTCCATTTTCATTTGGTTTTAATATAGATGGTATAACACATGGACTTAGAATCTCTCAAATCAACCCCTTCTACAACAATTCATGAACTTGTCTATTCAACTCTTCACTTTCTACTGGTGTCATTTTGTGCACTGCCTTGTTTGGAAAACTGGCTCTTGAAACCAAATCCATTTGGTGACTGATCTTCCTCATTGGGGGCAGTCCATCAGGTACATTATTTGAATAGGTAGAGAAGAATAAGTCCGAAGAGATGATCAATAAAATATGGAAAGTATCTTCATGGCCTCCAAAAATAGGAATAAAAGAATGTCTATATGATAAATGATCCATCTCACCGAAATGCATAGGTATCTAGCCACTACAATCATGTAGTTCATAGAATCAAATACTGAATACATAGCTCACTCCATTGAACCAAGAAAGAATTAGATCAACCATAACCCCCCCCAAAATGTTGAGAGGTAAGACATGAACACTAAAACTAAATGCAATATCTCTTGCTTAATGAAGAACTGAGAACATCAAGAGTGCAAAAGAAGTACAAACACTTATAATGGCACATGTCATTAACACATTATGAGGCTAATTTCATGGAAGGAACACTCACTTGACAAAAGAAGATGGTGAATATGGCCAACATGAAACCCACCAAGGGACTTTATAATGTAGTGCAATTATAACAAACCACAAAGATGTGAATGATCCTGAAATGCAATAGAGTGGCACTATATCTCAGTGCGTTTGCAAAAATACTACCAAAGGATGTCAAAAAAGATCAAAAGAGACATTGATACAAGAGATTTCACAACCCATGACAAATCATCTAAAGAGATATAATCAATCCCCAGACTTGAAACAACCAAGATATCCATCTAAATGCAAAAAAGCGAAAACAAAAAAATAAATGGGATGTGCCTAGAGCAGAATCTGGAAAATAAAATGTCTCAAGATATGTCTCCTAGAGTGCAAAATAGAACTTATAAATTTGATTCATAAACTAGAAAACAAATAGCATTAAAATTCCAAATAAACTGTACGATCACGACGGGCTAGGAATCAACTTTCTAATACTTATTTCAGATCAAAACATGGAGTCTAGATGAGCAAGTTATGGCCAAAAAACAACATGCAAGTCAAAAAAGTTTTGGAAAAGAAAAAGAAATTTTACTACCTTGGGATCTGTTTCAAATGTCTTGAAAAGTGTACCCATTAGCACTATAAATTACCTCAAGAAGCATGTCAATTCTGTACCAAAACTATCTCAATTTGTGTGCCCAAAAAACTTGATTTACATTCCCAACAAAATCTTGATTTTTGTACCAAAAATCTCAAATTTTATGCCTCAGGAAATGTGCAAAATTATCAATTTTTGAACAAAAAATCTCAATTTGCATGCCAAAAATCCAAAATTGCCATCTGGACAAAATTAGAAAAATCACTACCTCATGAAATGTGCCCAATTTGGGAGCAATATTTTTTAGCCTCAAATTCTAACTATGTCCAAATTGGATGTATTTTATTAAAAGAATAATGGTTTTTGGGTGCTTTGAGCTCAATGGTGATATTCGTTTCGGCTCAAAGTGACCCAAAAATTAGTGACCCCCCAAATTTAATATAAAATAATAGTAAAAAATGAAACCCTCTGAAAGAAAAAATATAGATCTAAAAGTCGGGCCAAAATTTTAATAAACATAATAGGGGCAGGAAGATTTGGAGCTCTGATACCATGTTGAAGTTGATGAAAGATCAACCCCACAAGTCCCAAGAATCACCTGCATGCAAACACCTGCCACAGAAAGAGAGAAGCAAAAAGTATTAAGGCTAAAATTCCCAGATCCATAGATGAGACATTCTTGATGAGCAAAAAGTGAGATTGCTATTATCAAAAGTAAATGAATGAGAAATTACTAAGAGAGATCATCCTTATGAAAGGAAATCAAAACCTTAACAAGTAACTAACCTAGGTTGTATTATAATAATTAATAAAATAATTAATTATTATATGCCTAAAGTTTAGCTTAAGTAAACTAGAGATAATAAGTGACTTAATAATTAAATCAAAATAATTTAATTAATAAGACAATATCTTATTACTCTAACACATCCAAGGATGTCCTCATCTCCTCCTGCATAAAATGAATCCAATATTACAAAATGCCCCCTAAGAAATAATAGTTTAAGTGAAATAAACACATGAAAAATGAGAGAGAGAAAAGAGGAATCTACTTACAAATAGGTATTGCTATTGCATTTGTGGCCATGCTACTTTTGTGTGAGTTTTATATTTTTTTGTTGTGTTAAGATCTCTTTTTTTATATACATACATACATAAATAGGTACACACATGTATGTCTGTGTGTGTATATACACATACATACATACATACATACATATATAGAGATCACAAGGGCATGACAACAAGATGAAAAGATCACAAGGGAGTGACAAAATAATATAGGGATCACAAGGGCACGACAACAAAATCCTAGATTTCCACTAATCTCCACAATCCACAAGATCTCTTTGTATAAATACATACATACATACATATAAATACATACATATATACATATATACATAAATACATAAATACATACATACATATATAAATATACATACTTACATCATTTTCATTGTTTAGAGGTAATGACATTGTGGCAGATGCTTCTACAAGGGAATGAGCCTTGTGATTATGACATTTACACAAAAGAAGAACTTTCTTTTTCAACTCCTTACACTCAACTCTTCAATGAAGTTATTCTTCTAGTAGTGAGAATAGCTTCTACAAATTCCTAGGAGCTAAGGGACCCTAAATCTATGTTAAATTTTTTGGAGACATGGGAGAAGTGACTACCCACATCAATACTTCATAGCATTATGGATCATATAGTGATGCCCAAATCAACTACAATAGTAGATACTTGGGATCCTCATAGGGAGAGCTTGCCAATACATGCATGGTTACATCCTTGGCTTCCATTGTTGGGCCAGTGTATGGAGCCTTTATATCTAATCATTCATTAAAAATTGGGGAATGCACTTCATGCTCGGCTTTCAAGTGATGGATCTGCATATGCAATTTTATCACTTTGAAAAACTGTATTTGATCCTGCTAGTTGGGAACAATTGATTGTTCATTTTATTGTACCTAATTGGATGAAAATTTTATAGGAATTTGTAATGAACCCAACTAATACACAACTAGACCAATTTAACTGGGTTATGGCTTGTTTCTTTCTAAAAATATTTGCTATCATATGTTTTTGTAAAAAAATTTACAAACTTTTGTTAGAATTGCTTTAGAATAACTGGGGGTGGGGGTGAATCAATTATTCAAGGTCCAAATGTCCTATTCAAACTTTTCACTAAGTATAGTGAAAACATTCAACTATTCATTCATCCAAACTTTTACTTATCTAATCAGCAAGTTACTGTAAATCAACATGCAAGTAAAACACATAAGAGATCAACACATGACAAGTGATTTACATGGAAATCCAATTTGGAAAAAATATTGACATGACAAGTGATCAAGAACTATTGTCATGTGTTCTTGAATAACCCTAGCTTGAAACTATTGAAATACTGGTGCTTGGCACATACTATGTTACTCGACATCAATAATTTTTTTCCTGATGCTTGGCACCTGAAGATCACTCGGTAACTACTAAATTTTTTCTAATGCTTGGCACTTGATCTTCACTCAGCACTTGAAGATCACTCGACACATACTAGACATGTTTGTTACTTGGCTTCTATTAAGAATTTGCTCAGCTTCAACTAACTTGATCAATATCTACTGATGATCTTAGTTAAGGCTTTATAGTCAACCTTGTTACAACTCCTTCCAATGTATCTAAGTGTGACCAACCTCTGTATCTTTGAGTATGTCATCAATACATAATTTAACCATTGTCTTAATTGATCCTTGTACTTCTTTATAATATCATAACTCAACCTTTCCTTTAGGTGCTCTTGTTACATCTTGTTGATCATATCCTCTTCATCAATTAACTAAGTGATAGTGCTTGGATCTTATAAGAAAATATCATTCCTACAAATAGCAGGTTTGACATCAATGGAAAAAAAAATGATTGAAAAAATTCTTGTACAACAATCTCCCTCCTTGATTGTCATGTCCCCTTTTCAAATAATTAAGAAATAATAATCTTTGCTAAGGCAGGCAGGCCCAAGAAAGTGAAGTTTCAGAAAAAGGGGGTTAATCTTTGGAAACCGTTGGACTAATAAATGAAAATTATTATTAAAATATGTTTCATTAACCTCTCTTGGACGTGAGTTAAAGTTATGCCCTCTTTTAAGGGGTTTTGGAGGCATTTTGGGCACATTCCAGAACTTGATTTTTGCTCATTCTTTGTTATTCTTCAGAGGCTGCCAAACCTGTGGAGAAGGAGACCCAAGAACGGGAGTTTGCAGGTTTCCAGGGAGACCCAAGAATGGGAGTTTTTAGGTTTCCAAGAAGACTAAGGATGGGATTTTGAAGCCATTCCATGTGCATGCTCATACAGAGTTTGCCTTTGTGCTGAACAGTGCAGATTTGTGGGTTTTCGGGTGTGTTTTTTGTATGAGTTTGGTGTTTCAGTTGAGTATTTCATATTAGTTTAGGTTGCTGCTGTATTTCAGACTTTAAGATGTTAAAATATTGCTGAATATATGTATTGGGATGTGATTAAACTTCTGAGTTAGTTTATTAGTGTTTTTGTTGTGTTTCCGGGCATTTTTGTGTTAATTTTGGGAGCCTGATGAGCATAGTTTTTGTCCTACATTTGTGAGCTGTTGTATAAAGGTTATATAGATCTGGAAATGAAATTTTATAGGCTGTTATGCTGCTCAAATTTATGTAAAAATGTTTACTTTCATATTTATTAATAACAGGTGAAGCTGTGAAGCTTTTTGGCACTATTTTTGGCATACCCGATTTGGGCTTTCTTGAGAAATTTGGTGGATCTTTGTGATATTAGTTGTTTGATCTTAAAGATATGATTAAAGGTTGGAAATATCATATAAAATTAGAAAAGGGACATTTCAGTGGTATCAAATCCATGATCTTGCCAGCCTGAGGGTTTGTAGAAGTTTGCAGGTCAGTTTTGACAACTACCCAGATCTTGCATTTCAGTTTTTAGAATTACCCAAATCTTGCATGTCATAATTTATGGTTGCATGTTGCTTCTAATCAGTTGCATCTCAAAATCTATAGTTGCATGCTACTTCTAATCATTTTCATGTTAGTTCTTTGTGAATTTGGTGGTTGTAGAAGTTTGCATGTCATTTTTGACAACTACCCAGATCTTGCATGTTAGTTTTGACAACTACCCAGATCTTGCATGTCATAATTTGGTGGTTGCATGTTGCTTCTAATCAGTTGCATGTCCAAATATATGGTTGCATGCTACTTCTAATCATTTTCATGTTAGTTCTTGGTGTTTGAAGAAGTTATATCCTATTGGGGTTTCACTCTACTTTATCCAGAATGGACAGGTATAGTACGGAGTCTCAGAGGAAACGATCTTGGACAATTGATAGCCAGAGTCAAAACAGTAGAAAGGATGGTTATTTAGACATTCGAGATAAACTTATGAAAATAAGCCATGACATGTCTAAACAGTTGGTTGAGCACCACCGTATAATGAATGACATGTTGTCCGACCCAGCTAAGGTGGATAAGTTGACTGGATTTCTATTTGGCATATTTTCTCACAGGACAGATGACACAATTCCCAAGAACTTGCATGAGGAGTTTGAGAAACTAGCTGATAGCCAGGTAGAGGTCTCAGATTCTACTCTACCACAAGAGGTGGTGGGAAAGGATACTACACAGATTGATAGTAACGATCAACTTGATACTCAAATTGAGACAATTGTTTACAGGTCGTCAAAGGGTGATGCCACAGGTATTCAGGATGGTATAGTTACAACAGGCAGTGACTATAGTGTAGTGGGTTGAGATGATGATTATGAGGATGTTGTTGTGCAGGATGGTGAGATACCTAGTAGAGATGAGCAGACATTGAGCATTCGTGAATTTGCTGAGAAAGAGTACCAAGCACAGTTAGATGCTTCATCACATGAGGTTGAGGTTGGTAGTACTTCACATGATTTGTCCAGCCAGCTGAAGGTGAACAAAGATAGTATTGTGACTTCATTATCTCATCATGACAGGTATGTGGAGTTAGTTGGTATTGGTCATATTACTCAGGTGAGGAGTTTTCTTGAGTTACCAGTTGATTCTAGTTTACGGATATGGACTCGAGATTGTTATATTGGCATTTGGGATTCAGTTAACTGGAGATCTTTAACACTTTTTGGTAGCAGTGTTTGTTTGGGTGCTATCATGGATTTGATTAGCAGATTACACAGTGTTGTCTTTTCTTGTGCCAGTATCTTGTCTAATGTTGGTATTAGTTTTTATACACCAATATTGGGCTTTGTTCATATATCCAGTAGACCATACTTGCTGGAATGTGTTGATGATATTTCATATTTGGCAGTGTGTATAAATGAGTCCTAGGATCATATTGGCATTGATGACATCCAGGAGGATGCAGTGGGTAGTTTTGAAGACTTAGTTTCCTTGGGTATAGAGGAGTTGGACAGCAATGCTAATATTTTTTATACTCCATATGTTGATATGAGCTTTAGATTTGATTCACAGGATATGGATGGTAATACTCTAGAGATTAGTAACTTTGAGGATACTCCTTTAGATAGTGCATCAGAGGAGGTTTGTAGGAGACAGTCAAGCCAGTGCCATCATGTGTCTAATCAGTTGAGAGTTAGTGACCGAGACATTGCTATCACTTCCCTACATTTCGATGTTGCTTGTCAGTTGTTAGCAGTTTATGGATGGTGTTCACCTACTAGTGATGAGCGGGGAGGCAGTTATCTTTCCTTGACAGAGTTCCACTCTTTATGGGAGGCTATTCAGATTTTGAGACAGAATTATATGCAGTTGGTAGCTGACAGAGATTATCTTATGGAGTGGGGCAGTACAGCATATGATGCATTGTTGTCCAAGGAAGATGAGGTGAGTGAGCTTACTGAACAGCTTGAGGTGACTTCTGAGATTCTTGAGAGTACATAGTTTGCTTTCAAGGAGTCACAGTTTCATTTGGCTAAGGTGACCATGGAGTTAGAGTGACTACAGTCTTTACCTGATTCTATACAGTCACAAGCTGTGGTGTTTGGTGATCCGAGGATGTCCATGGCCAAGATTGTCAGAGACAATGGAGATGGGGATGCATACATCTTTGATACTAACATTGGCATATTAGGTTCATTCCCACTAGAGTCAGGTTCAGTTGAGTTGGGTGTTGTAGCAGATTTTTGTATGCCTGACATGGTGGTGGTCTCTAGTACTAATGGCATGAAGACTAGAGATGTATCAAAGATCATGTGTGATGTTGGTGAGTTGGCAATTGGCATGGTTCCTGCTAGTAATACTACTCCCTTGGTGATATCTTCGGAGGTAGTAGTCAGTTCCAACATGGTTAATGATCAATTGCAGTTAGTTTCATTTGGATTATAGTCTTAGCCACTAACTGAGATTGGCACATTCTATCGGCATTACACTATGAGGTACACTCATCCATTTACCTTTGATGACCATGTTGATGAGATGATGATACAAAGATGTACTTTGATTCCTAGTGCTTGTCATCAGTTATGGGATAGTTTGACGTCTCAGGATGAGAGTTGTGATGGGCATGACATGGTGATAGGTTCTACAGTTGATAGCTTGATAATACATGACTTAGAGCAGGAGTTTCAGAGTGATGCTTCAGTGGGTGTTGTTATTGATTCTACTCCTTCGGCTATGACATCTCCTAACTTAGATGGTGATCAGTCACAGTGGGTTGTATCACTTGTTCATGGTGAGCTATTGACTGAGGTTGGTTTTTATTATCAACTTTATATTGCAAGGTATGTACATCAGTTAGCATTTGATCCTTGTGTTGAGGAGTTGATGGCAGGAAAATTTGGTTTGGGTTCCAATTCTTGCTATTTATCTTGTGATGGCTTTTCACCATCAGGGGTGCATGGTAGTTATGGTTATGAGATAGTGGTTGGTGATCTACAGAGTTGTGTTGATTGCAAGCATTGTATAGTGTGTGGATTCTCCATACTTGGTACAGTTTCATTTGGGAGCATCCATCATTGTTGCAGAGTTGGATTGTACATTTCGTATAGGCCACTGGAATGCATTGATGGTATTTACTGTGTTGGTAGTCCACTTTACTTGGATTTTGATGTTCTAAGAGTTTGTGTCTCATGGGTTTCTGACTATGGAAGTTGTGATGTTGGAGTTTGGTTGAGCTATAATCGTCAGTTTGATTATGGATTCCTCTTGGTCATATTGCAGAGGATATTGCAGGAGCCTGTGTTAATTGGTAGTAGTATAGTTCATGACTACATTTGGGATCCAGGTGGATTGATTGGTTTATTGTTCAGCCATTGCTTGAGGACAAGAAATTTTTGGGAGGGGAGGACTTGTCATGTCCCCTTTTCAAATAATTAAAAAATAATAATCTTTGCTAAGGTAGGCAGGCCCAAGAAAGTGAAGTTTCAGAAAAAGGGGGTTAATCTTTGGAAACCGTTGGACTAATAAATGAAAATTATTATTAAAATATGTTTCATTAACCTCTCTTGGACGTGAGTTACAGTTATGCCCTCTTTTAATGGGTTTTGGAGGCATTTTGGGCACATTCCAAAACTTGATTTTTGCTCATTCTTTGTTATTCTTCAAAGGCTGCCAAACCTGTGGAGAAGGAGACCCAAGAACGGGAGTTTGCAGGTTTCCAGGGAGACCCAAGAATGGGAGTTTGCAGGTTTCGAAGAAGGCTAAGGATGGGAGTTTGAAGCCATTCCATGTGCATGCTCATACAGAGTTTGCCTTTGTGCTGAAAAGTGCAGATTTGTGGGTTTTCGGGTGTGTTTTTTGTATGAGTTTGGTGTTTCAGTTGAGTATTTCATATCAGTTTGGGTTGCTGCTGTATTTCAGACTTTAAGATGTTAAAATATTGCTGAATATATGTATTGGGATGTGATTAAACTTCTGAGATAGTTTATTAGTGTTTTTGTTGTGTTTCCGGGCATTTTTGTGTTAATTTCGGGAGCCTGATGAGCATAGTTTTTGTCCTACATTTGTGAGCTATTGTGTAAAGGTTATACAGATCTGGAAATGACATTTTATAGGCTGTTATGCTGCTCAATTTTTTTTAAAAATGTTTACTTTCAGATTTATTAATAACAGGTGAAGCTGTGAAGCTTTTTGGCACTATTTTCGGCATACCCGATTTGGGCTTTCTTGAGAAATTTGGTGGATCTTTGTGATATTAGTTGTTTGATCTTAAAGATCTAATTAAAGGTTGGAAATTTCATATAAAATCAGAAAAGGGACATTTCATTGATCTTTCAACAACAATGAGTTTTTCAATTAGATTTCCAACAATCTCCCTCTTTGGCATTGATGGCAAACCAAACTGATCAACCATCAGACTAAACTATTCAACCACAAACTAACTAGATTAGAATAGTAAGTCAAAGGCCAAAAAGTAAATTGTGACATCACATCTCCTACTACTATTCTGATTGATTCATTTCACTTCTCCCTCTTTTTTGTTGTATTTTGTATCTTTATCTTTCTCCCTTTGTGTTATTTGTCTTCTATTGTTCTGATCAACCTTTAAAATCTCCCTCTACTTCTCTGATCCTTTATCTTCAATAGTTGTTGATCGGTTGTTCACTTGTCCCTCTTTGACAACAATGCCAAAGTCATATTAGCATCTTAATATGCATATGTAACTCTTATAGGTTCATTTAATATCTCCCTCTGTCACCTTTCTTGTGACTGATTTTAAGTTTCAACACTTCTACTACTTTAGGCATGGATCCCAAAGTAAACATCCTCTGCATCAATGTGTAAAATCTTCAATATTCTATTTAGTTGATGCAGGGCATTCTTGCCTTTTGGTTCAAGCAGCCTTAGCTAGGAGTATCACCACTAACTTACCTCTAAGATACTCAAAAGCATCCTTAGGTAGTTCTTTTGTGAAGATATTAGTAATCTATTCCTTTGAGCTAACATATTTCATCTTTACTTGTCTATCTTCCACCAACTCTCTTACATAGTGATAGTTGATTGCACTATGCTTAGTTTTGGCATGCATTACTAGATTATTTGATATATTGATAGCACTTGTATTATCACAATAATGTGTCATGGGCTCAATTACTTCTTCTTTCATACCTTGCAGCAAATGTTTGATCCATACAATATTGGTGCAGTTTATAACAACTACCACATATTCAGCTTTAGTAGTAGACTATGAGGTGCAACTAAGCTTTTTTCTTGTCCATGTAATCAACCTCTTTCCTAAGAAAATTTCTCCTCCATTGGTGCTTTTTCTATCATCAATGTTACCTCCCCAATCTACATTAGTGTAAGCTTTTAGTTCAAACTTCTCATTCCTCTTGTAGTATAAACCAAAGTCATCAGTTCCTTTTAGGTATCTCAATATTCTCTTCATTGCCTTTAAGTGATTTTCTCTTGGATTGGCAAAAAATATTGCTACTATTCCAACAGCTAATGCAATGTCTAGTCTACTATGTACAATGTATTGCAGCTTTCCAATCATTGACCTATACAATGTCTAATTTACTTTAGCAGATTCATCATTCTTGGATAGTTTGTCACCTGTTGCCATTGATGTGCTAATTGGTTTTGAGTCTTCCAGCCAAATTTTTTTGAGTACTTCCTTGATGTATTTGGATTGGGTCACAAATATGCCATGCTTAAACTAATGTAATTGTAATCCAACAAATAATTTGATTTCTCCAAACATTGACATCTCAAATTCATGCTTCATTTGATCAGCAAAATCTTTGCATAAAACATCTTTTCCTCCAAATATTATGTCATCAACAAAGATTTCTGAAATCAAAATGTCTTTACCTTCCTTAGCTTTGATGTACAAATTGTTGTTTTCATTTGTTCTTTCAAATCCTATCTTTACAAGATATTTGTGCAACCTTTCATACCATGCTCTAGGTGCTTGCTTCAATCCATAACGTGCTTTGTGCAGATTGTAGACCATTTCCTTATTATTCTTATCAACAAATCCCTCTAGTTGTTCTATGTAGACTTCCTCTTATAGTATGACATTTAGTAAAGTAGACTTCATGTCCATCTGGTAGAATTTGAAACCTTTGTATGCAGCATATGCAAGTAATGTTCTTACTCCTTCCGTACTTGCGACAGGGGAAAATGTTTCTTCATAATCAAGTCCTCCTTCTTGTGCATAGACTTTGCAAACTAATCTAGCTTTTTTCCTTGTTATTTCACTGTGTTCATTAATTTTGTTTCTAAACATCCATTTGGTACCAATCACATTCTTATTAGTTGGTCTAGGAACTAGAGACCATGTTTTGTTCTTCTCAATCTAATCTATTACTTCTTTCATGGCTTTATACGAGTCATCATCTTGCAGTGCATCTTTTATGGTTTTGGGTTCAACCTTACTCACCAGACATGATTCACTTCTAAGCCTATTCCTTGTCATGGGTCTAGCATCCTTATTACAATTGATTTGATCTGCAGGGTGATGTCTTCTTATATACATGGCTAATCTGAGTTCAATCTTTCTTTCCATATTTCATCCTTCAGCTTCAAAGTCATTTATTTTTTCTTCATCTACCATTTCATCATTCGTTTATTGCATCTTTTACTATTTTGGGTTCAACCTTACTTAGTAGACATGATTCACTTCTGAGCCTATTCCTTGTCATGGGTCTGACATCCTTATTGCCTCTAATTTGATCTATAGGGTGATGTCTTCTTACATACTTGGCTAATTTGGGTTTACTCCTTCTTTCCATATTTGATCCTTTAGCTTCAGAGTCATTTTGTTCTTCTTCATCTGCCATTTCATCATTCCTTTCTTGCATACTATTCTCAAAACAAGAATGTACATTTTCTACATTTTGTAGCTTGGCTTCTAAATGAAACTTGAAATTCACTGGTTGAGACTCCACAGATACTAAAGTTTTTTGTTGATTCCCAACTTGATTTGCAACATTGTCTTCAACTATCATTCCTTCGTAGAAGTATACAAAGGATCTATAATCCTTTGTTTTCTTTGACTCATCAACCTGAACTTTTGCATGCTCATCAAAATTTACATTTGCACTCTCCACAACTTTTTTAGTATTAGTATTCAAACACTTATATGCCTTACTTCTAGTGGAGTATCCAAGAAATATTCCTTCATCACTTTTTGCATTAAACATGCCATTTCTATTGTCTATTAGAATATAGCATTTACAACCAAACACTTTGAAATATTTAACTTTAGGTGAATGACCATACCACAATTCAAAGGGTGTTGCATTTGTACCTTTCTTGACTTGATCTCTATTCAGTGTGTAGATTGTAATACTTACAACTTCTCTCTAGTATTTTAGTACAAAATTTTTCTCCATCATCAAGGTTCTAGCATAGTGAATCATTGACCTATTTCTCCTTTCAACAATACCATTCTATGGTGGAGTTCTTGGTGTTGATGTTTTTTTTTTATACCTTTGTCATGCAAAATGTTTCAAACTCTCTTGATGTGAACTCACCTACTCTGTCTAACATTAGGCATTTAAGGTTCTTTCCTATTTCCTTCTCAACTCTAGCCAAATACCACTTGAACATTTGGGATGCATCAGATTTTTCTTTAAAAACATAGTAGTAATCATCCTAGAGTAATCCTCTACAAATAGCATTATGTATCTATCTCCAAAGTAGCTTTGCACTTCTATTGGGCCACATGAGTTTGTATGAAATAACTCTAGAACTTCATTGGAGCATATGTTTTGCATTTGAAACTAGACTTAGTCATCTTTCCTAGTTGACATTGTTTACACATTTTGTTTTTAGGTTTCTTCAACCTGCGCAATCCTTTGACTTTCTTTTTCTTACTGATACTAATTAGATTATCAAAGTTAACATGACACAACCTTTTATGCCAGAACCACACATCATCAAGTCTAACAAAAAAACATGTTGCCTCTTGCATATCTAAGTAAAATAGATTACTTCTAGTTTGTTCACCTTTTCCTATCAAATTTCCATCAGTATCATAGCTCTTGGCAGTTTTATTTCCAAATTGAACTTTGCAACCTACATTACCTAATTGTGACACACTCAACAAGTTGTAGTTCAATCCTTCAACATAGTATGCGTTAACACATGAAATTTTTTCTATAAGTTTGATAGAGCCTTTTCCTTTGATTTGACATAGAGCATCATTACCAAATCTAACCCTATTTCCATCATATTGAGTAAAGGTAATGAACTTACTTTTACATCCTGTCATGTGATGTGAGCATCCACTATCTATGATGCACGTGTTATTGTTGTTCACATAGGTAACTAATGTTGTTGATTTATCTTCATCTTTGTCCAATCCATCCTTCATGGCTACATAGACTACTTCATCATCAATTTCATTAGAGTCTTCTTCAACAATGCAGCATCTCTTGCCTTTTTCCTTGTAATCTTTGCTATCATCTTCTCTTTTATTCCTAAACTTGTTTCCTTCTTTATAGTTTTTCTTCAGTGGACATTGTGCAGCTATATGACCTAATTCATTACAATTGAAACATATGATAGGAAGCTTAACTTTGAATTTTCCTTTACCTCTATGGAATCTCCTAGCCAGCAGTGCTTCTAACTATTCCACATCTTCCTCATTTGTACTGCTATCACTAGATGCATGTTTTTCTTTTCTTCTTCTTTTTCTTGATGTGTCCTCCTTGGTGTCTTTCATTGTCATTTTGGCCTTGAAAGTAGATTCAATTTTCTTAGGTCTGTAGTTGTCAAAATTGGATAGCTCAAATGTAGTAAGTCTTCCAACTATTTGTTCAAAGGTTAGTATGTTCCCCTGTACACACCTCAGCTCTTGGATGGATAAAACTCTTATAGCATAGATAGGGAGTAGAGTTATTAATTATTTGCTGATGGATTTTTCTTCTTCTAGTTGTCCACCTAGACTTCTTACTGCGCTTGCCACATCTTTTATTCTTGCAACATACTGAGCAACATTTTCACCTTCCTCCATCTTCATGTCATCAAAATTCCCTCTTAGGATTTCTCTCTTTGCTCTCTAGACATTCTGATCACCACCATAAATGTTTGATAAAGTTTTCCACATTTTGAATGTAGTATCACAGTCTTTGACATCATCATATTCAGCATAGCTAAGTGTAGATGCAATTTCCAACATTGCTTGGTTATGCTCCTTCTTTTTTTTTAAGTCATCTACAGTGAGGGGTCCTGCTGGAGTTACATGCTCTATTCCAATTGAAGTTTGTGCATAGTCACCTATTGATCCAAGGTGCAAATTCATCAAACTGTTTCATGCAACAAAGTTGTCTTTGTTGAGCTTGGGAACCTCTCTCTTTGACATCTTGATCTTCCTGCTTCTAGTACCTTGAAACTAAATGAACAAATAGCTCTGATACCAATTGGTAGAATTGCTTTAGAATAACTGAGAGTGGGTGGTGGGGGGGTGAATCATTTATTCAAGGTCCAAATACCCTATTCAAACTTTTCACTAAGTATAGTGAATATACTAAACCATTCATTCATCTGAGCTTTAACTTATCTAATGAAAAAGTTACTATAAATCAACATGCAAGCAAAACACATAAGAGATCAACACATGACACAGTGATTTACATGGAAACCTAGTTTGGGAAAGACTATCAGTAATATGTTACTTAGTAATCACCCTTCTAAAGTGATGCTCTATGAAAGGCGTGCCCTATTAAAGGCTTACAACACACTTTTAAATGTGACCTTGTTAGAGGATTTAACCACCCTATTAGAAGTGGGCCTAGTTAGAGGACTTTAGAACATTCACTTGGAATGTCACCCTATTAAAGGATTTACAAATGGCTGTTAGCCCAACCTAAGTCCATAGAATTTTTAGATCTAATACAATTGCTAGAGAGTATTAGAAAATCTTGACGTGACTACAACATACAACTTATCTTGTAGATCTTAGATTATTTTCTTAGGCCATACCCTTACCTAGCCTTCAATATCTACAACTCTTAATAGCTTTCCTTTTCTTTCAATCTTTGTCTCCTTGAGTCTCCATACTCAATGTACCAGTGCAATTATCTCTTCATGACCACTTGTAGAAGTAGAGCCTCTGTGCTCTTCCTTCTCCTAGATGTCTCCTTCTTGACACCCTTTTAACCACTTCGCAGATTTAGCACTTCAACAACAACAATATCAATAGCTCTTTGCTTCTTGGCTTATGACTTCTTAAATAGAAGTCTTAGAGTTCTTTTTCCCACTCGATTCTTCCATTTTCCAATTTCAATTCACATGGATTAGGTAGGATTCATTGTATCTAACCCATATTCTATTTTCTCTAGAAACATTTTGAATATTCCTTTAGAATTTTCCCAAAAATAGTTTACATAAGATTCTGTGCCAACAACTCATCATCCTTATCTTCTAATTCATTAACAAAATTTAATGTAACCACTAGGTCAGCTTAGATTTGGTGAATCTTCATCATTTGAAATAATGCAGTAGCTTGGCACATACTGTGTTACTTAGCATCAACTATGTCTTTCCTAATGCTCGACAGTTAAAGATCACTCGACACTTGCTAAATTTTTTTTGATGCTTCGCACCTGATCTTCACTCAGCACTTGAAGATCACTTGGCACATACTTAAAATGTCTATTACTTGGCTTCGACTAAGAATTTTCTCAGCTTCAACTAAGTTTCTCAACATCTACTCATGATCTCAGTTAAGGCTTTGCAGTTAACCTTGTTAAAACTCCTTCCAATGTATCTAAGTGTGACCAACCTCTGTATCTTTGATTATGTCATCAATACATAACTTAACCATTGTCTTAATTGATCCTTATACTTCATTACAACATCATAACTCAACCTTTCCCTTAGGTGCTCTTGTTACATCTTCTATATATAATCCTCTTCATCAATCAAATAAGTGATAGTGCTTGGATCTTATAAGAAAATATCATTCCTACAAATCGTAGGTTTGACGTCAATGGCAAAACAACGATTGAAAACATTCTTTTACAACAATCTCCCTCTTTGATCTTCGAACAACAATGAGCTTTTCAATCAAATTTCCAACAATCTCCCTCTTTGGCATTGATGGCAAACCAAACTAATCAACCATCAGACTAAACTATTCAACCACAAACTAACTAGATTAGAATAGTAAGTTGAATGTCAAAAATTAAATTGTGACATCAAATCTACTACTACTGTTCTGATTTATTCATTTCACTTCTCCCTCTTTGCTGATGTATCCTTTATTGTTATCTTCCTCCCTCTGTGTTATTCATCTTTTGTTGTTCTGATCAACCTCTTAAATCTCCCTCTACTTCTCTAATCCTTTATCTTCAAAGTTGTTGATCAGTTTTTCACTTCCCCCTCTTTGACAACAATGCCTAATTCATATTAGCATTTTAATATGGATATGTAGCTCTTACAGGTTCATTTAATATCTCCCTCTATCACCTTTCTTGTGACTAATTCAAAGTTTCAACACTTCTACTACTTTAGGCATGGATCCCAAAGTAAACATCCTCTGCATTAATGTGTAAAATCTTCAACATTTTGCTTATTTCATGCAGGGCATTCTTACCTTTTGGTTCAACCGTTCAAGTAGCCTTAGCTAGGGGTATCAGCCCTAACTTACCTCTAAGATACTCCAAACAATCTTTAGGTAGTTCTTTTGTGAAGATATCAACAATCTATTCCTTTGAGCTAACAAATTCCATCTTTACTTGTTTGTCTTCCACTAGCTCTCTCACATAGTGATAGTTGATTGCAATATGCTTAGTTTTGGCATGCATTACTGGATTCTTTGATATATTGATAGCACTTGTATTATCACAATAAAGTGTCACGGGCTCAATTACTTCTTCTTTCATACCTTGCAGCAAATATTTGATCCATACAATATTGGTACAGTTTATAGCAGCTGCCACATATTCAGCTTTAGCAGTAGATTGTGAGGTGCAACTTTGCTTTTTTCTTGTCAATGTAATCAACCTCTTTCCTAAGAAAAATGCTCCTCCACTAGTGCTTTTTCTATCATCAATGTTACCTCCCCAGTCTGCATCAGTGTAAGCTTTTAGTTCAAACTTCTCATTCCTCTTGTAGTATAAACTAAATTCATTAGTTCCTTTTAGGTATCTCAATATTCTCTTCACTGCCATTAAATGATTTTCTCTTGGATTGGCAAGAAATCTTGCTACTATTCTAATAGATAATGAAATTTCTGGTCTACTATGTACAATGTATTGCAACTTTCCAGTCATTGACCTATATAATGTCCGATTTACTTCAGTAGATTCATTATTCTTGGATAGTTTGTGGCCTATTGTCATTGGTGTGCTAACTAGTTTTGAGTCTTCTAGTAAATTTTTTTTGAGTACTTCCTTGATGTATTTGGATCCGGTCATGAATATGCCATGCTTCAACTGATGTAATTGTAATCCAACAAAGAATTTGATTTCCCTAAACATTGACATCTCAAATTCATGCTTCATTTGATCATAAAAATCTTTGCATAAAACATCTTTTCCTATAAATATTATGTCATCAACAAAGATTTCTAGAATTAAAATGTCTTTACCTTCCTTAGCTTTTATGTACAAATTTTTGTTGTCATCCATTCTTTCAAATTGTATCTTTACAAGATATTTGTGCAACATTTCATACCATGCTCTAGGTGCTTGCTTCAATCCATAAAGTGCTTTTTGTAGCTTGCAGACCATGTCCTTATTCTTCTCATCAAAAAATCCCTCTAGTAGTTCTATGCAGACTTCCTCTTCTAGTATGCCATTTAGAAAAGTAGACTTCATGTCAATCTGGTAGACTTTGAAACATTTGTATGCAGCATATGCAAGTAACGTTCTTACTCCTTCCATTCTTGCACTAGGGGCAAATGTCTCTCCATAATCCAGTCCCTCTTCTTGTGCATAGGCTTTACAAACTAATCTGGCTTTGTTTCTTATTATTTTTCCATGTTCATCAAGTTTGTTTCTACACATCCATTTGGTACCAATCACATTCTTATCAGTTGGTCTAGGAACTAGAGACCATGTTTTGTTCTTCTCAATCTAATCTATTTCTTCTTTCATGGCTTTATACGAGTCATCATCTTGCAGTGCATCTTCTATGGTTTTGGGTTCAACCTTACTCAACAGACATGATTCATTTCTGAGCCTATTGCTTGTAATGGGTCTAGCGTCCTTATTACCAATGATTTGATCTTCAGGGTGATGTCTTCTTATATATGTGGCTAATCTGGGTTCAATCCTTATTTCCATATTTCATCCTTCAGCTTCAAAGTCATTTAGTTCTTCTTCATTTTCCATTTCATCATTCCTTTCTTGCATACTATTCTTAGAACCAGAATGTGCATCTTCTACATTCTACAGCTCAGCTTCTGAATGTAACTCATCATTCTCTAGTTGAGACTTGGCAAATACTAATGTTTGTTGCTGATTCCCAACTTGATTTGCAACATTGTCTTCAGTTTTCATTCCTTCATAGAAGTATACAAAGGATCTATAATCCTCTATTTTCTTTCACTCATCAACCTGAACTTCTACATGCTCATCAAAATTCACATTTGCACTCTCCACAAGTTTGTTAGTGTTAGTATTCAAACACTTATATTCCTTACTTCTAGTGGAATATCAAGGAAATATTCCTTCATCAATTTTTGCATCAAACTTTCCATTTCTAGTTTCTTTTAGAATATAGCATTTACAACCAAACAATTTGATATGTTTAACATTAGGTGAATGACCATACCACAATTCAAAGGGTGTTGCATTTGTACCCTCTTGACTTCAACTTTATTTAGTGTGTAGATTGTAGTACTTACAACTTCTCTCTAGTATTTTAGTGCAACATTTTTCTCCATCATCAAGGTTCTAGCGTAGTCAATCATTGAACTATTTCTCCTTTCATCAATACCATTCTGTGGTACAGTTCTTGGTCTTAATGTTTTCCTTTTGATACCTTTGTCATTGCAAAATGTTTCAAACTCTTTTGATGTGAACTAACCTCCTCTATCTGACCTTAGCCATTTTAGGTTCTTTCCTATTTCCTTCTCAGCTCTAGCCAAATACCACTTGAACATTTGGAATACATCAAATTTTTTCTTTAAAAACATAGCAGTCATCATCCTAGAATAATCATCTACAAATAACATTATGTATTTGTCTCAAAAGTAGCTTTGCACTTCTATTGGGCCACATAAGTATGTATGAACTAACTCTAGAGCTTCACTGGAAATGTACGTTTTTCTTTTGAAACTAGACCTAGTCATCTTCCCTAGTTGACATTGTTTACACATTGTGTTTTTAGGTTTCTTCAACTTGGGCGATCCCCTAACTTTCTTTTTCTTGCTGATACTAATCAGATTATCAAAGTTAACATGACACATCTTTTTATGCCTCAACCACACATCATCATGTCAACAACAAGACATGTTGCTTCTTCCATATCTAGGTGAAATAGATTACTTCTAGTTTGTTCCCCTTTTCCTATCAAATTTTCTTCAGTGTCATAGATCTTGGCAATTTTGTTTCTCAATTCAACTTGGCAACCTACATTACCTAATTGTGATACACTCAACAAGTTGTAGTTCAATCCTTCAATTTAGTATGCATTATCACATAAAATTTTCTCTATAAGTTTGATAGAGCCCTTTCCTTTGATTTGACACGGAGCATCATTACCAAATCTAACACTATTTCCATCATATTAAGTAAAGGTAATGAACTTACTTTTATCTCCTGTCATGTGATGTGAGCATCCACTATCTATGATCCACTTGTTATTCTTGTTCACATAGGTAACTAATGTTGTTTCTTTATCTTCATCTTTATCTGATTCATCCTTCATGGCTACATAGAATACTTCATCATCAATTTCATTAGAGTCTTCTTCAACAATGTAGCATCTCTTGCCTTTTTCCTTGTAATCTTTGCTATCATCTTCTCTTTCATTCCTAAACTTGTTTCCTTCTTTATAGTTTTTCTTCTATGGACATCTTGCAGCTATATGACCTAATTCATTGCAATTGAAACATATGATAGGAAGCTTACCTTTGAATTTTCCTTTACCTCTATGGAATCTCCTGGCTAGTTGTGCTTCTAACTATTCCACATCTTCCTCATTTGTACTGCTATCACTAGATGCATGTTTTTCTTTTCTTCTTCTTTTGCTTGATGTGTCCTCCTTGGTGTCTTTCATTGTCATCTTGGCCTTGAAAGTAGATTCAATTTTCTTAGGTCTTTAGCTGTCAAAATTGGATACCTCAAATGCACTAAGTCTACCAACTATTCCTTCAAAGGTTAGTGTGTTCCCTTGTACACAACTCAACTCTTGTATGGCTAAAACTTTTATAGCATAGATAGGGAGTAGAGTTCTTAAGTATTTGCTGATGGATTTTTCTTCTTCCAGTTGTCCACCTAGACTTCTTATTGCACTCACCACTTCTTTTATTCTTGCAACATACTGAGCAACATTTTCACCTTCATCTTCATGTCATCAAAATTCCCTCTTAGGCTTTCTCTCTTTGCTCTCTAGACATTCTGATCAGCACCATAGATTTTTGATAAAGTTTTCCACATTTTGAATGTAGTATCATAGTGTTTTTTTTCATCATATTCAGCATAGCTAAGTGTAGATGCAATTTCCAACATTGCTTGGTTATGCTCCTTTTTGTTTAAGTCATCTACAGTGAAGGGTCTTGCTGGAGTTACATGCTCTGTTCCAATTGAAGTTTGTGCATAGTCACCTATTGATCCAAGGTGCAATTTCATCAAACTTTTCCATGTAGGACCATTGTATTTGTTGAGCTTGGGAACTTCTCCCTTGGATATCTTGATCTTCTTGCTTCTAGTACCTTGCAACTAAATCAGTAGATGGCTCTAATACCAATTGTTATAATTGTTTTTGAATAACTGAGAGTTGGGGGGGGGGGGGAGGGGGAGGGGGGGTGAATTAGTTATTCAAAGTCCAAATGTCCTATTCAAACTTTTCACTAAGTATAGTGAAAACATTAAACCATTCATTCATCCAAGCTTTAACTTATCTAATCAACAAGTTACTATAAATAAACATGCAAGTAAAACACATAAGAGATCAATACATGACATAATGATTTACATAGAAACCCAATTTTGAAAAAACCACCAGTAACATGCTACTTAATTTTCACCCTTTTGAAGTGATGCCCTATGAAAGGCCTGCCCTGTTAAAGGCTTACAACACACTATTAAATGTGACCTTGTGAGAGGATTTAACCACCCTATTAGAAGTGGGCCTAGTTAGAGGACTTTAGAACATTCACTTGGATTGCCACCTATTAAAGGATTTACAAATAGTTGTTAGGCCAACCTAAGTCCATAGGATTTTTCAGATCTAATACAATTGCTAGAAAGTATTAGAAAGTCTTGACCTGACTAGAACATACAACTTATCTTGCAGATCTTATATCACTTTCTTAGCTCATACCCTTGCCTGGCCTTCAATCTTTGCAACTCTTTACAGCTTGAGTTTTCTTTCAAGCTCTATCTCCTTGAGTCTCCATACTCAATGTACTAGTGCAATCATCTCTTCATGACCACTTGTAGAAGCAGAGCCTCTATGCTCTTCTCTTAGATGTCTCCTTCTTGACACCCTTTTAACCACTTCACAGATTTGGCACTTCAACAACAATAGTATAAGTAGCTCTTTGCTTCTTGGCTTATGAATTCTAAAATATAATTCTTAGAGTTCCTTTTTACACTTGATTGTTCCATTTTCCAATTTCAATTTGCATGGATTAGGTAGGATTCATTGTATCTAATCCATATTATGTTTCCTCTAGAAAATTCTTGAATAATCTTTTAGAATTTGCCAAAAAATGGTTTACATAAGATTTTTTACCAACAACTCATCATCCTTGTCTTCAAATTCGTTCACAAAATTTAATGTAACCACCATGTTGGCTTAGATTTGGTAAATCTTTATCATTTGAAATAATGTAGTAGCTTGACACTATTGAAATATTGGTGCTCGACACATACTGTGTTACTTGGCATCAACTATGTTTTTCTTAATGTTCAACACCTGATCTTCACTTGGCACTTGAAGATCACTTGGAACATACCAAAAAGTTTTGTTACTTAGCTTCTACTAAGAATTTTTTTGGCTTCAACTAACTTGCTTGACATCTACTGATGATCTTAGTTAAGTCTTTGCAGTCAACCTTATTACAACTCCTTCTTCCAATGTATCTAAGTGTGACCAACCTCTGTATCTTTGAGTATTTCATCAATACATAACTTAACAATTGTCTTAACTAATCCTTGTACTTCATTACAACATCATAACTCAACCTTTCCCTTAGGTGCTCATGTTACATCTTATTGATCAAATCCTCTCCATCAATCAACTAAGTGATAGTGCTTGGATCTTATAAGAAAATATCATTCCTAAAAATAGTAGGTTTGATATCAATGGAAAAATAATGATTGCAAACATTCTTTTACAAAAATCTCCCTCTTTGATCTTTCAACAACAATGAGCTTTTCAGTTAGATTTCCAACAACTTTGACCATTTTTTCTAGTCTGCATTATTTTTGTGCCAGATCTTAAGGTAAGTCACTGAGCATGATTTGAGTGAGTTTAATTGTTTTAGTATTTGGATTTTGGAATATGTATGTAGCTAGATCAATTTTTCTTTTATGCTAATATCTCTTTGTATATACACATATATAGGTGCACACACATGTGTTTGTATGTATGTATAGATACACACACATATATATTTATATACATATGTATATATATACATACATACATACATATACATAAATAATAGTAATATATGTATTGCATCTGCATTTTCTTTGCCATTGCTTATAAGAGAGTTTCAAGGTTCAGAACCACTCCAACATCCTTTGCATGGTTTAGAGGTAATGTCATTGTGGTAGAGGCTTCCACAAGGTAATGAGCCGAGTAACATATATTCTCTTAAAATAGTTAAGTTCTACCTAACTATGTACAAGGCATCTAGACACAAGAGGCATACTCTACCTACCAGGCTGCCTACGTACTCATATCTGTGAAATCAAGAACCTTGAGCTACTCAATCTAACAAATATATAGTTATGGGTTCTAATTATTTTGATATAGATATATTCCTATAACCACTGGCGAGCTTTACTCACCTAACAAAACTCTTCACCATCATACACCCACTCAAGCGAATAAGGCGATTTTATATAATTACAATATTGTAATACCCTAGTGCAACCTTTGTGTTATAGTTTATAGTTAGTGTAAGATTAACCTATATATGTCCTAACTGACTCCTTATTTAGTTATGTTTAAAAGCTTGTGACAATAATCAATGGGTCTAAATAGACTGGTCAAGTTAATGTTCAAACTCAGAGTTTAGCCTTCTATTTTGAAAAGCCAAGTAGACTAGGAACATCCATGAATATCCTCAGTGTGTCCTACATAAAAAGTATCTAATATTACAAAATGAACCCTAAGAAATAATAGTTCAAGTGAAATAAACACATGAAAAATAAGAGAGAACAAGAGGAATCTACTTACCAAAAGTCATTGCCATTGCATCTATGGCCATGCTATTGTTGAGTGAGTTGTATTGTTTTTCTATTGTGCCAAGATCTCTATGTTTATATATATACATATATACATACATATACAAAGATCACAAGCACATGACATAAAAATGTAGGGATCACAAGGGCATGACAATAAAATCATAGATCTCCACTAATCTCCACAATTAACAATATCTCTCTATATACATACATACATACTTAGACACACACATATGTGTGTGTATGTATGTATGTATATATACACATATATACATATATATACATACATACTTATATACATACATACATATATGCATACATACATATACATATATAGATATATATACACATACATATATACATACAAACATCCACATATGCAATTTTATCACCTTGGAAAATTGTATTTGATCAAGCTATCTAGGAATAACTGATTGTTCATTTTATTCTACCTAATCTAATGATAGTTCTATAGGAATTTGTAATCAACCTAGCTAATCAGAAACTAGACCAATTTAACTAAGTTATGGTTTGTTTCTTTCTAAAAATATCTGCTATGATATGTTTTTGTATAATTTCTTGTGAACTCTACACATTTTTCATGGTCTACATTATTTTTGTGCAAGATCTTGAGCTAAGTCAATGATTTGAGAGAGTTTTTTTTTTTTTTAAAATTTGGATTCTGGAATACATATGTAGCTAGATCAATTTTCCTATTATGCTAATATGTAATAAGCACCTTAAAGATCTCTCTGTATATATAAAGACTACAAGTTGTGCAATTTGTCATGTATTGCATCTGCATTTGCTTTTCCATTTCTTATAAGAGTGTTTCAAGGTTGGGAACCACTTCAACATCCTTTGCATGGTTTAGAGGTAATGTCATTGTAGCAATCAAAATAACTTTAGTGAAGAGTTGAGTGTAAGGAGTTACTACCTTGAACCTATGCTACAAATTCCTGGGAGCCAACAGACCCTAAACCTATGCTACATTTTCTTGATACGTGGGAGAAGTTATTATTGGCTTCTATACTTCATAACATTCTAGATTATATAGTTATTCCCAAATTAACTTCAATACATGCCTAGTTACATCCTTGGCTTCCATTGTTGGGCTAGCATATGGAGCCTTTATATACAACCATTAGTTATAAATTGGGGAATGCACTTCATGCTTGGCATGCAAGTGATGCATCTGCATATGCAATTTTATCACCTTGGAAAACTATATTTGATCTTGCTAGCTAGGAACAATTGATTATTCATTTTATTGTATGTAATCTAATGATAGTTCTATAAGAATTTGTAATCAACCCAACTAATAAAAAACTAGAAAATTTTAACTAGGTTATGGCTCCAACATGTGCTATTCCCATTTACCATATGGTTGCAATGTTGGAGGCAACATTTTTTCTAAAGTGGTAGCATGTTTTGTATCATTGTCTTTGTTCAAATCCTGATTTTAATGAAGTAACAAAGTTATTTTTAGGGTGGAAAGGACTATTTATCTCCAAGAGTTTTGCTAATGAGAGGATAAGAAGTTAGCTAAATGTAGCCCTTGAAATGATAAATCAAGTTATAAAGGGTACGATTGTGGAACAACTTGGGGCTAGAGAGAATGTAAGATATCCTAGGGTGATGGAGTAGCACCAATTTGAATCACTTCAATACCAATAGCATATGCTCAAAATCAAGCCTTAGCTTTTATGGGTAATGGGATTCAGCCCAATAATTCCATGGGTGCACCTCAATTGAGTTTGAAGGAAGTGATTGAAATATATGCACAAGAACATGACATCCAAATTTTCCCTAAAGTGGGATGCACACATGATGACCTTTACGTTTATGCCTTTGGAACTTTCAATATCTATCTAGATGATGTAAAACAACAAGTTCTTTAATAATCTGGATACAGATGGGTGATTGCATCATTGGAGCAACTAGTTGAGATGCACTTTAATCTAACCGGAGGGTATCATAGATAAAAAAAACATATAATGAAGAGGAAACTTGAAAATTTGAATGTTAAAAATGTTCAAATGAAAGATATCAAGGATCAAACACCTATGTTAGAGTTACAATAGAATGTGAAGTTGATTTTAGATATTAAAAAAAAACATGACATAAATCATTCCCCATTTGTTTTGATTATGGCGAGCTATGTGAGAAAGAGGGTGGACAGCTCTGAATGAGGGTGGAGATTTCATTTTTGTGCCCTTTTGATCACTACATTTTTTTTCATGCTCTTATTTTCTTTGCATTTCATTGTGATATCCTTGGCGGAGACTAGTGGAGATCTAGGAATTCATTGCCATGCCCTTGCGATCTTTGCATTTCATTGTCATTCTCTTGTGATGTCCATGCCCTTGCTTTATGTTTTTTTGTTATGTTGTGCCCTTGCTCTGTGATTTTCTTGAAACGGAGAAGAGGTACCTATGCAAATGTTCTTTTCTTTTTCTTCTAAACATGTATCTCTTTATATTTATCCTAGCAAGTGATTAGAGAAGCTTCTCTTTATGTATATGTATGTGTATATATACATACATACACACATATGTGTGTGCCTACATATACACATATATGTGTGTATGTATATATATAGTGATCTTTCTATTTATGTACATACATACATAGACACACATGTGTGTGTGCATGTATACACACACACACATATATATGTATATATGTATATACATACATATATACATACCTATACAAAGATCACAAGGGCACATTATAAATGAAATGCAGAGGTGCAGAGATGTGCACACACACACACACACATGTATGTATGTATATATAAATACAAACATACATTCATATATAGAGATCACAAGGACATGACAATGAGATGTAGGATTCACAAGAGCATGATAACGAAATGTAGAGATGGAGAGATACATATATACATACATATATAGATATCACAAGGGCATGACAATGAAATGCAAAAATGTAGAGATACATATATACATATGTACATATATACACATATATACATACATACATATAAACATACATATACATATGTATACATATGTACATACATACATATATAGAGATCACAAGGGCACAACAATGATATGCAAAGATCACAAGGGCATGACAATGAAACACAAAGATGCATAGATACATATAAACATACATAAATACATACATACATACATACATATACACATACATACATGCATACATACATACATACATACATACATACATACATACACATATATCACCTTGGAAAACCATATTTGATCTTTACTCAATGACCAAGAGATAATATAATTTGTAAGTATAGATTTCTGCATACTTAGTTTGTTATGAATAGTTTTGATTGAATTCATCCAAGGAGAGTGAGTTTACTCATGATGATAATGGATCCATGTATTGGGTCTTTAGAGGAGAGAGACTTACAAAACATTAGATGTTGTTTCTAGCTCAAAGGTTCCTAATTTTATATTCACAACTCAAATTCTCTCCCATGGCCTAAGCTAAAACCCTCATTACTACATCCAAAATTAAGGAATAAAATACAATTGTGTCCCCAATGGAGAATTGAAATGCATTTTTTTAAAGATTCCACTTAGTACTATGTCGATAAATTCAAGAAATTCTACTACCATTCAAATTAACTTACATTGATTCTAGAGCTTAGGCCCTAACAACAATTGAAAGGTAAATTGTTTTCAAATAATGTGTTAAAAACAAGCAAGAGTACATATTTAGAATGAACATAGATATTGGTAACAATGAAGAAACACATAATCCTTTCATACATAATCATAATTATGTCAGATATGAACTCAAAAAATTGAGCAATTTAGTAATCCAAATCTAACATTTCAATTACCACACTCTATCCATCATTATCATTTTATCAAACTGCATAGTTCTAGATATTTATCCAAATAATAAATTACACACATATAGAAAGCTCATACTGTGCAAGATATTCAAACTTGTGGACTATTAGGAATTAATACTACTTTACTAGTAAGATGACACTATAATGGAGTGATAGAGATATACTTCTAACATGGAGCACATTCTAAGTTAGTAAAATTCAGGTCTACAATTATTTGCATTTTTTTTCAAAGATATGGACATTGATTGCTTAGAATTTCTTGCATTTGTTTCTAGATACTACTCTTTATCATTTCCTTCCTCTAGACATTATTGTCATCTATAATTTTCCAAATCTATTGATACACACCTTCCTTCTACCTCACCATAAGTAGGGACTAGACCTACACACAACCCTTGTTCTCTAATGTGCATATGGTCAAATATAGACATGAATTACATAGGCATTATTTTATGACCTACATTTTACATAGTCCTCCATATGGCCTATTACAATTATATAGTCTAATTTTAAGAAAAATAATAATCTTAAATGTATATGATTAAATAAAAAAAACAAGTGTACTAGTTGTAGCTTATAATTCTAATATTAATGATTATGTTAAACGAAATGTTCAATAAAAAAAGTATGAAGTAACATAAATGGATCATCTGCTTGATCCTATTTTGACTTAATGTGAACTCATACAATCATTACCTAGATGATATGAACAAGTTCTTTACTTAATCATCAAGAGATAATACAATTTGTAAGTATCGAATTCTGCATACTTAGTTTGGTATGAATAGTTTCAATTGAATGCAAGGATAATTTCTTGTGTGAATTCAAGAAATGAATGATTAATTTAATTTAGCACAAGTACCATGCAAGTGTGTATGTATGCATGTAAAGAAGTTCACATAGTGAATTGATATACATACATACACGCACATATGCATACAATCATCATAATCTATTATCCTTGAATCTGGCCAAAGCTATTATATATAAACAAGAGATACATGTTTAGAAGAAAAAAAAAGAACATTTACAAAGGTACCTCTTCTCCCCTTGAAGAAAATTGTAGAGCAAGGGCACAAAGACAACAAGGGCATGAAACAAAAATTAAATGTTGTGATCACAAAGGAATGACAACAAAACCCTAGATCTCCACTAATCTCCACCCTTGTTCAAAGCTCTCCACCCTCTTTCATGTGCAACTCTCCACAATCAATCAAAACAAATGTGGAATGATTAATGTAATGTTTTATTTTCTTTTTTGTTCATAATCCATAATCCATAATCCACAAGATCTCTCTGTATATATACAAACATACATACATAGATACATAGATATGTGTTTGTATGCATGTACACACACACACACACATGTATATATATGTATATACATACACATATATACATGCATATATACATATATATATATATATATATATATATATATATTCATACACACACACACACACACACACATATACACACACACACATATATACATATATATACATACATACATATATACATACATACATGAAAACAACAATTCATTTTCTAAGAGTTTACAATTATTCAAAAAAAAAAAATTTACAAGAAAATGCACCTGAAGAACTGTTAGCTCAAAAGAAAGAACATGGTGTTGAAATAGTACAAAAATTTCTTGACATGAGAGGCCTACAAGTGAGGGTGTTGATCAATCTTGAAAACTTAAATGTTGAAATGACAGTGTCAATGATCAAACACCTATGCACAAGTGACAACATTAATGTGAAGTTAATTTTAGATAAGGTAGAGGCAGATAATCATAAGTTTGATAGTCAAAATTTAAGACACAAGATCAAAGGAGGAGGAGTGGCTTTAAAAAGAGATTACACCACAAAAACAACAGCCAAACAACATAGAGGATATTATGGGATCCACTAGATAGAATCTAGGGAATTTTTGTGGTAGGTACTATGACATTGGAATCACTTGCAAGTGCCTTTGAGAATTTACAATCCAAATATTAAGAAGACTACAAGTTGTACAATTTATCATGTATTGCATCTACATTATTTTATAAGAATGTTTCAAGTATTGGCACTGTCTCCCTGCGATGATCCCAAGTATCAAATGCTTATAAGAGTGTTTCAAGGTTGGGAACCACTTCAACATCCTTTGCATGTTTTAGAGGTAATGTCATTGTGGCAGAGGCTTCTACAAGAGAACGAGCCTCATGATTATGGCATTTACACAAAAGAAGAACTTGCTTCTTCAATTCCTTACGTCCAACTCTTCACTGAAGTTATTCTTTAATTCCTTGCATATGCAATTTTATGACCTTAGAAAACTATATTTGATCCTGCTAGCTGAGAACAACTGATTGTTGATTTTATTGTACCTAATTTGATGACACTTCTACAAGAATTTGTAATCAACCCAACTAATCAAAATCTAGACCCATTTAACTAGGTTATATCTAGTTTCTTTCTAAAAATATCTTCTATGATATGTTTTGTAAAATTTCTTGTGAACTCTACCTATTTTTCCTGGTCTATATTATTTTTGTTGAGGATCTTGAGGTAAGTCACTTAGCATGGGTTGAGTGAGTTTTATTTTTCTATTATTTATATTTTGGAATATGTATGCAACTGGATCAATTTTTCTATTATGCTAAGATGTAATAAGAACCTTAAAAAAGATCTCTAAATATACATGTTTAGATGGAAATATAAAGAGATACTTGTTTAGAAGTAAAATAAATAAACATTTATAGAGCACTAAAGAAAATCGTTTAGCAAGGGCATGGAAAAAAAATCATAGAGCAAGGGCACAAAGACCATAAGGGCATGGCATGGAAACAAAATCATAGAGAAAGGGCACAATAAAAAAATCACAAAGCAATGATATGACAACAAAATAAAGAGATCACAAGGACACGATAACAAAATCTCAGAGCAAGGGAATGCCAATAAAATACAGAGATCACAACAATGAAATTGTATAGCAAGGGCACAACAACTAAATGTAGAGATCATAGCAATGAATGCACTGATCAGAAGGGCAAGACAATGTTTAGAGCTCTCCACCCTCATTCAGAGCTTTCAACTCTCTTTCACATACAACTCTCCACAACCAAAACAAATGGGGAATAATTTATGTTGTATTTTTTTATTTATACTCATGCAAGTATTGTAATTATGACTCCAACATCAGTATTGCGATGATGTTGGGGAAAATTGCAAAAGAAAAACATGAAAATCACCACAAATTACGTCATCATCACAATTTGACCCCAAATGTTGTAGTGATTCCATCTTCCTTTAAGTTTACTCTACTACCTCATACATCTAAACCTCAAAATATTTCCTCTATGGTTTCTCCATCATTTCACAACCCTTCAAGGTATGTGTCAATGTTGATCTTACCACTTTTTCACCTATCCTTATGCAATCCTTTCAAGCCTACACTTATGTTCTATACACACTCCTTCTAGCCTTCCAAGGTATGAACTCTTTTCTTCCATATAAATTTTCTACTATCATCTTTGTTCCATGACCATAATCAACATCTTTGAGCATACCTTCTTATGGTCTTGGCCTATCATGACTTATCTTTCCTATAGGAGCTCTATTTAACTTAAAAAGCTTGACTTACTTCCTAAAACAAAACATTGCCTTGGTGAAAACCTGGTAATTAGGAACCTTGGTAGAAAAAATAAAGAGTAATAAATCCATCCTATGGTGAAAACCACTTCTTGTGGCACCTTGGATAAGTACCGTGATGAAAACCTAGCAAGGAGTCATGCATATGTAATGCCTACTCCTAGTTTACTTTTCATTTTATGTTGTCACACACTTTTGGGCCAGTTAATGGTTATGTTTTATGATTAGCAGTACTTGTTTACTAGATTTGATTATATGGTATTTTAGATGCAGTTTATGTATTTGATGAACTACTTGATACTCAGTTATTTCATGTGTTCATTATTATTCTTTCGATGATGGTACATGTATGTTCATAAAAAGACTTCAATTATTTCATGATGATAGTTAGCTGGATGATTTATATGTAGTTTGTATGGATACTTGCTCCATACTTGCACATGTATGGTGTACATGTATGTTTTACTTTATGTTTGAGATTTTTGATGTGGTTGAGGGAGGGAGTCATAGTCACCTTCTAGCCGAGATCTACATGATGCACCACTCCTCGCCATTGCATGTTTAGTTTACATTTATATGTATATGTACATGCTTAGCTTTTATGTAGATTATAGGTATTGGACATCAAATTCCCTGAATTGCCAGGATGAGCATACCCTATCGCAGTATATCAATGGTAAAAGAGGGGAGATAGTTCTTGAGTCCAAATCATAACCCTAAGCCAATTGTGCTAGAAAGTAGGACAAGTATATGAGATATTTACCCTTCAAAATTGATCAAGTGATGAAAATTCATGATTTTAACCCTTGAATTTGATTTAGTACTCTATCCTTTTTTATGGGTTTTCTTATTTTTTGAAAAAAGAGGGGGTAAAAATTTATTCAAACAAAATCAAAGTACAAATCAAGGGGGCACAACCCATAACAACACTACATATTCATGTCACCCAAAAACCAGCTACTCAACAACCCCACTATACTCAGAAGGTAACTCGTCCCTTCCACTAATATCCCATCCATCTACATTCTCTATAATCCACTTTTCCAAACAATCAACCAATCTATTCCATTCTCTAAGGATATGATGAAAGGAGATAGAGTTCAAGGAACTACAAAGACTTAAAGTCTGTCTAACCAAAGAAGCTAATTGCCAACTAACATACTCCAAACTTTGGTTATTCAACATGTCCACAACAATTTGAGAATCAGACTCATAGATGATCCTCTTCTAGCCTAAAGAGCAACTTCTCTCAATCACAATCTTAATAGCAAGGGCCTCCATCAGGTTATTAGAGTATTAACTTTTGTAAATAGAGAAGAGAAAAATCATACCACCATCATTGTCTCTACCTATGCCCCCAATACCAGCATGACCAGGGTTCCCATTAGAAGAACCATTTGTATTAATGTTCAAGGTCCTAGTTGGGGGGAGTCCACCTCCCATACCAACAAACTCATTGCTTGTTGTGGCAAGGTCTTTTACCAAGTGTGCAACCTTGTCTGCTATCTCCCAGATTTTAATTCCACACAGTAACAAGATCACCAAGATCAATACTTTTAGACATATCACACTTAGAAAAAATAGTCTCCTAAAGCCTACTAAGGATCATTCTCCATAATTGCAAACTTCCTAACTTGGAATCATAGATTATTCTATGGTTCCTCTCTAGCCAAAAGTTCCAGAGAATGAGAGTTGGCCTGAGCACCTAGGCAATGTACATGAAAGAAGTCTTCGTAGGAGGTCTGCCCAAACTCTCCCAAAAGTCAATTAGAGAGGTAGCATGAATACAACCATGTTGGCAAGCCTCCCACCATCTATTCCATATCTCACTCAAAAAAGGGCATAGAAAAAATAGGTGAGGGGTACATTCCTCATTGTTTGAACATAGGAAACAAATAGGTGGTCCCTAAAAACCTTGTTTGCGAAGATTCTCCCAAGTGAGGCATTTTTTCTCAGCTAGCAACCATAAGAAAAAATTACATTTAGGCCAAGAAAGGTAAAACTAAACCTTCTTCCACTAGTACACCTCATTTGGACCATGAAGGTTCCTATCAACCATAGCATAACCTTGAGCCACAATAAACTTGCCTTTTGGGCTAGGACTCCAAGCTAGAACATCTTGCTCACTAAGAAAGCTGCAAAACCTACTTTCCAAAGCTTTAGTGAGAACATCACGGTCCCCATAAAAGCCACCCATAGGCCACTCCCGAGGGTCCTTCCAACAAGTCACCTCCACCTGACCCATACACTTGATTGTCTTGAAATGCTCCACCATAAGCCATCCAACATTAGTAAAAATGTGGCGAAGAGGCTGAAGCTGGGGGAAGCTAGAAAGAATGGGAGGGTGGCCATCCAAAGAGTCCTACCAAAATAGGGCATCAAAGCCATTGTTACAAATCTAGAAGAGACCCACCTTAATAAGTTGAGCTCCCTTCTTAAGAGTGTCCCAAATACAAGAATCTTTACTTGCCAGAGTAAGTCATGGCACATTAAGACAATCAACACCTAAAAAATACTTGTGGGAAAGAATCTTTGCCCAATCTTGATCCTAACATTTGCACCATCTCCAATATAGTGTGGAAGCCAAAGCCATGACAAATAGAGCCATCGATCTAAGACCCAGGCCCCTAGTATGTTTCAGCCTACACATAGAATCCCACTTAACAAGCCTTTACTTCAAGGATAGAAGGTTGCCAGATGAGAGGAATTGCTGAAATAAATCATCAAAATCCCTCACAAAGGTGGAACGAGGAACCTAAACACAAAACTTATAAATTGGGAGAGACTACACCCGAGTCTTTAGGAGAACCACTCTCCTAGTTGAAGATAAGCATCTATAGGTCCAATGAATAACCTTACTCTAGAATTTATCCAAAATCCCCTACCAATAGTCTCTACGATGAGAACCTAAGACCAAAGGAACCCCAAGGTACATCAAAGGAAGGGATCCAATTTGAAATCTAAGAATCCTAGCAATCTTATTTTGAATAAGCTGAGGAGTGTTAATGAAATAAATAGAAGTCTTATCATCATTAATACACTATCCAGAGGCTTTCAAATAGGTATCCAAAGCTCTCCTAAAATTCACCACCTCACTAATTCTAGCCATGCCCATTAACCCAATATCATCCACAAACTAAAGATGAGAGTAGGAAGGAAGATTATTATTCCAGCTCTAACATTGGATAAAACCCTACCTCACCTAAGATTTTATAAATCTTCTAAGACCCTCTACCATGATGATGAATGAGTAGGGAGATAAAGGATCCCCTTGCCAAAGTCCTTGAGAAGCCTCAAAAAAATTTAAAAGGTTCCCCATTAATGAGAACAGAGAAGGAGGAAGAGGTCACACAACTTAGAACCCAATTCACCGACTCCTCATCAAAACCAAAGGCAAAAATAAATTTTTGTATGAACTCCCAACTCACCTGATCATAAGCTTTAGCCATGTTGAATTTAATAAACATAGCTTTCTCCTTAGATGCATCCATAGAGTGAATCACCTCCATTGCTATCACAACCCCATCCAATATCTATGTATCTTAACTAGAACCACTCTGTTCAGTAGAGATCAGATAACCAAGGAGTGGTTTGAGTCTCTGAGTGATCAATTTTTTGATGATCTTATAGATAACATTGCATAATGCTATAGGCCTAAATTGGTCCAACTGATTAGCCTCTTTCTTCTTAGGTATGAGAGCCAAGAAAGTAGAGTTCAAAGACTTCAACATCTATTTATTTCTATGAGATTCTTGGACCACATCTAGGAGATCAAACTTTATTATTTCCTAGAATTCTTGGAAAAGTTCAATCGAGAAACCATATGGACTGGGAGCCTTACCTTTTTCCATATTAAAAATAAATTTCTCTAGTTTAGGAAGCATGATAGGAATTAAGAGGGCCTCATTCATCTCTATAGGGACCAAGTGAGAGATATAGTCCAAAATGGCATGCTCCTTTGTCCTAGTAGGATGGTAATCCCTAGTAAAAAGATTAGAAGAATAATTTACAACTTCCCTAGATATTTCTTTGCAAGATGAGATCTACTCACCATCAATGGAGACAAGAGAGGAGATAGTATTACCCTATCTCCAAGCCTTCACCAAGTTGTGAAAGAAATAAGTGTCCCTGTCCCCTTCCTATAGCTAATCAACATGAGATTTCTACTTCCAAAAGATATCCTCCTGAAGCTCCTATTCCTCCAGTCCCTTTAGAGCCGAGGATTCAACTTTACTCAAATTAGATGTCAACCCTTGGTCTCTAATCTAGCAAGTAATTTTATCCAAATTAGTCTGAGAAACTAACTTCTAAGCCTAGAGATTGCCAAAATACTATTTATTCCATCTCTTAATCTAGTACTTCACATGTTGGTGTCTCTTATTGAAAGTATACATAGTCATTCCATGGTCAGGTATCCCCTCATATCTCCAATCCACCATAAGGTCAGGTAAGGACAAGTCTCTGAGCCACATCAACTAAAATTTGAAAGAGTTGTTTTTGGTGACAATGTATGAGGTGATGGAAAGCTTAATGGGCTAGTGGTTAGAGCCCCTCCAATCAATAATTTCAGAATTGGTGATCCACCTATTGTTCATCCAATAGCAGGAAACCAAAAATCTGTCAAGATTTTCTGAGATAACCTCACCCCCACATCTCCAATTATTCCAAATAAAGACACCATTGGTTGGATTCACATCAATGAGATTCAAGGAGCCAATCATTTCCCTAAGAAAATTTGAAGATGAGTCTAGCCTAGAGAGCCCTCCTCATTTTTCCTCCAGACTAGTGATAGCATTAAAATCTCTAGCTATAATCCATGGGAGAAATGGGTTCAGGGACTAGATGAACTTGATATGATCCCATAAATGGGATTTCCCTACAAAATCAGTAGGAGCATATATGTTAGATAAAAGACACCTTTCTCTAGTTTTAAGGATAGAGGCAACCAAAGAAATGGAGGACTATCTAGAGATCCACCATAAAGGGGAAACTTTTCTTGGGTCCTAGAAGCAAGCCACCACTCGCCCCCCCTGCCAAGAGCCCTGGGGCTAGATATGAGAAGCACAGTTACCCAATACATCCACTATAAGCTTAGTTTCCTGAATAAAAATTACATCAGGAGACTGAGACCCAATTATTCTATGAACAAGCTTTTGTCTAGGGATGTTGTTCAACCCCCTTACATTCGATGACAACACAATCATTTATGGGGGTGGAAGAAATGAGAATCAATGGGTTTCATAGACCGAGACTCAACCAAATATTCACCCATTATCTTCACCTTCTCCTGATCAATCTTCCAACCACTTTTTGATAGTTTATCCAAGGCCCCTTTTTGAAAGATTTCTATTGTATGCCTAAGACAAGAGGGGCCTTATTTCCCTTTCCAAAATCTAAGGTCCCCACGGGCATCAAGGGGTCCCCTTTCCACCAAGATCTCTAATATCTTGAACAAGAGGAGGTAAATCAATATCCAATTGTCTAGCTTGTTGATCTCTTGTAGTTAGGATTTGATCCTCCCTCTGCATATCCTCAACTTGAATTTCAAGCTGACCTTTGGCGCCAGAAGGGAGCTCAACTGGGATACCTTCCTCTTGGACCAATTCACCAAGAGCATCAAATTTGTTAAAGGTGTCATTGGTCTACCTGTCCATCTAAGTTTTCTTCTTCCCTTTACCTTTGTTATGAGAATTAACATGAGTAAATCCCTTGCTATCAACAAGTCCATAAGATGAAGTAGCCTTCCCCTTGTCCTCTCTAGGGGGTTTGAGAGCAGCCAAGGTGGGGGACTTATTCCTGGGACATTTGTGGTGTAAATGTCCATATTCATGGAAGATTCTACATCTGAATGGTAGGGTCTCATAGTCCAACTGTTGGATCCAAGAAAATGATCCCATGCAAATTTCTATAGAATCTAGCAATAGATTATTTAAATAAACTTCTACACAAATATGGGCAAAAGAAATTACATTACAATCTTGAGCTTTTGTAGCCAACATCAAGATTGAGTGAAGACTATCTTCCCTTTAGAATTCTAAAGGAATCCTTAGCAAGTGCACCCACACCAAAATTTGTGAGGGAATTTCCTCAGCTGAGTTAAAGCCCATGTGTTAGAGCTTGATGAAAGCAATAGTTGATTAAAGAAATAATGACCTCCTTCAAATGCTTTATTCCTATCCATCATATTTGAAATGATAACCATAAAATAGTTATTAGCTACTAATAGAATCACCATATTTCCTTCTAGGTTCTACACTTGGTGAGCCCAGGATTCCAACATAGACAAGGAGAGGTGAAGGCCCAAGAAATTGCAAATAAGAGCATGATTGATCGAGTACTTGACATACTCTAAGACTTGTTCAAGTTGAATAATCAAAATTGGTCAATCCCTGACTCTCTATAAACATCCATTAACTTTCTTTAATCAAAACATCCCTTTTTGAGAGGATTCACCTTCCCCCAATTGGGGTTTATCATTTAGACCCTTATTATTGGCATGCAACAAAGAAGACGACTCACCCATGTCGATGTCTCCAATGGAAGGCTAGGAGGAGGGTATACCTCGATCCCCCATTCACCACTGAACTAGGATTTAGCAAAAATGAGGAGACGATGGGGCAAAACCCCACAAACATCAAACCACCGCAAACCCCACTGAGGATGAAGCAAAATAGTGTTTGAATTGCACAAAGGTCACCTGTGAGTAGGAAGAAAACCTGGCCAACCAAGCCACCAACACTTGACCAAGGGAAAAAATGGCAACCCTAAAAAATAGCCGACCACCACACCTCAGATTGCAGACCAAAGATGCTGCAAGGGCTAGGGCACGGAGGCCCTAGTGGAAACTAGGCTCGCACCCACTCACCATCTGTCTCTCACTAAATTTTTTTTTATTGGGTTTTCTTATTTAGTTTTGTGGGTCCTATTGTGATTTTCAATTAAAACTAAATCAAATAGAAAGATTATTAGATAATTTAAGTTAACAAAAGAATTGTAAGAAAAACCAATATATAATTATATTTAATTAATTGAAGAATTAATTAAATAAAAGAATTAAATTTAAAATATTTAATTAAAGTTCTAATTTTGGCATAATTATATTTATTTAATTTAATAATAATTTATTTAAAAGTTTCATTATAATAATAATTTCTCTATAATATTATTAGTTAAATTAATAAATACTATATTAAAGATGTCTTGTCATTTAATAAAAGAGAGAGAGAGAGAATAAATTTCATAAATTTTTTAAATTAAAATGTGAAATGTTTGTACATGAAATTAAAATAAAATAAAATAATAAAGAAAAAGGTTTCGTATGATTGCAAAACTAAAACCCTAATTAGAGAAGACTCTTTATTAAGAAATCAGAGATCATTTCTCCACATAGGTTTGGAGGAGAAAATTTTGAGAAAGAGGGATTTCAAGAAACGGTGAATTCTTGCAAGCTTTGAGCATTCATCTTGTTAACATCAAATCGAGGTAAGATCTTTTTGATATTTGCATAGTAGTTTCCCTTCAAAATTTCTCTATATTCTCTGTGTTTGTTATGGACTTGTCTTTAGAAATTAATTCTAGTTGAAACCCTTGTTTTTAAGATTTTTTGTTCATTTTGTACAAAACATTTGTGAATGAAATGAATTTTGAAAAAACCCTCGTGTTGAGTAAATTTTGTTTACTAATCAACTTAGATTCGGTTTGTCTTATTGGGGTTTTCAAATCTGTATTAAAATTTGGAAAACCAGTTTGTTTATTCTTTAAAATAAAAGTGGTTGTTGGAAAACAATTGTATACTAGGCCCTTAATTGTGGTTTTTTTTAATACATGATATTATTGGAGGGGGTTGTTTCCTATAATTTGAGGCATAATTTATATATTATAAATATTATTATTAAGTTAATTATTATATTATTTAATTTAATATTTTTATTATTAATAATATAATTATTAATAATTTTTAGATTTTTAAGATTATATTTAATTATATGATTATTTATAAAATATGATTTATTTGTTTTATTTAAAAAAGAAATATATTTATATATTTGAATAAATAAATAGAGGAATTTCAATCATGTTTAAGAATAGTTTCTTTTCATGAAGGATGTTATTTTGGGAAATGGTTTAGTTTTTTTTTTTATGAAAATGATTTCTTTACTAAGTAAGTTTTATTACTTTTGTGAACTCAAAAACTTGAGCATATGTGACTCTTAGAAAATAAAAATTGGAACCCTATTTTAAAATTAAAATCTTATGTTTTCAAAACCAAACAATTATGAAACTACGCTTGTTATATGCTTGATGTGATGTATGGTTTACTAGTGTTGGTTTCAAGTTTGACTTAGTACATTTACCAGTTAGGATGTTTACTAGTAGCTAGGGAGTTTTATTCTATGATGATTTTATGGTAATTATTTGGTCACGATCTTTTATATTTGACCATTGTGATGCATTCATGCAGTTCTATGATGAGTGTTGATCAATTGCTTGTTAGTTCTTTCAAGTTACTTATATAGAACTGAGGTGAATGGTGTGATTTTCCTGGTGTAACCATTGAATTTCAATCAGATATCTTTTGATGCTTTAGAGTTGGTTGTGTAGAACTGAGGTAATTATTGTGGCTTCCTTACTATAACTTATGAGATTTTGATTAGTTGTCTTTTGGTGTTTTCTAGTTGCTTGTATAAGACTGAGGTGAATATTGTGATTTGTCTTTATGTTCTTTCTAGTTGCTTGTAAAGGACTGAGGTGAAAGTTGTGATTTTATGAGCTTAGGGTAGGTAATCTATGCGTATGTTGGGAAGTGGCTTGCAATAGAGGCTAGAGCACTAAAGAGGCTTCCTAGGTAACCCATTGTAAGTTGTTTTAATAAGTGATAACATTTCATTAAATGGGTTTAAAATGAATTAATAAGAGTCAATGTTTTCCTTTCTCATGCCTCGAGTGCTAGTATAGGCTAGGATGGGAGTAGAGAGGATGCTTGGTTACGACCTTGCTTCATTAGTATGCCTTGTCTATACTAAAGGATATTGCTGCGATATTGATGCCTTGTTTGTACTATGTTATATCTTATTGTTATTATCTTTCAATTTATTTATTTATTCTCAAACTTAGTAAAACTTTAGGTTAATTTCTTTTGGGTTCCCTAGTGAGGCATTATAGCATAATTCTTCCATCATCCATCTTTTCCATATTTTCTCTTTGATCTTGACAATGTTGAGCTAACATTGAGCATTTGTTATTTATCCATAAAATTCCCTATTTTTCTTGTTCATTCACTTCTAGCCTTCATATCAAACTTTATTATTTCTCTATCATATTGCTTTCCTATCCATTGACCCCTCAGTCTTGATCACCTAAAAAAAAATGATTCTCATGGGCCTCTTGACATATCTACTCTTTTAGAATATACACTCTCATGCTATCTTTCTTATCAGCTTCCATTGCTTATCCTACATGATATCCCCTTTCTTGGCTTTCTTGGGTCATACAACACCAAATTCAAACAACCTTCACCAAGTTAGTTTGATGCTAATACTCAAGCTCTTAAGACCACTTAGGTGATATTCTGACACTTGGAAATATTGTGAACATGACAAGCTCTAGAATTCGGTTAACACTCATGCTTAGTCCACATTGAATACTCAGAGTAGGTATGAACTTGATTAGCACTTGAAAACTTGATGAACACTGCAAAACTTAGTAGACATTGAAAGGCTTGGTTGACACTATAGCTTAGTTGACACTACTTTCCTTCTGCTTGGTTATCATGTCTAGCTTAGGAGACACTAATAAGATTAGTTAACACAAAAGATCTCGATTAACATTATTTCCTACATGCTTTACACTAATGAGCTTGGTAGACTCTATGAAGCTCATCATACACTACGTTCTTCTTGTGGAGCTTAGTAGACTTTGTGGAGCTTGACTTACACTGCATTCTACCTCTAAAGCTTGATAGACTCTTCTTTTTTCATGTGGAGATTGGTAGTAATGTAATCAAACTGATGAAGTGCTTAGTCACTAATTGACAAATGATCTGACCATAATGTCAACAATCTTTCTTGTTGGCATTAGTGAGAAAAACTCTTATCATACCAAAAAATTGATTACTCAAAAATATAAGTCAAAACTCCCCCTATCAATATACTTGGGTCTACAACTTGTTTTTGACTACTGTGTTGATAACTTAGTAGAAATTGACTCTATTTTTTCTTATTCAAAATTGTTTTTGTAGCTTTTTGTACATGGATTCCTCCTTTGTATATAGATAATTTCTTCCTTGATTTTATTCCTTATGATATACACATCCCCCTTGATTTTGACACAGATGCAAAAAAATACATAATTAGAAGGTAACACCAAAATGTGAAAGGAAATATATCTTTAATGTATCAACAAATATGTCTAATATGTCTTCAAGCACTTGATTTCTCTTTTTCTTTTAAGATCTCAACTTCTGTTGTCTTGCTCTTTTCTTTCACATCTCACCAAGGGTGTCCATTTGATCACAAGTTAGATTGGAGAGATCCCAATATGGTATAAGTATGTCTTCCTCTAGATCAATTTCATGATTAGAGACTTCTACCTCTTTACCCTTTTCTTTTTTAATAGAGGAAGGAACAATTTCCTTTCCCTTGCTCAAATCCTTTATGCCTGATTGAGGGTTAACCTCAACTGTCATTGCACTTATTTCTGAAACGCTAGGTGTAGAAACAATATTACTCAATGGATAAATATAAGCTATAGAAGAAGTGCTTACAATACCTTGTTATGACTAAGTAAGGCCTATTTTTGTGAGGAGTGGAGCTCTTTTCTTGGTAGATGAAGTGGGAAAAAAAACACTAATCATTACACTCAGTAGAATTTCTTTAATAGTTAATTGGGTGCTTGGTTTATCTATGTTTACCCCAATTGACTTGGTAGTAGCCTTATCTAAGCTGGATGGAACTAAGGATTTTCTTGAAGAGTTAGGGAGGGAGGTCATTACCTCTGTTTCTATCTTCTCAGGATTTGAGTCTTGAATTCTTTGAATTTCAAGAAGATCTCCACTTGTTGCTTGATCATCCTCATCCTCTTCATCATCTTCTTTTACATTATCTATCTCCTCATCATCTTTCTCCTCGACCTCTTTCTCATCATCCTTCCAATAATCTATTCCATTTTAGTCATTTCCTTAGGAGAGTACTTTCATTTTTCCACTTTAGCCACTAGGGATACTTCAACTTTCTTATGTGCTTCCTTAGTTCTAGTTTTGCACTTAAAAAACTTAAAATTAGACACACCTCCACCATATTGTAGTATTTTTAGCCTTTGTTCAAAGGTGGGGATAGACCTTTTAAAAGATACCTATTCCTCTTCTTCATCTTCTTTATCTTCATCCTACAATTTGAGCTTCTTTCTAGATTTTGCAGGTACCAATGTATGGTGCCTTAGGGTCTACTAGCTCATTGACAAGAGCCTCAATTATGTCTCTTGTATCATCAATGTTCACCTCATATCCAAGAGGTTTCACCCATGCCACCCTTGGACTAACTACCTATATATGTACCTTGTCATAATATACAAGGAAGCATATATCTTGCTCATAGTCATCCACTAGTTTTTTGGGAATTCTAAATCTTCTTTGCATTCTCTCCTTTAATGTATCAAATTATGCATCCATGATTTTCTCAAAATTGTATTCCATATCAACTATAAATTCATTTATCTTATATACTATAGGTATATCCTTCTTCCATACCATAATGCCCTTGTAAGGAAAGAATTTTTGAATATATAAGAATAGATAGTTCAATAGTGATCCAAACTTACATGGATTTATTTTAATGCTTGGATACTCTCCATGTTCTTGCTTAGTTAGTTCAGCTATAACTCGACAAGGTTGAGTGAAAAATTGTTCTTGACCACCTTAAATGCTAGGTCAACAACTTCACATGGAACGTTGTTCAATTTGATCAAACTAAATTTTTTGGGCAATTACATGTATCCAAAACTTGATATCCATATCTGTAACTCCATTCAACTTCATACCTATGCCATCCCAATCGGCAAGAATCTTCTCTAGTAGTTCAACTCAACCTAGGGTTTTGGTAGTTGATTGTTTTTCTAGTTTTTAACACCAAAACTTAGTCAACACTATAACCTTCCTTCTACTTTGTTATCATGTCTAGCTTGATAGATATTGATAAGCTCGGTTAACACTATAGAGCTTGGTTAACATTATTTCCTACATGGTTTACATTGATGAGCTTAGTAGACTCTACGAAGCTTGGCTTGCATTGCTTTTTTCTTGTGGAGCTTGGTAGACTCTATGAAGCTCAAATTAGATTTCATTCTACCTTTGAAGGTTGTTAGACTCTGTGAAGCTCGATAAACTCTTCTTTCTATATGTAGAGCTTGGTAGCAATGCAATCAAACTGATTAAGTGTTTAGTTACTAATTGGCAAATGATTTGTCCATATTGTCAACACATAGGTCATCTTAGTGATGGTTTTATGATCTTTCAATGTCCCTAATAAGGCTTGATGATACAAAAATACCAATAAAGAGGACCTACTTTTGCAACCCTTGCATCATGTATCTTCCATTTTAGGGTTCATTCCTAGGAGTAATCTTGCATTTCGAGTGTTGAGAGAGCCTCCATCTTTTATGGACTTGTAGTTGGCTATGTTCATCTTCACTTTCTTCTTGATCATATCTTATTATTTTCTTGATCTTTCATTCACCTCTTTTCTATCTTGTCATCAAAAGGGTTAATCTTATCTTCACATTTATCTTCCCTTTTGAACCTCTACCTAATTTTGATATTTTGGATTCATTTTTGGGCTTAAAATGAAAAACTTAGTTTATATTGCTTGTCAAATTGGCTTTTTAAAATTATCTTCCTCTGTGCATTTCACTATTCTTTTGAGGCATTATCTCATCTTTTTCTATGTGTTTGAACTAATTCTAATTCTTTATTATTCTTGGTCAACTTAATTACATTGGGGCATGTTCTATCATTCTAGTGGTCACTTGTCTACATCAATTAATCTATCATCTTGAACTTAATTCTTTATCAATTTAATCAAAAATAACTATTTGGGCATCTACATCTCCTCTATTATCATTTTGATTATGATTTTGAGAAGAAAAATAATCTATCACTTCATCCTTGTTCTTGTTCTAGGGTAGGATTTTTTCTCAGTTGCTTAGTTTTCTTAGTTTTATTAGTTTGTTTAGTTCTCTTAATTCTCTTAGTTTTCTTATTTTTCTCAATTCCCAATCGGCCTTGCTTGATATTTTCTTAGCCTTTGACTTTTTGCATTTAATCTTTCTTATTCTTTGATCATCTTTCATCTTTTCTCAGTCCTTACTCTCAGTTTCATTAGTTCTTGCACAATTCTCTCAATCGTTGATTTGTCTTTGCTCAAATCTTTTTGCTTAGCCACTTGTTCCATTTTGGGGCAAGATCTTTCACTTTTGCATTGACATCATCATTCTTTGATGTGATGTGTTCTTAGAACAATCACACATTAGTCAAAGAGGGGTAAATGTAACCACCTAAAAATGGTTTAGTAAATTATCAGACATCTTTCTCTCTTTTAAAATTATTCCAATACAAGACTATAAATCATTTATCTTGATCAAATCTATTTATTTGATTATAACCTATGGTTTGACCATTTTACCTTCACTCTCTTATTTAATTAAAAGAGCTTTCTCCCTTTTAATTAAATAAAAAACCCCACTTCCCACTTATCCTAAGTGTGTACACATAAAGCATTATTCCTATTTTAAAAATAAAAGAAAATACAATTTTGTCTATGCATGAATTTACAACTTTGTATGTGAAAGGAATATTTTAATTTAAAAATAACTTCAATTCTCCTCTATACATTTTAAACCCTCTCAGTCAACTATTTATTGTGATTGGTGGAGATGCTTGTTCACATTGATTACTCAAGATGCATTCTCCTCCCTTGATTATGCCTCTTTTTCCTCTTAGTATCTACCATCTATTTCTCTTTAAAAAGGAGGATCTCTCCCCCTTCTTGCATAAGGTTGAAGGAGTTGGAGCTATTGTCACACTACTAGTTTGAAGCCTTGGTACTTTGGAGTCTCATTACATTCTTTGAATACTTGGATTTTGCCCTCATCTTGTATCTTGGACCTTGTTCATCATGGCTAGGTTAACATCTATCCATCTTGCATTTTAATTCCTAGATTAGTCTGTTTTCTTCATTACATTACATTGCACTTTTACGTTCTCTATATCTAGGTCTTGTACTTAATTTACTTTAGATTTTACATTTCATTTGAATCTTCCATTCTATGGTGCACCTTGCAAGGGTTTCTTGATTGGGTTCATTTGAGAGCCATTAATATATTATTATTTTCTTTCTTCATCCTTGCATGTCATATATAGGAAGCTATAAGCCACCTCTTGAGATACTCTTTATTGTGGGTATTCTCAAGTATAATGGTTTATGAAGTGGGTGCACATTTTTCACACAAAAATACATAGTTCAATCCATCAAACCAAAAAAGCATAAGAATCAACTAAAGAACACCTCTTAATGTAGACAAGGGTGAGGTGACCAGCAATTGAAAAAGTGGGCCAAAAGAACTGCATGACAAGGAACCATGATCAAGATGCACAATAGAGTACACATGTGTGTACTAAGGTGATCAATCTTAGACATGTCATGTGGCTAATGTCACCCAAGGGAAACTCATTGAACAAAGGAGGATGAAAAATAAAGGCAAAATATCAACCCCCCCATGAAACTTTAATTAGAGTAGTGCATTACAATAAGGTACAACATATGGAAAAATAAATAGCATCACTAGAAAGAGCTCTAAAATACCTTTCCAATGATATAAAAAATTCCAAAATCAGATATATGATGCTCAAGATATGTCTCTAGAAGTGAAAAAAGGAACCCCTAACTTTGATAGAATAAAAAGCCATAAAAAATGTATCAAAACTAAAAAATACTTATACCAATGTCACAGACTTGAAACAATCTTTTCGGTGATATCTTGTTTGTAGAAAATATAGTTCGTATACATGAGATATGAGAAGATGCAAAGGTCGGTCCAAACAAGGCTTGAAGGAGTGACATGAGTATTGATGCAATGTTGACATCAATGGATGAAAAGCATAAATTTGACTGTCAAATGGTCGTAAAGGCAAACAAATTGCCAAAAAATTGACCATATTGCTAAAACAATGTTCTAGGTGTTGGAAAAGTAACTCTATGCCAGAAAAGGTAAGTTGACCCATCCTCCAAAAGACTACCAAAAAAAAAAGAAAGTGCCCCAACAATGCATGCACTTTCTCTTGAAAACCATAGGCAAGTTCCCAAAAAAAATGGATGTTGACACAATTTTGAAGACACAAACTGAGGTGGGGTCAAGGTCATAGTTTCATGCATAGGGTGCCTATTCACAAGACAAAGTGAAATAACTAAAAATTAAAGGACAAGAAAAAATGGAGAAAGCACTAATTAAATCCTAGCCATGGATCAAATTCAACACAATCCTAGTTATATCACTACTTGTGTTGCATTGAAAATTTTCACCATGGAAACCACCTAAGAGCATTATAAGTATGAATAGAGGGAAACTCCCAATTTGATTTGTATGTGTATTTTTACACAAAAAAACACTCCTTCTTTACAAATAAAAAATGGAGGACCAAAAATATAGTACATGTGCATGGATCCCATAAAACAAGGCAAGGTAGACAAGAGTAGAGCACTTTAATCAAGCATATGAACTTGGGAGGTGAGCCACTTACATGAGGCCAAAACATGGAGATTCAAGACTAACATAACTTGCATGGGAGAAGAGGTAAATCCCATACATAGTGCTAAAATCCAATTGATGGAGCCTAAGAAATGCATAGATCCCATCAAAAAATGCCAATCAATATGCTTAAAAACTCAACAAAACGTGCAGCTCTCAAATAAAGAATTCACCACTGTGCATTTGAAGGATATTAGAAAAATTGCATGGGACACTCACCAAAATGATTTTTATGTGTGCCAAAAAATATCATTACTCCCATTTGAGTCAAAACTACTCATGTGGGCCTAAAGGCTTGCACTTGATCTCAAATACCGAGCGTATAACTTGAGATCGATGAAAAATACCCTTGTGCATGCACTATAAACTTAACATAAAGTCATGCAAGTGGAAGTTGAGAAGATATGTAATTAGAGGTGGGGTCAATCTCCCCTAATTAACATGCATCCTCCAAAAAAAAAAAACCTAAACCCCAAAAAAATTCACCACTCACAAAGCCACCCTCGTTCTCTTCTTTTGTGCATGAGAAAGTCATGTGTGTTGTAACTACTACATGAACAGTTACAAGTAGAAAGGACCCATGATGATCAATTTTTTTCCATGATCTAGAGCTCTAATACTATGTTGAAGTTGATAAAAGATCAACCCTACAGCTCCCAAGAATCATTTGTATGCAAACACCTATCACAGAAAGAGACAAGAAAAAGCAATGGAGTCTTGAATTCTAGGATCCATAGATGATACATTCTTGATGAGAAAAAGGAGAAATTTATATTACCAAAACTGAATGAATAAATTACGAAGAGATCATCCTTATAAAATGAGATCAAAACCCTAATAGGTAAAGCCTAGGTTTCATGATAATAATTAATAAAAGAATTTATTATTATATGCCCAAAGTTTAGCTTAAGTAAAGAAATCATCCTTGGCTTATTTAAGATCAACCAAAGTAATTATATGATAGTTGTAACAACATGTTTGCACAAATATCTCTAGCATTTTGTAAGACAACAAAGTGGAACCTATCTACATTGATACTCGATATTTACCTTTATAATTATTATTTCTTCTTATAATTGACTTCATCTTAAGGCTTGAGTTATGTAAAAGGGAACCTAAACTTTAAACCTTTTCTAGAGATCCCTTTATTTCTCCATAGCACCATAGTTTTAGATCTTGTATGTACCAAGAACCCATTTGTGTAGAAAAAAAGATGATGTAGTTGTTAGAATATATAGTCAACCAATATAGTTGAGAGGGGGAGGGGGGAAATCAATTTTCCAACTATTATCATAAATATAAAACTTAATAAATCTTAACCATATGAGAAATATAATCATAAACCATAACATGATACTCATGCACATTAGCACTAGATATGTTAACTAGAGAAACCCTTGGTCAAAGGGAAAACCCTGGTGGGGATGGTTTCCACAAGATGATGTAGTAAAATAAATATTCCTTTTTAGAGGATGGACCCTGTAAGGAGTCAGTGAAATACATTTAGTACATATGAGTACTTGTTAGGAGAATTTGAATTCTTGTTAGAAGATTCCAAACTTGTTATGAGTTGTGGCAACCTTATTAGGAGTTGTAGAAGGTAGATGGACCCACTGTCCAAAAAAATTTAGGGAGAAAGACCAATGAACCCACTGTCCAAATGATCTTCATCTTATTCCTTGTAGAATAATAGAAATGAATAGTATTACTCTTTATTTCTTTGTCCTATAGATAAAAATTCTACTCCTTCAAATCTTGTTACCAACTCACAAATCTCACATCCAATAATCCCTTGGATCTCTTACTCACATTCACCAAACACTCTACTCCTTTTGCAGACTCCCTTGCACACTCTACTCCTTTTGTACACTCCCTTGCACACTATGCAATGGATACTCTTAACACACTCTTTATGAACAAGGAAAGCATATTTTATTTATACCATATCTTCAAAATAATTCCTTGAGATGGTCATGAGGCTTTCCCAATTAGTTATAATAAGATAATTATTTAATTCACAATTACAATAGCACTGTCATCTCACAGTCTATACAACTTCTCACATGTGTGTTACTAGGGCTTGAACACTTGTTGACATCACCATTAGACTATATTCTATTACTTTCTAATTGCGCATCTCCAGATTATATCTCTACTAGAAGATTTAATGCAATTACTAAAAACTACTTAATAGCTACTCTATCTCTACACTACTCTTTGTAAATTAGTTATATCTTCCATTCATCTTCCACTTAAATGCACTAAACTACATCATAAGGACTATGTGTAGAACATTTCCTTGACCACACATCACCAGACAATCAAAACCTTGTCCGTAAAACCAAGATCTCTATCTACTACTATGTCAATCTTCATAGACTTACTGCTATGTTGACATCAATGAAAACACAATCATGAATGCAACATGTCAATACTCTCCAATGCTTAGGATACTCCCCCAAAGGAATATCATAAACATTCATGTTAAAAATATCCTCCTTTGACATTGATGAAAACATAGTTGAAAAACATCCAAGTTCCAAGAATACCAAATAGTACTTTATTGTTGTTGTTCTCAACTTCTCAAATCCTATAGAATAGTTCTTTGTTTTGCATCTTCTTCTTTCCGATTGACAGCAATTGTTCACACTAAAAAACTCACAATACATCAAAATTCTTCATGTTTCATATCACCCCCATTGAGATATTCTTTCTCTTCTTTATGCACTCTTCTCCCCCATACATACTTAGGATATGTACACTTCTCCCCCATTACTAAAGCTATATTTTTCATGCTCTCTTCTCCCCCACTGACATCAATGACAAAGGCCTCATTATGTCAATTTACTACTCCAAGTCTTCAACCAACTCAAGTGTCTAAAGACACTGTTGAAGACCAAACACCAAGTGTCCTCAATGATACCTCATCAAAGATACTCCCCCATACATGATGTTGATCAAAGATTAATACAAGTATGAGAATGTATTTCAATCATTGTTTTATCACTAATGTCAAAATTTCTACCTACTAGAGAGACAATTTCTTAGTTGATCGAAGTACTATCATTTGTTTGATTGATGAAGATAATTTGATCAAATGAGGTAACAAGGGCACCTAGAGGAAAGGTTGACTTATGATATATAAAATAAGTATAAGGATCAGTTGAGATAGTGATGATATAGTGGATTGATTATCTACTTGAGGTTGCAAAGGTTGGATAAACTAATTAAGTCCAGAAGAACAAGTAAAAATAATTGAGTATACTAAGCTTAACAATCTACACAAGTAGGTCTCAAACAATGTTAGTGTAACCCAAGCATAAAATTAGTTGGAGCTCAGAAAATTTGAATTTTAGTGTATGCCAAGTGCATTGTAGATACTGATGAGATAAGTTCATTTTACTGAAAGTTGAGTGAAGTTTAGTTGATGTTGAGCATAAGTAAACTTTAGTATGTGCCAAGTAATTTACCAGTTGATGTTGGGCAAGATAGTATGTGCCAAGAATCAAGATGTTAGTTAATGTCGAGTGACAACATTATTAGTTTGATCATGAATTTGAGGAATCTGAGATGAGAAGGTTGATTTCTTGAATTATGTGAACCATGTGGGAGATAAGCTTGATGAGATGGTGGCATGGATACCATAATTCAAAAGGTTTAGCATGAGTACCTTTCTTAACTTGTATATGGTTCAGGGTTTAGACAGTTGTACTTATAGCTTCTCTCCAGTATTTAAAAGAAACATTCTTTTCCATCATAAGTATTCTAGCATAGACCATCATAGATCTATTTCTTCTTTTAGCAATCCCATTTTGTGGAGGTGTTCTTTGTAAAGATGTCTATCTTTTGATTCCTTTGTCATTATAAAACATCTCAAACTCATTTGATGTAAATTCTCCACCTCTATCAAATCTTAGACATTTCAAGGTTTTACGTATTTCATTTTATACTCTATCCAAGTACCACTTAAACATTTAAAATGCATCATATTTTTGCTTTAAAAACATAATTGTCATCATCCTACAATAATCATCAACAAATACGATAATGTACTTGTCACCATTATAGCTTTGCATATTAATTGGTTCACATTAATTAGTATGAACTATGTCAAGTATCCCTTTTGAAGTATAAGTCTTACTTTTAAAACTTGATTTAGTCATCTTGCCTAACTGAAGTTGTTTGCATATTACATTCTTTGGTTTCATTAGTTTTGGAAAAATTCTTACTTTTTTCATCTAACTGATATTGACCAAATTATTGAAATTTACATGACATAGTCTTTTGTGCCATAGCCACATATCATCAAATTGTACAAGTAGACAAGTAGCATAATTCATATCAAGATATAATTCATTACCTCTAGTCTGATCACCATTACAAATTAAATCTCCATTAGCATCATAAGTCTCAACTTTTCTACTTTCAAATTCAACCTTACAACCAATACTATTTAGTTGTGAAACACTCACCAAATTATAATTTAGTCCTTCAACATAATAAGCATGATCATAAATGATCTTATCTATCAACTTAATTGATCCTTTTCCTTTGATAAGACATGGTACACCATTCCTAGATCTAACACTATTTCCTGTTGGATATAATTGTTTAACTATATTTTGTCTTTGATGTTACACAAATGTCATATCAATTAGCAGATAGTATCTAACAAGCTCAGTTGGTCAGCAAAGCAAATTTCAAAGTCTACCGAGCATTCTTGGAAATTACTTTGGGAAAATAGTTTCTATTGAGCTCACTCAAGCATCAAAGAATTTTGTGGTAGAAGTTAGTGTTAATCGAGCTCACAAGGTTAGTAAAGGAAAGTCAGTGTTTACTGAATTCACTCAGTCTCCAAAGGATTTTGTAGGATTCACTGTGTTAACCAAGCTTTAGTTGGTTAAGAATGGAAATCAATTCTGGAATAGTGTTTACCAAGTAGGGTCGACCAATGAAGGGTTTTTTTGTTTTGGGAAATAAAGTTTAAATGTTTCATGTAATGATTGTAGCTGACTGATCTATTGATTATTGGTAATTGTAACTTATAAATGAGCTGAATTGACAATTTGTAAGGTGTAAATAAAAGGTCAAGTTGAGAATTCTGAAGTGTAATGAGTGAGAATGCAAGTGTATTGATTGAAGGGGAAAGTGTGGGAAAACTTTGAAGGATGGTCAGATATCCTTAAGGAGCAATAAAGTTTTATTCGATCAAAAAGGATCTAGTGAAGTAGAATAGAGATCTATATCAACAATTTAGTTGCATCTCATTCAGGTCTATTCATTATTACTTTCTCACCATTGTAGCAATGATTTCTAAATCTCTTAACAGAGTTGGTCTAACAGCCATTTGTAAATCCTCTAACAAGGTGAAAACACTTTTGAATTGTTCTAAAGACCTCTAGTAGGGCCACTCCTAATAGGGTGATTAAATCCTCTAACAAGGTCACACCTAGTAGTGTGTTTTGTAACCTTTAACTAGGTTGGCTCCTAACAAGGCTCACTTCATTAGAGTGAAAATCAGTAGTTTGTTACTTGATGGATTTTCCCATATTGGGTTTCCATGTTAAATCTGGTCTCTCATGTGTTCATGTTATTTTATTAATGGTTGCATGTTAATCATTTTGAATGCTTAAAGATTAGTAATAAGTTAACATACACTTCATCTAGGGAGTTACAACATTTTGTTGTATGTTTATCGAGTGACAACAGTAACTAGTTTTATTAGACATCTAAGGGATCTATGGATTTGTTTTTGTGGTAACTGATTCACCCCCCTCTCAGTTAATCCATCTATATTTTGAACAATTGGTATTAGAGCTTTTGGTGCTTGCAAGAAGGGTTTCAAGGACCTAAGCTGAAGATCAAGATTTCTTATGAGAGGGAAATTCCAAGGCTTAACAGGGATAACTTTTCAGCATGGCAAGGTCTCATAAGACTCCATCTGGCTTCCATTGGAGATATAGGATTGAAATATCTTAATGAAGAATATACAACTCATTCTAGTACATTATCTATTAATGACGTTGCTGAGAAGAAGACTCATAACACCATGATGATAGAAATTGCATCTTCCCTAAGCTATGAAGAATTTGATGATATCAAGGACTACAAAACTGCCTTTGAAATGTGGAACAAGTTGAATGATATCTTTTGATGACAATTTGAGAATAGCCAAAGTAGAGAGTCTAAGAGGAAAATTCAATTAGATGAGGATGAGAGAGCATGAAAAAATTGCCAAATATGTTGAGAGAGTCAAAGCAAGTGTCAATGCAATCAAAGCTTCTGGAGGAGACATCAAAGAGAAAATAGTTGTAAGTAAAGTTCTTAGAACATTATTTCCCATTTATGCAATTAGAGTTTCTACAACTCAAGAAAGAAGATGTGAAGCAAATCCTAAGATAAACTTGGAGGCCATAGTAGGAAGGTTGACTTCATTTGAGCTAGATAACTATGAGAATTATGTTCTAGCTTCCAAGAACATTGAATTAGCATTTGAAGCCAAGATTTCACTCAAAGAAAAGGGCAAGAAGATTAAGGATAGTTAGTCAGAAAGTGAAGAAGAATCAAAAGAAAGTTCAGACAATGATCTTGAGGTTGTTGAGGCTCTACTAGCAAGGAAATATTCTGGAGGCAAAGGAAAATACAAAGGTAAGGTTCCCCTAATCTATTTTTCATGTGAGGAAATTGGTCATATTGAAGCTAGGTGCCCAAACAAGCAAAACAAGGATGAGAAGAAAGGTCATGAGTGCAATGGAAAGAAAGATTTAAAATCATTCAAGGAAAAAGGTAAAAAAAAATGTTTTATGGCTAAGGACTCTAAGGATTCTGACAATAGTGAAATTGAAATTGTTTACATTGCTATGAAAGATGAATTTGATAATGATGAGGAAGATAAGATGGCACTTATATCTCATATGAGAAAAAATGATATATGGATCATAGATACTAGTTGTTCTCATCATATGACTGGTGAAAAAACTAAGTTTGAACATTTTGAAGACTCTGATGCTGGTAGTGTAAGGTTTGGAAATAATAAAACTTGTTGCATAAAATGAAGAGGCTGAATCTCATTAACCAAAGAACTTGTATGTGATAATGCCTATTGGGTTGAAGGACTAAAACATAATTTTTTGAGTGTGGCACAACTAATCAATATTGGATTCAAGGTGGAATTCATGCATGGAAAGGCAAGACTACTGGATGACAAAGGAAATTTAATTGGATTAGGTAGACAAACAAAAGGTTATTTGTTTTATCTTGAACTTGGTGAATGCTCATGTTTTATTGCTCAAGTTGAAGAAATTTAGTTATGGCATAGAAGGTTATGTCATGCAAATTTTGATAACATGGTAAAGATAAGAAAATTTAGGAAAGTAAGATGCATTCCTAGTTTAAAGAAACCTAATGTTGGTCTATGCAAGAATTTTCAGATTGGTAAGATGGGAAATACTAGTTTTAAAAGAAAAAGCTATCAGTTTGAAGATATTTTGGAAATTGAGTATACTAATTTGTGTGGACCCATTGGAATTGAGAACTATATTGGAGAAAATTTATTCATTATTTTTGTTGATGACTACTCTAGAATGATGACTATTATGTATCTAAGAGAGAAGTCAAAAGCATTTGAGAAGTTCAAATGGTATTTGGCTAGAGTGGAAAAGGAAATAGGGAAAAGACTGAAATGTTTGAGGTTAGATAGAGGTGGTTAGTTCATCTCCCATGAATTCAATAATTTTTGCATTGAAAGGGGATTTAAAAGATAGGTATCAGCTCCTGGAACTCCCAAGTAGAATGGAATAGTTGAAAGGAGGAACAGATCTATCATGAATTGTGCAAGGACTCTAATGATTGAAAATAACATTGCTATCAAATACTAGAAGGAAGCTATTAGCACCATAGTTCATACCTTGAACCGAGTGCAACTAAAGAAGGACTCATTCAAAACCCCCTATGAGTTATGGTATAGCTATAAACCCAATATAAATTACCTAAAAAAATTTGGAAGTAAATGTTACATCTTGAAAGAATCTAGAAAATGAAAATTTGATGTGAAGGGTGATGAAAGTATATTTTTGGGATATTCTTGAAAAAGTAAGGTATATAGATGTTTGAATTTGTCTACTCACAAAATCATAGAAAGTGCACATGTGAAAGTTGATGAGTTTGCACAAAGGACTAAAGAAGAAAGCAAAAAGGAACTAGAAGATTAAAAGAGATTTGTTTTCGTTGAACCTAATACATTTCCAGATACATCTGTCAATCAAGTGACTTCTACTCCTGAGTCTTCCTTAGTCACCAAGTTGCAAGAATTTCCAACCGAGTCATAAGGACTTGAGTCATAGTCTAAAGCTATTGAGCCAATGCCTACCAAGTCTAAAGGACCTAAGCTACAGACAGATCAACCAGAGCCAGAAGTTGAAACTCAAAATGAAGGTAATGCAATTAATTCAAGAGGCAAGAAACCTATATTGGCCAAGTATTTCAGGAGACATCATACAATAGATCAGATTATTGGAGACAAATATGAAGGTACTATGACAAGAAGTAAGCTAAAAGGTACTTGTTTACTTGTTGATTTTGAACCTAGAAATGTCAGAGATGCATTGGAAAATGAAAGTTGGATTGAGGCTATGAATGAAGAGATAGAGAAAATAGAGAAGAATAAAACATGGACTCTTGTACCAAGGCCTAAAGATAAAAATGTGATTGGGACTAAATGGGTGTTTAGAAATAAGTTGAATGAATATGGTAAGGTATCAAGAAACAAAGCTAGATTGGTATGTAAAGGCTATTCTCAAGAAGAAGGAATTTTTTATGGAGAGACTTTTGCTCTTGTTGCAAGATTGGAAGGTGTTAGGACCTTACTTGCATATGTTGCATACAAAGGATTTAAGGTATATCAAATAGATGTCAAATCAGCATCAATGGTATTCTAGATGAAGAAGTCTACATTGAGCAACTTGAAAGTTTTATTGATCCAAACAAAAAGGACATGGTCTACAAATTACACAAAGCATTGTATGGTCTAAAAGAAGCCCCTAGAGCATGGTATGAGAGATTGCATAACTATCTTATTCAGATTGGTTTTTAGAGAACTAATGATAACAATAGCTTGTATATCAAAGAAGGACTAGATAACAAGATTTTTTTGGAAGAAATATTTGTGGGTGATACTTTGTTTACAGGGAATGATGATCTATGCAAAGATTTTTCAGAGCAAATGAACAAAGAATTTGAAATTTCTATGTTTGGTGAGATTAAATTATTTGTTGGTATTCAAATTTAGTAGAGAAAGAATGGTATCTACATCACTCAATCTAAGTACATCAAGGAGATACTCAAAAAATTTGGTATGAAAGATTCAAAACCAGTTGCAAATCCTATGTGTACTAGACTAAAGCTTACTAAAGATGATGATTTAAAAGAGGTAAATCAGACCTTATATAGATCAATGATTGGAAAATTGTAGTATGTAGTTCATACAAGGCTTGATATTTCTCTTGTAGTTGGAATAGTGGCAATATTTTCAAAAAAACCTAGGGAAAATCACATGATGGCAATCAAGAAGATCTTGAGATACTTGAAAGACACTAAAGATTATGGATTGTGCTATAAATTTGGAGAAAATTTGGACTTGAAAGTATTTACTAATGCTGATTGGGTAGGAAACATTGATGACAGAAAGAGTACAAGTGGTCGAGCATTATTTCTTGGAAGAAGGTTGGTATCTTGGACAAACAAAAAGCAAAATTACACATCCCAATCTATACCAGAAGAAGAGTATGTTGCAGTAGCAGTGAACTTTTCTAACATTGTTTCGTTTAAAAAATTGTTTGAAGGCATGAAGGTTGAGATCAAAGAACCAGTCGTTATGTTTTGTGGCAATACAAGTGCAATTAACATATCAAAGAATCCAGTAATGCATTCCAAAACCAAACACATTGCAATAAAATATAACTTTATTAGAGAATTGGTGTAGGATAAGGAGATCAGATTGGAATATGTCCATACAAAAGAATAAATTGCTGAAATATTCACCAAGCCATTACCTAAGTATGCATTCTTGTATCTAAGAGGTAAGTTAGGGGTCATTCCCCCTATTTGAAGCTCACTAAAATAAAGTTTTAGTGATACATCAATAGGAACCATTTTGAAGATCTATCAGTTGATGCAACATAGTCATGGGAACATTGCATATGAATCAGCACTTAAGGTACATTGTTACTCATTTGATATGTGCTATCTATGGAATATTTTGTCAAAGAGGGAGAGTTTACTATTATATCTTTCTAAAATTTGAATTTTCTTGTGGAGAATTTGTTGTTTGGAAAATAAGTTATGTAATTCCTTCGTAGAGGGACATTACTGCATTAAAGAAATTTGTGGCATAAAATATAAGAGGGAGAAAATTTCAATCAAATGAAGACCTATTTTCACATTTCATTGTGGTATGACATGTTGTGTTGCCATCAATGCCAAAGAGGGAGATTGTTTGATACAATTGTTTAATTGTGTGTTATCTTTGATGTTACACAAATGTCATAACAATTAGTAGATAGTATCTACAAAGCTCAGTTGGTTAGCAAAAGAAATTTTAGAGTCTATCAAGAATTCCTAGAAATTACTCTATGGAAATAGTTTCTACCGAGGTCACTCAGGTGTCAAAGGATTTTGTGGCAGAAGTCAGTGTTAACTAAGCTCGCAAGGTTAACAAAGGAAAGTCAGTGTTTATCAAATTCACTTAGTCTCGAAAGGATTTTATAGGGTTTATTGTGTTAATCAATCTTTAGTTGGTTAACACCAAAAATCAATTCAAGAACAGTGTTCACCAGGCAAGGTCGACCAATGAAGGGTTTTGTTGTTTTGAGAAATAAAGTTTAAATGTTTCATGTAGTGATTGTAGCCGATCAATATGTTGATTATTGGTAATTGTAACTTGTAAATGAGCTGACTTGACAATTTGTAAGGTATAAATAAAAGGTCATGTTGAGAATTCTAAAGTGTAATGAGCGAGAATGCAAGTGTATTGACTGAAGTTGAAAGTCTGAGTGAACTTTGAAGGATGGTTAGATATCCTTGAGGAGCAAGAAAGTTTTATTCAATCAAAGAGGATCTAGTGAAGTAGAACAAAGATCTATATCAAAAATTAAGCTGCATCTCATTCAGGTCTATTTATTGTTACTTTCTCACCATTGTAGTATTGATTTCTAAATCTCTTCATAGAGTTGGTCTAACAGCCATTTGTAAATCCTCTAACAAGGTGACAATGCTTTTGAATTATTCTAAAGACCTCTAGCAAGGCCACTCCTAACACGATGATTAAATCTTCTAACAAGGTCACACCTACAAGTGTGTTTTGTAACCTTGAACTAGGTTGGCACCTAATAGGGCTCACTTCAAAAGAGTGAAAATCAATAGCTACCTACTTTTTGATTTTTCCCATATTGGGTTTTCATGTTAAATTTGGTGTCTCATGTGTTCATTTTATTTCTTTTATGGTTGCATGTTAATCACTATGAATGCTTAAAGATCAATAATAAGTTAACATGCACTACATCTACTGAGTTACACCATTTTTCTATTGGAGTTGAGGAAAGCCAACTCCAAAGACACCCAAGATCACCTGCATGCAAAAATCTATCAAAGAGAAGCCAAAAAGAGGAAGATCATGGAGCAAGGGGAAAACCCTAAATAGACATGAGAGACCACATATGTGCAAACAAAAAAAGAAAATGTATTTACAATGAGAAGTAATGTGATGATAATACAATGAGAGAGCCCGCTTATAAAGAGCTCATGGAAGCTTGTAGAACAAGCTGGAAGGTGGTAGAAGATAAGGATGACAACTCAGCACATATCTACAAAAAGGTGGAACATGCTAGAAGGGAACAAACTCCTATGTTGTCATCAACTAACCACTACATGCATTAACCTAAGTAAGCTTAAGTAATAGAATAAATAATTAATAATTAATTATTTACTCTAACACCTCCCCTTAAGTGCAACTTAGGTAAATGCCTTAAGCTCACAAAACTAAGATGAATGCAGAATGGGTCCCGACAATGAGGCCATGTTAGTTACCCAAGTACAATGTAAGAAAATGAAACCTCTGTAAATGGGGAAAGAGAGAAAACCACATGGGAAAAACCCTCCCCCAAAAAGAGGTAAGAACCTAGTGAAGAACTGAAGAAGCCTCCAACTAGGGAAAATGTCCCCTAAAACAGGAACAAGGAGTGATCATGAAGAAGCAACATCACTGAAGCATGAAGAGTCGCAAAATCTGCCAAATTGCTGATCTGAAGAACCTCCATGGAAGAAGAAGGCACGAATTGGGCATGTCTATATGGTAGATGATCCATCTCACTGAAATGCATAGGTAGCCAACCACTACAATCACCTTGTATATAGGATCAACCGCTGAATGCATAGTTCACACTATCGAACCATCGAACCATGGATGCATTAGAACAACAACATAACCCTCCCTTAATGTAGATGGGGTGAGATGGTAGGCAACTGAGAAGGTGGGCCAAAATCTCCTACAGACGAACCAAGAATGATGAGAGAGGGAAAGAGGTACAGACACCTATAAAGACACGATCTAACTGACTCTACATGGGGCTAATTTCATGGAAGGGACACTCACTTGACAAAGGGGGAAGGCCTAAAACAACAAAAAATTATCCCCCACATGGTGCTTTATGAAAATAGTGCATGTACAACTGACTCAAAACAATGTTCATGATTCTTAGAATGCAAAAGTGGCACTTTATCTCAATGCGATACAAAAAAGTGCTTCAAAATGATAGCTACAATGATTAGAACTAAAAATGAGCTACAAAAAAACAAAGTATAGCTGAAAGCAAGAGAATCCATGCCAGGAAAATGATCCTGAGGCCTAAAACACTAGAAATATCCACCATTTAGCAAAAATGCCAAAACTATGATAGAAAGAGTAGAGGCCAAAAACTCAAAAAAGGACCACATTTCTGAAAAGGTGACAGAATCAGCTTTCCAAAAATATAAATTTTTCAAAAAATAGGCATGGGAAGCAAAAGATATGCATGCCGAAGTCAAGAAAAGAACTTTGGACTTCAACTAAAAAATAGGCAATAAAAAAGCATCAAAACCTAAAAATACCTACACCAAAGTCTCTATCTCGAAACTAGCTTTTTGGTGCTTCTTTTAGATCGAAAAAATACCTCTGTATGCAAAAGTTATGGCCAAAAAACCACAAGTAGGTCCAAAATAGAATCAGGAGATGTGCACGCAAGGATGATGCAAGTGTTGATGTCATGTTGATGTCAGCAAACTGCTGGCTTAAAATTGATAGCCATGTCAGCCGTCATGCAAAAAAGAGTGCCATGTGGTAGCCATGTTTCAAAAGGTTGACGTGGTAGTGTCCACATGGCAAAGTACCATGTAGCACCACTACCACGTGTCACGTGGTGATAGGTCCTGACTGTGCTGAAAAAGCCACGTGTCATTGATAGAGCACGCTGAGTTGATCGGAGGTCTGCTGGCTCGACGAGCTGAGCTCTGAGGTAGAGGTGGAGGACACTAGTGGAAAGGGGAGGCATGGTGGTCATAGACGGGGGAAGCGAAGAGAAATGGAAGCGCCGCCGATGGCATTCTGCGATCGAGTGGTGGTCGAGCCACGACAGTGCTATGGCTGCGCAACCGGCTGTGAGCGCCTGTGGGTTGAGCGGCGGTGGCTGCCTGAAAGCGAGCTGGTGATGCGCCCAAATTAATTATTTTTTTATTTTTTTCGACTTTCACTCGTCTGTATGACCGTACAACAGACCCTGTAACAAAAAAAATTGGCTCCCGAAGCTCTATCTCCAAATTTGACAAGTTTTATATGAATCCTGACTGCAAATGGGCTTTCGGATCCAATGGTGATGTCCGTTTGGTCCCAATGTGCTCCAAAAAATGTTGATCCCCTCATTTGAAGAAAAAATGCATAAACAAACTAGGGTTTGTGACTTCAAATCACAGCTTCAAAAATTCTTTAATGAAGCAGCAGCAGGAAGGCTCTGATACCATGTTGGAGTTGAGAAAAGCCAACTCCAAAGATGCCCAAGATCACCTACATGCAAAAACCTATCAAAGAGAAGCCAAAAAGAGGAAGAGCATGGAGCAAGTGGAAAACCCTAAACGGACATGAGAGACCACATATCTACAAACACAAAAAGGAAATGTATTTACAATGAGAAGTAATGTGATGATAATACAATGAGAGAGCCCACTTATAAAGAGCTCATGGAAGCTTGTAGAACAAGCTGGAAGGTGGTAGAAGATAAGGATAACAACTCAGCACATATCCACAAAAAGGTGGAACATGCTAGAAGGGAACAAACTCCGATGTTGTCATCAACTAACCACTACATGCATTAAATACAAAATATTAAATAAATGCATTAACCTAAGTAAGATTAAGTAATAGAATAAATAATTAATAATTAATTATTTACTCTAACATTTTCTATATGCTTACTTAGTGACAATAGTAACTAATTTTTTCAGACATCTAAGGGATCAGTGGATTTGTTTTTGTGGTAACTGATTCAACCCCCCCCCCCCCCCCCCCCCCTCTCAGTTACTCCATCTATATTTTCAACAATTTCCATCATATTTCACTAGGGAATTGAACTTACTTTTATCTCTAGTCATGTGATTGGAACAACCACTCTCAATGATCCATCTATCACTCTTGTTTACATAGAATACAAGTGTAGTTGCCTCATCTTCATCAGATTCATCTTTCATTACAACATAGACAACTTCATCCTCATGATCATCAGATTCTTCATTGAATTCCTCTTTAGCAACATAGCAAGATTTATTTCCTTTATACTTGTAGTCTTTTTTGTTCTCATCTCTGTTTCTTTTGAATTTGTCTCCACCTTTGTGATTCTTCTTCTTTGGACATCTAGCAGCAATATGACCTACTTCATTACAATTGAAACATATAATAGGCATATTACCTTTGTATTTTCATTTGCCTCTATGGAATCTCATAGCTAACAATATTTCACATTGTTCAACATCTTCTTCATCTGTATGACTACCACTAGAAACATATTTTGTCTTTTTCTTCTTCTTTACACTAGATTCTTTTAGTGACAATTTAGCTTTAAAAGTAGATTCAACATTCTCAGATTTGAAATTATCAAAATTAGAAAGTTCAAAGGTAGTAAGCCTACCTACCAATCCTTCAAGTGTCAAGTTAGTACCAGATATACATCTTAGTTCTTGTATAGTAGAAACTCCAATAGCATATATGGGCAAAAGTGTTCTCAACACTTTTCTCAAAACAATGGAATCATCAACTGTACCAGTAGAACCTCTTATAGAATTTGCAACTTCTTTTATTCTAAAGCAACCCTAAATAATATTCTCACCTTCTTCCATTCTCATCTCATTAAACTTGCCTCTAAGACTTTCAGACTTGGCTCTCAAGACATTTTTGTCTCCTCCATACATGGTTTGAAGTGCATCCCACATCTTCTTTGTAGTATCACTTATTTTCATGTCATCAAACTCAAAATAACTTAAGGTAGATGCAATCTCTAACATTGCATGATTGTGTGCTTTCTTCTTTTTCAAATCATTTGTAGTGAGGGCTCTACCAGGGCCAAGATGTTCAACAGAAATAGTAGTCTTTGCATGATCCCCATGTCCTCCTAGGTGTAGCTTCATCAAAATATTCCATGTAGGAAAGTTCTCCTTGTTAATCATGGGCACCTCTCTCTTAGGCATTTTGATCTTTGACTTACAATACCTTGAAACAATCTCTCACAAACAACCAATGCTCTAATACCAATTGTTGGAATAGTTTAGAATAACTAAGAGGCGGGGGGGTGAATAAATTATCCAAGGTCCAAAAACTCCTAGTAAAACTTATCAATGCTTAACAAAACTCATGCATATATCATCTTCTCATAAACCTTACATGCATCCATTAGATCATTCAAACCATAAACTTGTAGGTTACTGTCCTAGATAAAAATCACTTTGCAGAAATGGAAACATGAAACATAATAGAATCATTCACACATATGACACAAGGATTTTACATAGAAACTCAATTTTGTAAAAACTACCAATAACATGCTACTAATTCTCACTCTTTTGAAGTGATGCCCTATGAAAGGCCAACCATGTTAAAGGTTACAATATACATTGTTAAATGTGACCCAGTTAAAGGATTTGAATCACCCTATCAGGAGTGAGCTTTGCTAGAGGACTTTAGGCCATTCCATTAGCATGCTACCTAGATAAAGGATTTACAAATGACTATTAGGTCAACCTTAATCCAAATATTTTACCTAAACTAATATAATTACTAGAGAGTAACAATAAGGCTTGATCAGATAACGAAATAAAACTCACTTTGCTGATTATAGATCATTGTTCAATCCTCAATTCTCCTTGGCTTCATTCAATTTAGCTCTAATATCTTCCCTTCAAACATTTTTCCCCTTAAGCCTTCTTTCTTTTCATTCCAACTATAGACTCTTTCCTTAGGCCACCATATGAAACAACACCCTAGATCTCTTGTCTTTCTTGGGTTCTCATAGATGCCAACTATTTCATCTAGCCTTGCATTCCCTTTTAAAGAGAATATAGATATTTTTCCACTCAATTACAACCATCTATTCTAGGTTTAGGTAGGACTCATTAAATCTAACCATATTTCTATTTTTTCCCCTCTCGAAACTTTCTTAAGATTCCTCTTTGAATTCATCTTGAAATAGTTTATCTTGAATTTTGTGCCACCATCTCATCATGCTTATCTTCCACATGATTCACATGATTCAAGAAATCAACCTTGTCAACTCAGATTCATCAAATTCATGATCAAATTGATAATTTTGTCACTTGACATTAACTAACATCTTGATTCTTGGAACATACTATTTGGCCCAACATCAACTAGCAAATTACTCAGCACATACTGAAGTTTACTGATGCTCAGCATCAACTAAACTTCACTCGACTTCCAATTAGTTGAACTTATCTCATCACTATGTACAATGCACTTGGCATACATTGAAATTCAACTTTTCTTGGCTCCAGCTGATTTTCTGATTGGTTTATAGTAACATTATTCGACACCTACTTGTGTAGATTGTTAAGCTTAGCATACTCAATTATTTTTAATTGTTCTTCTAGACTTAGTCAGTGTATCCAACCTTTGCAACCTTAGGTAGATAATCAATCCACTACATCATCATTGTCTCAACTAATCTTTATACTTCTTTTACATATCATACCTCAACCTTTCCTCTAGGTGCTCTTATTACCTCATTTGATCAAATGCTCTTCATCAATCCAAAAAATGATAGTACTCTAATCAACTAAGCAATTATCTCTCTATTAGGTAGAAATTTTGACATCAGTGACAAAACAATGATTGAAGTACATTTTCATATTTGTATTAATCTTTGATTAACATCATGTATGGGGGAGTATCTATGATGAGCTATCATTGAAGACTCTTGGTGTTTGGTCTTGAATAGTGTCTTTAGAAAATTGAGTTGGTTGAAGACTTGGAGTAGTAATAATGAGGCCTTTGTCATTGATGTCAATAAGGGAGAAGAGAGCATGAAAAATATAGCTTAAGTAATCGAGGAGAAGTGTACATATCCTAAGTATTTACGGGGGAGAAGAGTGCATAAAGAAGAGAAAGAATATCTCAATTGGGGTGATATGAAACATGAGTAATTCTAATGTATTGTGAGATGTTTAGTGTGAACAATTGTTGTCAATCGTAAAGAGAAGATGTAGAATACAGAACTATTCTAGAGGATTTGAGAAGTTGAGAAAAACAACAATAACAAAGTACTATTTGGTATTCTTGGAACTTACATATTTTTCATCTATGTTTTCATCAATGCCAAAGGAGGAGATTGTTAACATGAATGTTGATGATATTCCTTTGGGGGAGTATCCTAAGCATTGGAGAGTATTGACATGTTGCATTCATGATTGTGTTTTTCATTGATGTCAACATAGCACTAAGTCTATGAAGACTGACAGAGTAGTAGACAAAGATCTTAGTTGTACAGAAATTTTTTTGATTTTATGGTGATATATGGTCAAGGACATGTTCTACACTTGGTCCTTATGATGTAGTTTAGTGCACGTTAATTAAGTGGAAGATGGATGGAAGATATACCTAATTTACAAAGAGCAGTGTAGAGACAGAGTAACTATTAAGTAGCTTTTAGTAATTGCATTATATCCTCTAGCAAAGATATAATCTGGAGATGCATAATTAGAAAGTGATAAAAGATAGTCTAATGGTGATGTCAGCAAGTGCGCACGCCCTAGTATCACACATGTGAGGAGTTGTATAGACTGTGAGGTGATAGTGTTATTGTAATTGTGAATTAAATAATTATCTTATTATAATTAATTGGGAAAGCCTCAAGGCTGACTCAAGAAATTATTTTGAAGATATGATATAAAGCAAAGATGTTTTCCTTGTTTATGAAGTGTGTTAAAAATATTAATTACAAAGTGTGCAAGGGAGTGTGAAAAAGGAGTAGAGTGCTTGGTGAATGTGAGTAAGAGATTCAAAAGATTATTGGATGCAAGATTTGTGACCTAGTAACAAGATTTGAAGGAGAAAAAGTTTGATCTATAGGATAGAGAAAGAAGGAGTAGTATTGTTCATTTCAATTATTCTAAAAGGAATAATACAAAGATCATTTGGATAGTGGGTTCATTGGTCTTTTCCCTTATTTTTTTGGATAGTGGGTCCATCTACCTTCTACAACTCCTAATAGGGTTGCCACAAGTCCTAATAGGTTGGGAATCTTTTAGAATTCTTTAGAATAACTGAGAGGTGGTGTGAATCAGTTATTCAAGGTCCAATATGTCCAATTCAAAGTTTTGCTAAACCATAGTAGTCCCATTCATACTACCATTCATCCAAGCTTTTATTCCTTATCCTAGCAAGTTACTCTAAATCAATATGCAATAATAAAACACATACAATCAACACATAACATAGAGATTTACGTGGAAACCCATTTTGGAAAAACCACTAGTAACATGCTACCTTCTTTTCTCACCCTTCTGAAGTGATACCCTGTAAAAGGCCTACCCTATTAAAGGCTACACCACACTATTAAATATGACCCTATCAAAGGATGTCAACACCCTATTAGGAGTATGCTATGTTAGAGGACTTTAGAACATTCAACTTGGAATGTCACCCTGTTAAAGGATTTACAAAAGGCTCTTAGGCCCACCTAATTCCATAGGACTTTCAATCACCTTCTCAAAGGCTTCACCACCTAGCTATTATGCTTTACTATCAATATAGGATTTTCAATATCCAATACAATTGCTAGAGAGTATTAGAAAGCTTTGACCTAATAATTTGCAAATCAACCTTGCAGATCTTAGATCACACTTCAACTCTTTCAATCTTTGCTTGGCTTTCCTTCCTTCCAGTACTGATAGCTTGTTCACCCATACAAGTTCTATCTCCTTGAGTCTTCTAATCATTATGCCAATGTAGTTATCTCCTTTTGGTCACTTTATTGAATTAGAGTCTTTGTGCTCTGTTCTTTTTCATCGTGTCTTGCCTTTGACTCTTCTCACTAGCCTTCTCGTGGCCTCTTCCACACTCTTCCACTTTTGATCTCTGACCTATAAGTCCTTATAAAGAAGTTTTGTAGTTCATTTCCCACTCAATTCTTCTCGCTCATAACTTGATTTGACTAGGAAAGAAAATAATATAACTTTCCCTCCAAATTATTCCTTCTAGAAACTTCATGACAAATTCATTTGCATTCACCTAATGTTAGTCAACATAAAACTCTGTGACACGAGCTCATCATCCTTATCACCCAACTGGTCCACAAAATTCAATGTAACAACCTTATCATCTCTAATCTAGCAAATCCTTGACTTTTTAAATAATGCAGCAACTTGGCACTATTGAAATACTGGTGCTCGGCACATACTGTGTTACTCGACATCAACTATGTAATTACTAATTCTCAGCACTTGAACAATTTTTCTTAGCATCCACTTTATTTTACTGATGCTCGGTACTTGAACTTTACTTGCAACACACTAGATTTTTCACTTGCTCGATTTCAATTGAAAATTTGCTCGACTTGAACTAGCTTGCTCAGCACTCATAAAGGAACTTAGTTAAGCTTTTCAATTGACCTTGTTACAACTTACACTTCTAATGTATCTAAGCATGTCCATCCTCTATATCTTAGAATATTTAGTCAATACAATATTTCATCAATGTCTTAGTTGATCCTTATACTTCATTACAACAACATAACTTCAACCTTTCCTCTAGGTGCTCTAGTTACCTCTTATTGATTAATTTCTCCTTGTCAATCAACTCAATGATAGTACTTGGATCGTATAAGCAATTGTCATTCCAAAAATTAGCAAGTTTGACATCAATGACAAAATAATGATTGAAAACATTCTTAGATCCATCGTTCTTTATTCAATGATCTTTTAAATCATTTCCAACAATCTCCCTCTTTTGAATTGATGACAAACCAAATTGATCAATTAGTTAAGCTAATCAACTTAGTTACTAGCAAACTTATATGCCAAAAAAAAAAACTTGTTGTCATTTCTTATCCATTCCATATCTCCCCCTTTGTATCATATCTCCCTCTTTTGCTAATACAAATTGATTCCTCTGTTCTGCTTCTCCCTCTTAACTATTGTTTCCTTTCTCTATATGTTTGATCTTCTTCTATTGCAATTACTCCCTTTTTGTTAATAAATTCTACTGCTTTCTTCCTTTGATCCTTTTTAGCTGTTGTTGATTAGTTTCTCATCTCTCCCTCTGATCTACTATTGATCGGTTTCTCATAAATCTCCCTCTTTTACATTAATGCTAAATATGTAGCATCAGTGAATATGGTTGGTGTAGACTTTACATCTCCAATTTTCCTCCCTCTACCACCATTCTTGTGACTAATTTGGAACTTTAGTATTCTTTAGCATCCTCTACATCAACTTTTATTAATTTAGCATTCAATTCCTTTTGATGCAAGGCAATTTTGCTTGTTGGTCAAATATCTTGGGTTAGGGGCTTTACCCCCAACTTACTTCTAAGATACTCATAAGAATCTTTAGGTAATGGTTTAGTGAAGATATCTACTACCTGCTCTTTTGTGTGAATGTATTCCATCTTCACTTGCTTATCTTCTACCAACTCTCTAACATAGTTATACTTGATTGCAATGTGCTTGGTTTTTGTATGCATTACTTGATTCTTGGATATGTTTATAACACTTGTGTTATCATAATACAGTATCACTAGCTTGGTTATCTCTTCATTTAGTCCCTTCAATAGATGTTTAAGCCATACAATGTTTATGCAATTAATGGTTGTTGCTACATATTATGCTTCTGCTATGGACTATGATGTACATGTTTGTTTCTTGCTAGTCCAAGTGACTAGTCTCTTTCCTAAGAAGAGTGCTTCTCCACTGGTGCTTTTTCTATCATCAATGTTTCCTCCCCAATCAACATCATTATAAGTATTCAACTCAAACTTATCACTCCTCTTGTAGTACAAACCAAAATCATCTATTCCTTTAAGATATCTCATTATCTTTTTATTGCCATGAGATGATTTTCTCTAGGATTAGTAGAGAATCTTGCCACTATTCCAATTTCTAATACAATATCTAGTCTATTATGTACAACATATTAAGTTTTCTAATCATGAGCCTGTACATTTTTTGGTTGACTTTAGCAGATTCATCATTCTTGGATAGCTTGTGTTTGGTTGCCATTGGTGTGCTAACAGGTTTGGAATCCTCTAGACCAAATGTCTTGAGTATCTCTTTGATATACTTTGATTGGGTCACAAATATACCATGTTTTAGCTGATGTACTTGCAATCCAACAAAAAACTTTATTTCTCCAAACATTGACATCTCAAATTCATGTTTCATCTTGTCAGCAAAATCTTTGCTTAGTACTTTTCCTCCAAAAATTATGTCATCCACAAAGATTTCTAATATAAGGATGTCCTTAAATTCTTCTGATTTAATGTACATGTTATTGTTGTCATCAGTTCTATCAAAGCTCATCTTCACCAAATATTTATGAAGTCTCTCATACCAAACTCTAGGAGCTTGCTTCAACTTATATAGAGCTTTATGCAATTTACAAACTTTATCTTTGTTGTTTTCATCAACAAACACTTCTAGTTGCTCTGTGTAGACTTCCTCTTCTAGTATACAGTTTAGAAATGTAGACTTTACATCCATTTGGTAGACTTTGAAACCTTTATAAGTAGCATATGAAAGTGGGGTCCTTACTCCTTCCATTCTTGAAATAGGGGAAAATGTTTCCCCATAATCCAATCCTTCTTCTTGTGCATACCCTTTGTAGACTAATCTGACATTGCTTCTTGTGATCTCACCATTTTCATCTAACTTGTTTCTGAACACTCACTTGGTTCCAATCGCATTCTTATCTGCTAGTCTTGGAATGAGGGTCCAAGTCTTGTTCTACTCAATTTGCTCTATCTCTTCTTTCATTACATTGTACCAGTCATCATCTTGTATAGCTTCACTCACCATTCTGGGTTCTATTTTACTGAGCAGACATGTCTCACTTCTAAGCTTGTTTCTTGTCATTGGTCTAGCTTCTTTGTTTCCAATGATATATTCTATAGGATGGTGTCTTCTCATATACCTTGCTAATCTTTGTTCTATTCTTGTTTCCATGTTTGTCCTTTCAACATCAGAGTCATTATGCACATCTCTATCAGGTAAATTTTCATCTCTTTCATGTGTGTTGATCTCAGAGTCAGAATGTGCATCTCCTACATTCTGCAGCTCAACATCTAAATGCAACTTGGTATTCACTGGCTATGACTCAGTAGATACTAAATTTTTCTACTGATTTCCATTTTGATTTGCAACATCATCTTCATTTGGCATACCTTCATATAAGTACACAAAGGACTTGTGTTCCTCTGTTTTCTTGGTGCATTTATCATTTTGAACTTTTGCAAGCTTATCAAATTTCACATTTGCACTTTCCACTACTTTTTTAGTGTTAGTATTTAAACACTTATATGCTTTGCTTCTTGTGGAATAACTAAGAAATATGACTTCATCACTTTTGGCATCAAACTTTCCTTGCCTAGACTGTTTAAGTATATAGCACTTGCATCCAAATACTTTGAAATGTTTAACATTAGGTGAATGACCATACCATAGGTCAAATGGTGTTGCATGAGTACCTTTCTTAATTTGAACTCTATTGAGGGTGTAGACTGTAGTACTTATAGCTTCTCTCCAGTACTTGAGTGCAACATTCTTTTCCATCATCAAAGTTCTGGCACAGATAATCATTGATCTATTTCTTCTTTTTTCTATACCATTCTGTGGTGGAGTCCTAGGTGTTGATGTTTGCCTTTTGATTCCTCTGCCATTATAGAACTCTTCAAATTCTCTAGATGTGAATTCACCTCCTCTATTAGATCTTAGACATTTTAGGCTCTTTCTTGTCTCCTTCTCAACTCTAGCCAAGTACGATTTGAACATTTGAAATGCATCAGACTTTTGCTTCATGAACATGACTATCATCATTCTTGAGTAGTGATCCACAAATAACATTATGTATCTATCTCCTTTGTAGCTTTTATACTTCAATTGGACCACACAAGTCATTATGAACTAACTCTAATACCTCATTAGAAGTATAGGTCTTGCTTTTGAAACTAGACTTTATCATCTTCCCTAATTGACATTGTTTGCACATTGTGTTGTCAGGCTTCTTCAATTTTGGTAACCCCCTGACTTTCTTCATTTTGCTGATGTTGATTAGATTGTCAAAGTTTACATGGTGTAGCCTCTTATGCCATAACCATACATCATCAATCTATAGCATAAGACAAGAAGCATCTTCCATATCCAGATAAAACAAATTACTCCTAGTCTGGTCACCTTTTCCTATTAGATTTCCATGAGAATCATAGATCATGGTAGTCCTATTTTCAAATTCTACCTTTCATCCTATGTTACCTAACAATGATACACTTAGTAGATTATAATTTAGGCCTTCAACATAGTATGCACTATCACCTGATATCTTCTCTATAAGTTTAATGCTACATTTTCCTTTGATTAGACATGGTGCATCATTACCAAATCTAACACTATTACCATTAGATTGAGTAAAGGTAATGAAATTACTTTTGTCTCCTGTCATGTGATGAGAGCATCCACTATCTATGATCCACTTTTAATTCTTTTTCATGCAAGTTACTAGGGTTGTTGCTTCATCTTGATCTGATTCATCTTTCATAGCCACATAGACTACCTCATCATCATTATTATCAAAATCTTCTTCAACAATGTAGCATCTCTTGCCTTTGTCTTTATAGTCTTTGCTATTGTCTTCTCTCTTGTTCGTGTACTTGCTTCCTTCTTTGTCATTCTTCTGTAGTGTACACCTTGCTACAATATGACCAACTTCATTGCAATTGAAACAAATAATGGGCAACTTACCCTTGAATTTGCCTTTTCCTCTATGAAATCTTTTGGCTAGCAATGCCTCCAATTGGTCTACATCATCTTCATCAGTGCTACTATCATTGGATATATGTTTACCTTTTCCATTCCTCTTCTTTGGTTGTACCTCCTCATTGTCTTTTACTATCATCTTGACCTTGAAAGTAGATTCAAGATTTTCTGTCTTGTAGTTGTCAAAGTTGGACAATTCAAATGCAGTGAGTCTTTCAATTATTCCTTCAAAGGTTAGTGTATTTCCTTGTACACACCTTAGCTCTTGGATGGCTGAAACTCTTATAGCATAGATAGGGTGCAGAGTTCAAGTATTTGCTACTAACTGTTTCCTCTTCTAATTGACCACCCAAACTTCTTATTGCACTTACCACTTCTTTCATTCTGGCACCATACTAAGTAGTATTTTCTCCTTCTTCCATCTGCATATCATCAAACTTTCCTCTTAGGCTTTCTCTTTTAGCTCTCTGTACATAATGGTCTCCTCCATAGATAGTTGATAGGGCTATCCACATCTTGTGTGTAGTATCACATCCTTTGATGTCATCATATTCAACATAACTGAGTGCAAAGGAAATCTCCAACATTTCCTGATTGTGCACCTTCTTCTCTCTTAAATCATCTATAGTGAGGGGTCTTGTAGGGTCTAAATAGTATACTATGATTGAATTTTTTGCATAGTCACCTATTAATCCAAGTTGCAGTTTTATCAAACTTTTCCATGCCACAAAGTTGTCTCTGTTGAGCTTGGAAACATCTCTCTTGGACATCTTGATCTTCCTATTGCTAGTACCTTAAAACAAATCAATAGTTGGCTCTAATACCAATTTTTAGAATTCTATAGAATAACTAAGAGGGGGGGGGGGGGGGGGTGAATTAGTTATTCAAGGTCCAATATGTCCAATTCAATTTCTAAACTATAGTAGGTCCATTCATAATACCATTCATCCAAGCTTTTATTCCTTATCCTAGAAAGTTACTATAAATCAATATGCAATAATAAAAGACATAGAATCAACACATAACAAAGAGATTTACGTGGAAACCCAATTTGGGAAAACCACTAGTAACATGCTACCTTCTTTTCTCACCCTTCTAAAGTGATGCCCTATGAAAGGCTTGCCCTCTTAAAGGCTAAAACACACTATTAAACATGACCCTGTCAAAGGATTTCAACACCATGTTAGGAGAGTGCCTTGTTAGAGGAATTTAGAACATTCAAATTTTAATGTCACCCTATTAAAGGATTTACAAAAGATTGTTAGGCCCACTACTTTCAATCACCTTCTCAAAGACTTCATCACTTAGTTGTTATGCTAACCTATCAATATAGGATTTCCAATATCTAATACAATTGCTAGAGAGTATTAGAAAGATTTGACCTGATACAATTTGTAACTCAACCTTGCAGATCTCAAATCACACTTTAGCTCTTTCAATCTTTTCTTGGCTTTCCTTCCATACAGTATTGACAACTTGTTCACCCTCACAAGTTCTGTCTCCTTGAGTCGTCTACTCATAATGCTAATGCAATTATCTCCTTGTGGTCACTTGATCGAATCAGAGTCTCTGTGCTCTATTCTTTCTCACTCTGTCTTGCCTTTGACACTTCTCACTAGCCTTCTCTGGGCCTCTTCCACACTACTATTAACGAAACTCTTCCACTTTCAATATCTGACCTGTAACTCCTTATAAAGAGGTTATGTAGTTCATTTCCCACTCAATTCTTCCCACTCATAACTTGAATTGACTAGGAAAGAAAACAATGTAACTTTCCCTCCAAATTGTTCCTTCTAGAAAAATCATGACAAATCCATTTGCATTCACCTAAAGTTAGTCAGCATAAAACTCTGTGACACCAGCTCATCATCCTTATCACCCAACTAGTTCAAAAAATTCAATGTAACAACCATATCGTCTCTGATTTGGTAAATCCTTGACTTTTCAAATAATGCAGCAACTTGACACTATTGAAATACTAGTGCTCAACACATACTGTATTACTCAACATCAACTATGTTATTACTGATGCTCAACACCTGAACAATTTTTCTCAGCATCCACTTTATTTTACTAATGCTTAGCACTTGAAGTTTACTTGACACTTACATATGAACTTAGTTAAGCTTTACAATTGACCTTGTTACAACTTACACTTCTAATGTATCTAAGTGTGTCCATCCTCTATATCTTAGAATATGTTGTCAATACAATATTTCATCAATTTCTTAGCTAATCCTTATAATTTATTACAACAACATAACTTCAACCTTTCCTCTAGGTACTCTAGTTACCTCTTATTGATTAACTCCTCCTTGTCAATCAACTAAGTGAGAGTACTTGGATCATATAAGCAATTGTCATTCCAGTAATTAGCAAGTTTGACATCAATGAAAAAAAAATGATTGAAAACATTCTTTACCAGCTCCATCATTCTTCATTCAATGATCTTTTCAATACTTTCCAACAAAATATTCTAATAGGAATTCAAATTCTCCTAACAAGGACTCGTATGTAATTAATGTATTTCATTGACTCCTAATAGGGTCCATCCTCTAACAAGCAATCTTTATTTTAGTACATCATCTTATGGGTACCATCCCAAATAGGGTTTTCCCTCTGACCAAGGGTTTCCCTAGTTAACATATCTAGTGTTAATGTGCATGAGTATCATGTTATGGTTTATTATTATATTTCTCATATGGTTAAGATTTACTAAGGTTGGTATTTATGATAATAGTTGGATAACTAATTCCCCCCTCCCCCTCTTAGCTATATTGGTTGACTATATATTTTAACAACTACATCATCTTTTTCTCTACACAAATGGGTCCTTGGTACATACAAGATCTAAAACATTGGTGCTATGGAGAAATAAGGGGATCCCTAGAAAAGGTTTGAAGTTTAGGTTCCCTTTTACATAACTCAAACCTTAAGATTAATTCAATTATAAGAAGAAATAGTAATTACAAAGGTGAATATCAAGTATCAATGTAGATAGATTCCACTTTTTTTTCTTACAAAATGCTAAAGATATTTGTGCAAACATGTTGTTAAACCTATCATATAATTACTTTGGTTGATCTTAAATGAGCCTAGGATGATTTATTTATTTAAGCTAAACTTAAAGCATATAATAATAAATTCTTTCATTAATTATTATCATGAAACCTAGGCTTTAGCTGTTAGGGTTTTGATCTCCTTTTATAAGGATTGATCTTTTTGTAATTTATTCATTCACTTTTGGTAATAGAAATTTGTCTTTTTTCTCATCAAGAATGTATCATCTATGCATCTTTAAATTTGAATCTCCATTGCTTTTTCTTCTTTCTTTCGGTGATAGGTGTTTGCATGCAAATGATTCTTGGGATTTGTAGGGTTGAGCTTTCATCAACTTCAACATGGTATTAGAGCTCTAGATCATGGAAAAAAATTGATCATCATGGGTCCTTTGTACTTGAAATTGTGCATGTAGTAGGTACAACACACATGACTTTCTCAACATAAAAGAAGAGCACGAGGGTGGCTTTTTGAGTGGTGGATTTTTTTTGGGTTTAGGTTTTTTGATTTGGAGGATGCATGTTAATTGGAGGAGAATGACCCCACCTCTAATTGCATATCTTCTCAACTTTCACTTGCATGACTTTATGTTAAGTTTTTAGTGCATGCACAAGGGTTTTTTTCATTGATCTCAAGCTATACACTTGGTGTTTTGGATCAAGTGGAAGCCTTTAGGCCCACATGATCAATTTTGACTCAAATGGGAGTAATAATGTTTTGTGGAACACATTCAAATCATTTTGTGAGTGACCCATGTGATTTGTCTAATACCCTTCAAATGCATAGGGGTGAATTCTTTATTTGGGAGCCACATGTTTTGTTGAGTTTTTCAGCATGTTGATTGGCATTTTTTGATGGGATCTATGCATCTCTTGGGCTCCATTAGTTGGATTTTAGCACTATGTATGGGCTTGACTTCTTCTCCCATGCAAGTTATGTTATTCTTGAATCTCCATGTTTTGGCCTCATGTCAATGGCCCACCTCCTAAGTTCATGTGCTTGATTAAAGTGCTCTCCTCTTGCTTGCCTTGCCTTGTTTTATGGGATCCATGCACATGCAGTACTTTTTGGTCCTCCATTTTTTCTTTGTAAAGCAAGAGTATTTTTTGTGTAAACATACACATGCAAATCAGATTGGGATTTTCCCTCTGTTCATACATATAATGCTCATAGGTGGTTTCCATGGTCACATTTTTTAATGCAACTCAAGTGGTAATATGACCAAGCTTGTGTTGACTTTGATCCATGGCCAAGATTCAATTAGTGTTTTCTCCATATTTTTCTTGTGCTTTAATCTTTAGTGGTTTCACTTTGTCTTGTGAATAGGCACGCTATGCATGAAACTGTAACCTTGAGCCCACCTCGGTTTGTGTCTTCAAAAGTGTGTCAACCTCCATTTTTTTGGAAACTTGTTTGTGGTTTTTGGGAGAAAGCACATGCATTGTTGGAGCACTTTTTTTTTTGGGTAGTCTTTTCGAGGATGGGTCGAATTACTATTTCTGGCATGGAGTTACTTTTCCAACACCCAAACATTTTTTGAGCAATATGGTCATTGTTTGGGCAATTTGTTTGCCTTGATGACCATTTGATAGTCAAATTTGTGCTTTTCATCTACTGACGTCAACATTGCATCAACACTCTTGTCACTCCTTCAAGCCTTTTTTGGATTGACCTTCGCATCTTCTCATATCTCATGTATATGAACTCCATTTTCTGCAAACAAGATATCACCGCAAAGATGGTTCCAAGTCTGTGACATTGGTATAATTATTTTTAAGATTTCATACATTTTTTATGGCTTTTTATGCTATCAAAGTTAGGGGTTCCTTTTTTCACTTCTAGAGACATATCTTGAACATTATATCTCTAATTTTGGAATTCTTTATATTGTTGGAAAGGTATTTTAGAGATCTTTCTAGTGATGCTATTTTTTTTCCACATTCTTCTCTAGACACATTCTATTTTTTTTTTTTTCCATTTTTGCATACTGGTGGATATCTTTTTTGTTTTAGGTTTGTGGATTGATTTCACTTCTTAAAATGATTTTTCATGGGTTGTACTATCTATTGTATCAATCGTGTGTCTCTTATAGTCTTTATAGACATCATTTATATGAATTATTGTAATCACACTAAGATAAAGTGCCATATCGCATCTGTATCTTCATTTCAATTATTTTGTCTTGTTTTTCTTTCTAATTCATAAAGTGTCATTAGAGGACAGTCATACCAATTATTGTATTCTTGGGATTCACCATATGTTGTACCTTATTGTAATACACTACTCTGATTAATGTGTCATGGGGGTTGATGTTTTTCCTTCATTTTTCATCTTCCTTTGTTTAGTGAGTTTCCCTTAAATGACATTAGCCACATGAAATGTCTAAGAGTGATCACCTTAGTACACACATATGTACTCTTTTTTGCATCTTGATCATGGTTCCTTGACATGCAATTCTTTTGGCAGACTTTTTTAGTTGCTTGTCACCTCACCCTTGTCTACATTAGGAGGGGTTCTTTTGTTTTTTCTTATGCTTTGTTGGTTCAATGGATTAAGCTATGTATTTGTGTGTGAGAAATGTGCACCCACTTCTATAAACCATTATACTTGAGAATACCCATGATAAAGAGCATCTCAAGAAGTGACTTATAGCTTCCTATATATGACATGCAAGGCTGAAGAAAGAAAATAACAATATAATAATGGATCTCAAATGAACCCAATTAAGAAACCCTTGCAAGGTGCACCATAGAATGGAAGATTCAAATGAAATGTAAGATCTAAGCTAAATGAAGTACAAGACCTAGATATAGAGAAAGTAAAAGTGCAATGCAATGCAATGAAGACAACAGACTAATCCAAGAATTGAAATGCAAGATGGATAGATGCTAACCTAGCCATGATGAACAAGGTCCAAGATACAAGATGAGGGAAAACTCCAAGTATTCCAAATATGTAATGAGACTCCAAAGTACCAAGGCTTCAAACTAGCAACATGACAATAGCTCCAACTCCTTCAACCTTGTGCAAGAATCAGGAGAGACCCTCGTTTCTTAATAGAAATAGATGGTAGATATTAAGAGGCAAAAGAGGCATAATCAAGGGAGGAGAGTGCATCTTGAGTAATCAATATGCACAAGCATCTCCACCAATCATAATAAATAGTTGACTGAGAGGGTTTAAAATGTATGGAGGAGAATTAAAGTTATTTTTAAGGTAAAAGATTCATCTCACATAAAAAGTTGTTCATTCATGTATAGACAAAAATCTCTTTTATTTTATTTTTGAAATAGGAATAATGCTTTACGTGTGCACACTTAGGATAAGGGGGAAGTGGGGTTTTTTATTTAATTAAAAGTAAGCAAGCTCTTTTAATTAAATAAGAGAGTGAGGGTAAAATGGTCAAACCATAGGTTATAATCAAATAAATAGATTTGATCATGATAAATGATTTATAGTCTAGTATTGGAATAATTTTAATAGAGAAAAAGATGTCTAATAATTTACTAGCCATTTTTGGGTGATTACATTTACCCCTCTTTAACTAATTTGTGATTGTTCTGAGAACACATTACATCAAAGAATGATGATTTCAATGCAAAAGTGAAAGATCTTGCCCTAGAATAGAACAAGTGGCTAAGCCAAGGGGTTTGAGCAAAGACAAATCAATAACTAAGAAAATTGTGCAAGAACTAAGAAAATTGAGTGAGGACTAAGAAAAGATGAAAGATGATCAAAGAATAAGAAAGATTGAATACAAAAAGTCAAAGAATGAGAAAATATCAAACAAGGTCAATTGGGAATTGAGAAAACTAAGAAAACTAAGAAACCTAAGAAAACTAAGAGAACTAAACAAACTAAGAAAACTAAGAAAACTAAGCAACTAAGAAAAGATGCTACCCTAGAACAAGAATAAGGATCAAGTGATAGATATTTTTGGCCTCTTAGAATCATAATCAAAATTATAATATAAGAGATGTAGTAACCCAAATTAATAGATGTGATCAAATCGATAAAGAATTATGTTCAAGATGATAGATTAATTGATGCAGACAAGTGACCACTAGAATGATAGAACATGCCCCAATATAATTAAGTTGACCAAGAATGATAAAGAATTATAATTATTTCAAACACATAGAAAAAGATGAGATAATGCTTCAAAAGAATAGTCAAATGAACAAAGGAAGATAATTTCAAAAGGCCAACTTGACAAGCAATGTAAACTAAGATTTTGATTTCAAGCCCAAAAATGGATCCAAAATGTCAAAATTAGGTTAGAGGTTCAAAAGGGAAGATAAATGTGAAGATAAGATTAACCCTTTTGATGATAAGATAGCAAAGAGGTGAATGAAAGATCAACAAAATAATAAGATATGATCAAGAAGAAAGTGAAGATCAATGTAGTTGACTACAAGTCCATAAAAGATGAAGGAGGCTCTCTCGACACTTAAAATGCAAGATTACTCCTAGGAATGAACCATAAAATGCAAAATACATGATGCAAGGGTTGCAAAAGTAGGTCCTCTTCATTGGTATTTTTGTATCATCAAGCCTTATTAAGGACATCGAAAGATCATACAACCATTACTAGGATGACCTATGTGTTGACAATATGGACAAATCATTTGTCAATTAGTGACTACACTTAATTAGTTTGATTACATTGCTACCAAGCTCTACATAAAGAAAGAAGAGTTTATCAAGCTTCACAGAGTCTACCAAGCTTCAAAGATAGAATGCAATGTAAGCTAACTTTCATAGAGTCTACCAAGCTCAACAAGAAAAAAGAAGTGCAATCCAGGCTTCATAGAGTTGATTGATCTCAATAGTGCAAACCATGTAGGAAATAATGTTAATCAAGCTCTATAGTGTTAAATGAGCTTATCAGTGTCTACTGAGCTAGACATGATAACCAAGTAGAAGGAAGGTTATAGTGTTGACCAAGTTGTGTTGTTCAAAACTACAAAAACAACCAACTACCAAAACCCTAGGTTGGGTTGAACTAGCAGATAAGATTCTTGCTGAGTGGGATGGTGGAGTTATGAAGTTGAATGGAGTTATAGATATGGATATCAAGTTTGGGATACATGTAATTGCCCACAAAATGTATAGGTTGAAATGTTTTGTGAGAAGTTGTTGACCTAGCATTTAAGGTGGTCAAGAACAATCTGTCATTTGACCTTGTTGAATTACAACTAGACCAACTAAGCAAGAATATGGAGAGCATCCAAGCATTAAAAAAATCCATGTAAGTTTGGATCACCTTGAACTATCTATTCTTATATGTTCAAAAATTATTTCCTTGAAAGGGCATTATGGTATGGAAAAAGGATATACCTGTAGTATATAAGAGAAATAAATTTATAGTTGATATTGGAGACAATTTTGAGAAAATCATGGATGCATACTTTGATACATTAAAGGAGAGAATGTAGAGAAGATTTAGAATTCCCAAACAACTAGTGGATGACTATGAGCAAGATATATGCTTCCTTGTAGACTGTTACAAGCTGCATATATAGGTAGTTAGGCCAAGGGTGGCATAGGTGAAACCTCTTGGATATGAGGTGAACATTGATGATACAAGAGACATAATTGAGGCTCTTGTCAATGAGCTAGTAGATTCTTAGGCTTCATACTTTGGTACCTGCAAAACCCAAAAAGAAGCTGAAACTACAAGATGAAGATAAGGAAGATGAAGAAGAGTAGCAGGTATGTTTCAAAAGGTCTTACCATACCTTTGAAAAAAGGCTAAAAAGACTAAAAAATGGTGGATGTGTGTCTAATTTTAAGTTATTTAAGTGTGAAACTAGAACTAAGGAAAAACATAAGCAAATTGAAGAATCCCTAGTGGCTGAAATGGAAAAATGGAAGTACTCTCCTGAAGAAATGACAAAACAAGTTCCTGATATCCTACTGAAGGTTGTTGTACACCAATGGGAAAATATAGTAAATGTGGTCAAAGATATCAGGGAATAGACTTTGAGGCAAGTAATGCCAAATCTATCTGACAAGGAAGTAAAGAAATCATTGAAGAAGAATAGATAATTGAAAGAAGTAATGCCCAACATATATGGATTGAATAAGCCTATTGAGGAATAGATGATGGAAATGATGATGAGAAAGAGGTTGAGGAGAAAGATGATGAGGAAATATATAATGTAAAAGAAGATGATGAAGAGGATGAGAATGATCAAGCAACAAGTGGAGATCTTCCTAAAATTCAAAGCATTCAAGACTTAGATTCTGAGAAGATAGCAGAAGAGGTAATGACCTCCCTCCCTAACTCTTTGACAAAAGCCTTAGTGCCATCCAGCTTAGATAAGGCTACTACTAAATCAATTGGGGTAAACATAGATACACCAAGCTCCCAATTAACTATTAGAGCAATTCTACCGAGTTCAATGATGAGTGTTGTTTCCACCACATCATATACTGAGAAACAAGCTTCACTCCTTACAATGATAGGCCATACTTAGTCATAACAATGTATTTTAAGCACTCCTTCTATAGCTTATATTTATCGATTCAGTAATATTGCTTCTACACCTAGCGCTTCAACAATAAGTGCAATGATAGTTGAGGTTAAGCCTCAACTAGGCATACAGGATTTGAGTGAGGGAAAGGAAATTGTTCCTTTCTTTGTTCAAAGAAAAGGGTAAAGAGGTAGAAGCCTCTAATGATGAAATTGATCTAGAAGAAGACATACTTATACCATATTGGGATCTCTCCAATCTAACTCCTGATCAAATGGACACCCTTGGTGAGATGTGAAAGAAAAGAGAAAGAAAATGGAAGTTGAGATATTAAAAGAAAAAGACAAATCAAGTTCTTGAAGACATTAAAGACGTATTTGTTGATGCATTAAATATAGAGGTTGATAAGAAACCAATTTTGGATCAACTTTTTGACATAGTTCACAATTTTAATGAAGAAGTGAGTGGACAAGATAAAATACTATAGAGGGAAGAAAGGAAGTTTGGCAATGAGGTTTTGGAGAAAGTGGCACAAAATATTGTCATTGATCAAGTGGAATTGTCCACCATTCTTTCTACTTTTGAAAATTATGTAAATAATGTTCTTTATTTATTTCTAAAGTTAACTGATGCATCCAACTTCACCAAGGAAATTAAGGAAAACTTGTCTAAAATAGATAATGATATGAAGGCAAGTGCACATCAGTTGTCACTTGATCCTAGTACTAGCTCTACAGATTTTGTGAAAATCAGGTACCTAATAGACTTATAGCCAGAGTTGTTGAGGGAAGAAGCCAGGATAAGGACTACACTTGTAGACATCTTGAGTATGATGATTCCCAATATGGATGTAATGCAAAAATATATTTCTCATGCTAAAACATTCATCCTTGACAACAATTTCTCAATTGTTGATTACATGATGGAACTATCAACTTAGGTGTCGATAGCTTTGCACACTTCCAAAGTTTTGCAAGAGAATTGTGACAAAACCATTTCCATACTTTTGAAGGTATGTATCTATTTCCTTTCACATTTTGGTGTTACTTTGTAATTATGCATTTTTTGCATTTGTGTCAAAATCAAGGGAGATATGTATATCATAAGGAATAAAATCAAGGAAGAAATTATATGTATACAAAGGAGGAATCCATTTACAAAAAGCTACAAATTTTTTTTTGAATAAGAAAAAATAGAGTCAATTTCTACCGAGTTATCAACACAAAAATCAAAACCAAGTTGTAGACCCAAGTATATTGATAGGGGGACTTTTGACTTATAGTTTTGAGTAATTAAATTTTGGTATGATAAGATTTTTTGTCACTAATGCCAAAGGGAAGATTGTTGACATTATGGTTAGATCATTTGTCAATTAGTGACTAAACACTTAATCAATTTGATTACATTGCTACCAATCTCCACATGAAAAAATAAGAGTCTATTGAGCTTTAGATGTTTAATGCAGTGTAAGTTGGGCTTCATAGAGTCTATTGAGCTCCACAAGAAGAAAGCAGTGTAAGACAAGCTTCATAAATTCCACTGAGCTCATCAATGTAAACCATGTAGGAAATAATGTTAATCAAGATCTTAAGTGTTAACTGATCTTATTAGTGTCTCCCGAGCTAAACATGATAACCAAGAAAAAGGAAGGTAGTGTCGACTGAGCTGTAGTGTCAACCAAGCTTTTAAATTTTTGCTAAGTTCTGTAGTGTTCGTTGAGTTTTCAAGTTCTAATCGAGTTCGTGCCTACTCTGAGTAATCAATGTGGATTGAGCACCAATGTCAACCAAATTCCAAAGCTTGTCGAGTTCAAAATATTGTTGAGTGTCAGAATATCACCTGAGTGGTCTTAAGAGCCCAAGTATCAGTAGCAAACTGACTTGGTGAAGATTGTTTGAATTTGGTGTTGTACAACCCAAGAAAGCCAAGAAAGCCAAGAAAGGGGATATCATGTAGGATAAGCAATCAAAGCCAATAAGAAAGATAGCATGAAATTGTATATTCTAAAAGAGTAGATATGTCAAGAGGCCCATGAGAACCATTTTTTTTAGGTGATCAAGACCAAGGGGTCAATGGATAGGAAAGCAATATGATAGAGAAATAATGAAGTTGGATATGAAGGCTATAAGTGAATGAGCAAGAAAAATAGGGAAGTTTATGGATAAATAACAAATGCCCAAAGTTAGCTCAACATTGTTAATATCAAAAATAAAATATGGAAAAGATGCATGATGGAAGAATTATGCTATAATGCCCCACTAGGGAACCCAAAATAAATTAACCTAAAGTTTTACTAAGTTTTCCAAAAATAATTAAATTTGAAAGATAATAACAATAAGATATAACATTGTACAGACAAGGCAACAATATTGCAGCAATATCCTTTAGTACAGACAAGGCATACTAATGAAGCAAGGTTGCAACCAAGCATCCTCTCTACTCCCATCTTGGCCTATACTAGCACTCAAGGCATGAGCAAGGAAAACATTGACTCTTATAAATTCATTTTAAACCCATTTAATAAAATGTTATCACTTATTAAAACAACTTACAATGGGTTACCTAGGAAGCCTCTTTAGTGCTCCGGCCTCCATTGCAAGCCACTTCCCAACATACACATAGATTACCTACCCTAAGCTCATAAATTAAAGTACAAATCATAAAATCATGATTTTCAACTCAGTCCTTTATAAGTAACTAGAAAGAACCTAAATACAAATCACAATATTCACCTCAGTCTTATACAAGCAACTGGAAAGTACCAAAAGATAACTGATCAAAAACTCATAGGTTATAGTAAGAAAGCCATAATAATTAGCACAATTTTATACAACCAACTAGAAAGCATCAAAAGATAACTAATCGAAACTCAATGGTTACACCAGGAAAATCACACCATTCACCTCAGTTCTATATAAGTAACTCGAAAGAACTAACAAGCAACTGATGAAAACTCCTCATAGAACTACATGAATACATCACAATGGTTAGGTATAAAATATCGTGACCAAATAATTACCATGAAATCATCATAGAATAAAACTCCCTAGCTACTACTAAACATCTTGACTGGTAAACATACTAAGTCAAACCTGAAACCAACACTAGTAAACCATATATCACATAAACCATATAACAAGTGTAATTTCATAATTTTTGGTTTTGAAAACATAAGATTTTGATTTAAAAATAGGGTTCCAATTTTTATTTTCTAAGAGTCACATATGCTCAAGTTTTTGAGTTCACAAAAGTAATAAAGTTTACTTAGCAAAGAAATCATTTTCATAAAAAAAAACTAAACTATTTTCCAAAATAACATCCTTCATGAAAAGAAACTATTCTTAAACATGATTGAAATTCCTCTATTTATTTATTTACATATAGAAATATATTTCTCTTTCAAATAAAAAAATCATATAATTAAATATTATTTTAAAAATTTAAAAATTGTTATTAATTATTAATTATATTATTAATAATAAAAATATTAAATTAAATAATATAATAATTAACTTAATAATAATAATATTTATAATATATAAATTACGCGTCAAATAATAGGAAATACCCCCTCCAATAATACCATGTGTTAAAAAAACCACAATTAAGGGCCTGGTATACAATTTTTCCAATAATCCCTTTTATTTTAAAGAATAAAAAAACTGGTTCTCCAAATTTTAATATACATATGAAAACCCCAATAAGACAAACCATATCTAAGTTGATTAGTAAAAAAAATTTACTCAACACGAGGGTTTTTTCAAAATTGATTTCATTCACAAATGTGTTAAAGAAAAGAATAGAAAATCTTAAAAACAAGGGTTTCAACCAGAATTAATTTCTAAAGACAAATCCATAACAAACACAAAGAATATAGAGAAATTTTTAAGGGAAACTATTGTGCAAATATCAAAAAGAACCTACCTCGATCTGATGTTAACTAGATGAATGCTCAGAGCTTGTAAGAATTCACTATTTCTTGAAATCCATCTTTCTCAAAATTTTCTCCTCCAAACCTGTGTGGAGAAATGATCTCTGATTTCTTAGGGTTTTAGTTTTGCAATCACACACAACTTTTTTCTTTATTATTTTATTTTATTTTAATTTCATGTACAAACATTTTGCATTTTAATTTAAAAAACTTTATGAAATTTATTCTCTCTTTTATTAAGTGACAAGACATCTTTAATAAAATATTTATTAATTTAACTAATAATATTATTTAGAGTTTATTATTAAAATGAAACTCCTAAATAAATTATTATTAAATTAAATAAATATAATTACGCCAAAATTAGAACTTTAATTAAATCTTTTAAATTTAATTCTTTTATTTAATTAATTCCTCAATTAATTAAATATTGGTTTTAGTTTTTTGTTAAATTAAATTATTTAATAATCTTTCTATTTGCTTTAATTTTAATTGAAAATCACAACAAGACCCACAAAACTAAACAAGAAAATTTGATTAAAAAAAAATTTGGCAAGAGACGAATGGCAAGCGGGTGTGAACCTGGTTTCTGCTAGGGCCTTTGTGCCCTAGCCCCTATGGCATCCTTTGTTTTCAATTAGGGGCATGGTGGTCGACTATTTTTAGGGCTTCTATTTTCTGGCTTGGTCAGGCATTGGTGGCTTGTTTGGCCTATTTTTCTTCCTACCCACAGGTGAACTTTGTGCAATTCAAACACTAATTTGCTTCGTCCTTGGTGGGGGTTGTGGTGGTTTGAAGTTTGTGGGGTTTTTTCCCCATCCTCTCCTCATTCTTGCTAAATCTCAGTTTGGTGGTGAATGGGGGATCAAGGTATACCCTCCTCCTAGCCTTCTATTGAAGACATGGAGATGGGTGAACTGTCCTCTTTGTTGCATGCCAATAATAAGGATCTAAATGGTAAACCCCAATTGGAGGAAGGTGAATCCTCTCCAAAAGGGATGTTTTGATTAAAGAAAGTTAATGAATGTTTGCAGAGAGTTGAGGACCAACCAATTTTGATTATTTAACCTAAAAAAGTCTTGGAGGATGTCGAATACTAGAGCAATCATGCCCTTATTTGCAATTTTTTGGGCCTTCACCTCTCCTTGCCTGTGTTGGAATCCTAGGCTCGCCAGGTGTGGAACCTAGAAGGAAATATGGAGATTCTATTAGTAGCTAATAACTATTTTATGATGGACAGGAATAAGGCATTTGAAGGAGGCCCTTATTTCTTTAATCAAGTGGGGCTTTTCATCAAGCCCTGGCACATGGGCTTTAACTCAACTAAGAAAATTCCTTCACAAGTTTTGGTGTGGGTGCGCTTGCCAAGGCTTCCTTTGTAATTCTGGAGGGAAGATATTCTTCACTCAATCTCAATGCTTCTTGGAAAACCTATGGGTTTGGCTAAATAGACTCAAGATTGTAAGGTAATTTCTTTTGCCTATATTTGTGTAGAAGTTGATTTAAATAATCCATTGCCAAATTCTATAGAAATTTGCATGGGATCATTGTCTTAGATCCAACAACTAGACTATGAGACCCTACCATTCAGATGTAGAATCTGCCATGAATATGGACATTTACACTGCAAATGTCCTAGGAATAAGTCCCCCACCTTGGTTTCTCCTGAACCCCCTGGGGAGGACAAGGGGAAGGCTACTTCATCTTATCAACTTGTTTATAGTGAGGGATTTAATCAAGTTAAGTCTCGTAACAAAGGCAAAGGGAAGAAGAGAACCAAGATGGACAAGTGGAACAATGACACCTTTAATAGGTTTGATGCTCTTGGCAACTTGGTCCAAGAGGAAGGTATCCCAGTTGAGCTCCCTTCTAGAGCCAAAGGTTAGCTTGAGATTCAAGTTGAGGATATGTAGAGGGAGGATCAGATGCTAACTATAGGAGATCAATAGGCTAGACAATTGGTTATTGATTTACCTCCTCTAGTTCAGGATATTAGAGATCTTGGTAGATCATAGGGTTCAAAGGGCCCAATCATGGTGGCTCTTGACCCCTTGATGCCCAAGGGGACCTTAGATTCTACAAAGGGTAATAATGCCTCTCTTTTCTTAAGCGTACAATAGAAATGTTTCAAAAAGGAGCCTTTGGATAAATCATCAAAGAGTGGTAGGAAGACTGATCAGGAGAAGGTGAAGATAATGGGTGAAAATTTGGTTGAGTTTGGGCCTATGAAACCCATTGATTCTCATTTCTTCCACCCCCATAAATGATTATCTTGTCATAGAATGTAAGGGGATCAAATAGCATCCCCAAACAAAAGGTTGTTAGTAGAATAATTGAGTCTCAATCTCCTGATGTGATTTTTATTCAGGAAACTAAGCTTATAGTGGATGGATTGGGTAACTATGCTTTGCGTATCTAGCCCCAGGGCTCTTGGTAGGGGGTGGGTTCCTTGAATAGTTCAAGGGGGGTGGCTTGCTTCTGGAACCTAAGAAAAGTTTCCCCCTTGTGGTGGATCACTAATCGGTCCTCCATTTCTTTAGCTGCCTCTAGCCTTGAGACTGGATAAAAGTTTCTTTTATCCAATATATATGCTCCTATTTGATCTTTTAGGTAAATCCCATTTATGGGCTCATATCAGGTTCATTCGGTTCCTAAACCATTTTCTCACATGGATTATGGCTAGAGATTTTAATGTTGTCACTAGTCTAGAGGAAAAATAAGGAGGGCTCACTAGGCTAGACCCATATTTAAATTTTTTTAGGGAATGATTGGCTCCTTGAATCTCATTGATTTGAAGCCAACTAATGGTGTCTTTACTTGGAATAATCAGAGATGTGGGAGTGAGTCTATCTCGTAAAGGCTTGACAATTTTTTGGTTTCCTGCTATTAGATGAACAATAGGTAGATCACCAATTCTAAAATTCTTGACTGGAGGAGCTCTAACCACTGGCCTGTTAAGCTTTCCATCACCTTATACTGTGTCACCAAAAATCACTCTTTCAAATTTCACTTGATGTGGCTTAGAGACTTATCCTTAGCTGACCTTATGGTGGATTAGTGGTATGAGAGGATCCCTGACCATGGAATGGCTATGTATACTTTTAGTAAGAGGCTCCAACATGTGAAGTATAGGCTTAAGAGATGGAATAAACAAAATTTTTGGTATCTCCAAGCTTAGAAGTTAGTTGTTTAGACCAAGTTGGATAATATTACCGACCAGATTAGAGACTAGGGGTCAACAATTAAATTGAGTAAAGTTGAATTCTCGGCTCTAAAGGGACTGGAGGAATGGGAGATTTGGGAGGAGATCTTCTAGAAGTAGAAATCTCATGTTGAATGGCTACAAGAAGGGGATAGGAACATTTCTTTCTTTCACAACTCGGTAAAGGCTTGAAGACAGGGTAATACTATCTCCTCTCTTGTCTCAACTGATTGTGATTGGATCTCATCCTATGGAGAAATATCTTGGGATGTTGTAAATTATTTTTCTAATCTTTTTACTAGGGAAGACCATCCTATTGGGATAGAGGAACATGGAATTTTGGATTGTATCCCCCACTTGGTCCATATAGAGATGAATGAGGCCCACTTAAGTCCTATCTTGCTTCCTGAACTGGAGAAAGTTATTTTTAATATGAAAAAGGTAAGGCCCCTAGCCCATATGGTTTCCCAATTGAATTTTTCTAAGAATTCTTGGAACTAATAAAGTTTGATCTCCTGGATGTGGTCCAGGAATCTCATAGAAATAAATAGATGTTGAAGTATTTGAACTCTACTTTCTTGGCTCTCATACCTAAGAAGGAAGAGGCTAATCAATTGGACTAATTTAGGCCTATAGCATTATGTAATGTTGTCTATAAGATCATCACCAAATTTATTGCTGAGAGACTCAAACCACTCCTTGGTTATTTGATCTCTGCTAAATAGGGTGGTTTAGTTGAAGGTAGATAGATTTTGGATGGGGTTGTGATAGCAATGGAGGTGATTCACTCTATGGTTGCATCTAAGGAGAAAGCTATGTTAATTAAACTCAACATGGCTAAAGCTTATGATCTAGTGAGTTGGGATTTCTTACAAAAAATTCTTTTGGCCTTTGGTATTGATGAGGAGTGGGTGAAATAGATTCTAAGATATGTGACCTCTTCCTCCTTCTCTATTCTCATTAGTGGGGAACCTTTTGAATTGTAGGAAGACTTCTTTCCTACGGGTTGCCTGAGCAGTCAGGCTGACTCCATTCTCTAGAACCTTTAGTTGGAGAGGAACCACAAAATATTCTATGATTCCAAGTTAGGAAGTTTGTAATTGTGGAAAATGATCCTTAGTAGGATTCAGGAGACTATTTTTGCTAAGTGTGATATGTCTAAAAGTATTGATCCTAGTGATTTTGCTACTATGTGGAATTTTAATCTAGGAGATAGAAAATGAGGTTGTGCCCTTGGTAAAAGACCTCACCATGTCAAGAAAAAAGTTTTTTGGGATGGGAGGTGGACTTCCTCATACTGGGACCTTGAAGATCAATACAGATGGTTCTTCTCATGGGAACCCTGGTCATGATAGTATTGGGCACATAGGTAGAGACAATGACGGTGGTATGGTTTTTCTCTTCTCTATTTACAAAGATCAATACTCTAATAACTTGATGGAAGTCCTTACCATTAAGATTTTGGTTGAGAGAGGTTTCTCTTTAGGCTAGAAGAGGATCATATATGAGCTTGATTCTTAGATTTTTGTGGACATGTTGAATAACAAAATTTTGGAGGATGTTAGTTGGCAATTAGCTACTTTGGTCAGATAGACTTTAAGTCTTTGTAGTTCCTTAGACTTTGTCTCCTTTCATCACATCCCTAGAGAATGGAATAGAGTGCTTTATTATATTGCAAAGTGGGCTTTGGAGAATGTATATGGATGAGATATTAGTGGAAGGGATGAGTTACCTTCTGAGTATAGTGGGGTTGTTGAGTAGCTGGTTTTGGGTGACATGAATATGTAGTGTTGTTGCGGGTTGTGTACCCTTGCTTTGTACTTTGATTTTGTTTAAATAAATTTTTACCCCCTCTTTTTCAAAAAATAAGAAAACCCATAAAAAATTATAGAGTACTAAATCAAACTCAAGGGTTAAAATCATGAATTCCCATCACTTGACAAATTTGGAAGGGTAAATATATCATATACTTGTCCTACTTTCTAGGAAAATTGGCTTAGGGTTAGGATTTGGCCTCAAGAACTATCTCCCCTCTTTTACCATTGATATACTATGATAGGGTATGCTCATCCTAGAAATTTAGGGAAGTGGATGCTTGGTACTTGCAATCTACATAAAAGCTAAGCATGTACATATACATATAAATGTAAACTAAACATGCAATGGTGAGGAGTGGTGCATTGTGTAGATCTTGGCTAGTAGGTAACTATGACTCCCTCCCTCAACCAGAACAGAAATGTCAAACTAAAGTAAAACATACATTTACACCATACACATGCAAGTATGGGGTAAGTATCCATATAAACTGCATATAAATCGTCCATCTAACTATCATCATGAAATAACTAAAATTGTTGTATGAACATACATGTACCATCATCAAAAGAATAAT